>JAPQRN010000026.1:18918719-18952640 GCA_037367275.1 Coranthus polyacanthus
ACAACTTACGAGTCCAGACCTGATGTAGAATCATGTGTGATCAGTTTGCTGTGAGTCTGACTGTCGTAATTCTGTAATGCTGTGGAATTGTAATGCTGTAAAGCAACACATTTTTTCACTAAATGACTGTATATTTCATTACTTTGAAGCAATTTTGAGTTTGAAATCTCAACACACTTCATAATTTGTCGACATTCTGTTTGGCACAGCTGGTGGCCAAACAGGCATTCATCATGTTTACGGGGTCATTTACACAATTTATTCATATCTGAATGAGAGAAAGTTCAGATACGAATACAAAAATGCTCTTGCACGAGGCCCAGTGCATCATATTCTATGAGATCGTCATATGTTTGTTGCATCGCTGTCCTGTGAGAACCACGTATCTCTAAAATGTCAACGTGAGCTCAGAAAAACAGGCCTGTTTTCAGCTTTGTGACGACGTGTTTTCCAGTGAATCCAAGCGTTTTTTTGAACGGTTCATTTAGTTTAAAAGGGAGGAGAATTTCCTCAACCCATAAAGGAAACACTTTATCACAAACATTAACAAATGACAAATGCAGGGGAGTAAAAAGTACAATATTTGCCTCTGAGATGTAGCAGAGTAGAAGTATAAAGTAGAATAAAATGGAAATACTCAAGTAACTCGAATTTATACTTAAATATGGTACTTGAGTAAAAGTACTTTCCACAGCTGCTTTTGGTTAAGTGAGGCATTTCTTTTCATTTCAGACGAAACATGCCCTCTCAAGGTCTCTGAGCGATGCCAGCTTTGAAACGATCAGCGCTGGATGCTTCATGTGAGCTGGCTCGTTTTTCACTGAGATCGAGAGGTGCCAAATGGATGTGTTGTTAATACTGATGTGAAGCTGTATTCTTCCCCGAGGAGCATTTTGGATGCGTTGTGAAGCACGTGGCCCGTGCGACACCATGATAAGAGAAGAGTCATGATACACGGCCGTGGGTCAGAGGTTCATGTCAAAACCCTAAAGTAATGAAGTCCGTCACAGACTGGCTTTGTGACCTTTATGTCATCGTTTTTGTGATAAATCAATTCACGAGGTCTCGGAGGAGCACGGAGAGCTCATTAGGGGTGTTTTAAGGAGTAAAGCCACTCCAGTTGTTCTACTGGTCCTTCCATTAACCTCTTGCTCATTTGCCTATAACAATACACACAGCCCTCATTAAAAAGATCTGGTGCAAATAAAGAGCTTTTATCCTTGCTTGAGAAAATGCAAAATGCTAGAAGTGAGCAGAAGTGCTCTCAGTCCTCATATCGGTTCTCTATTATGTTTCTGCTGATTAATAAATTCCTTCCTCTTCTAGTTTCACCAGTATCAGCCTTGATATTTATGGGTGTCTGTGTTCATTAACAGTGGAGTTGAATTATGACTAAGGTCTTCTCTCCAAAGCTGCATAACTGGGCTGTTTCTCCTCCCAGCAGCCCACACGGCTCCCAGAGGTGCCTTTAGAGCACATTAATGGATTCTGTGCTATTCAGGAAGAAAGTTATGATTGTAGGAAAAGCCTCCTTCTCTGCAATAAGAAAATCAAACCAAGTCCCAAGACAGTTATTGATATTTAAATAACAGACGACTCGGCTGTGGGGTTTTACTGTAAACT
This sequence comes from Coranthus polyacanthus, assembly GCA_037367275.1. NCBI lineage: Eukaryota > Metazoa > Chordata > Actinopteri > Kurtiformes > Apogonidae > Coranthus > Coranthus polyacanthus. Next base: position 18,920,343 of record JAPQRN010000026.1, read on the forward strand.
AGTGACAGTCCCGACTTAAAGGGCGAGTTTGGGTTTGCGAGTGAGCGTATTAACGTGGTCGGCGTGCCAACCCAAAAACAGCATTGTGTATATGCTATATTTAGGATATTTTCACTGCTTCAGCCCTGAACTGATGTCATTATATCGCCCTCTTCAAATCCAGAACACAGGTGTTGCTGGTTCTGCTGCTGCCTCGATCGGTTCGTTTGTCACCTTGTTGTTTTAAAGCAGCGGTTCCCAAAATGTTTCAGCTCAAGACCCTAAAGAGACCCTGGTGCCTCGTCAGGACCCAAACCACGAATTATGTCTGAAAGTCTCGTTTCGTTTGTCCCGGTTCTGAGATGTCTGTTCAGTTTTTGCATTTTTAATCTTTCAAAACGGTATGTTTTGATGAAGCAATGACAATGATGTGTAATACAGTAGGTCTACTTGGTTCTTTGTGGCATTTTCTTTTGTGTTGATCTAACCATTTTAATGTCAGGGTTGGCCTCGCCACATGCAGATGTTCCACCAAAACAATCCCCCTCAACACACTTTGCAAAGGCACTGTCGCTGCTTCCTTGGCTTTAGCGCAAGGATCGGCCTTAGACGATTGGTTTAAAGAAACACAAACAAGCCAGGGAGTGTTTTTTTTCTGCTCTTCCAGAATGATAATGGGTTCAGCCGGTCCTTTCCCTGGAGCTGGTTGAGCTCTGCAGTAGTTCAGGCAGGCACGGAAATCAGAGCCGGTATCGAGCCCCTTTTCATCCAACCGTCCACGATTGCAGTCGGTCGGTTTGTGTGATCTCAGAGACGGTCTGCATCAGGCTTGTGCGGATGTCGTACAGTATAAATGGTGAAATCTGATGTCAGTGCCTGAAATAGAGGCAACCACAGCTGCAACTCCCGTGTTCTGCAAGGAAAAAGTATGGTTCTTGTCAAAGGATGGATAACTAATATTGTGTACATGTAAACTTATAGTGATTTGTTTCAGGTGGGCCTTGTTTCGGTGACTGAATACTGTTTATATGTTGTTTTCACTGCGTTCTAAGTGTGACCAGTTGTGTTAATGGCCTCAGCTGTTTGATGTTGTGTTTTTAAATGTGCTATAGAAATCTTGTCTAAAATATATTTTGCTTAGCGTCCGTGCTTAGCGTGTCCGCTTCTCCAAAAAGGGTAAAATCCCAACCTACTGACTATGGATAAGTACATCACACGAGCCCACTTTAAAAAGTCCGAACTATCCTTTTAAAGCCTGTAGCTCTAAAAGGTGACAAAGTGTACATTTCAAAGAGGATGTGAGAGCCACATCGCTCCAAAAACTGCAGGGTATCATGGGAGGTGGGAGGTGGGCAGCTGTGTCTGATGGCATCTTTAGTCATTGTGATACTAACTTAAAGCTTTTTTGCATTGACTTTTGGCTTGCCTTTGGAACCTTGTGATATGGTAATACACTGATTTAATGAAACTGTCTGGAGATTTTCCCACCGTATGAAAAATGAAATGAGTTTTCTGCCGGCTAAAAGATTTCTGCTGTGAAAATGTAAAGATTGGGGGGCGCGTAAAAAGACAGACTGTTGAACAGTTTGGTATTATCTAGACCGACAAAGCTTCTCAATTATCGCTGAACATGAAATGAATCTAAAGAGACCAATTTTTGCCAAATAATCAAGCCATTATCATTCATGACTCAATCGCGGTGGAAATTACCAAGTCTCTGCTTGTGCCCAGCAGTGGAGGAAAAAAAAAAAGGACAGACGTGAGGAAACAAAAGGGTGATAATGCAGCTCAAACCAGTTTGCGGCTCCGCTGGGACCTGTGTTCATGAGCGTCACCGGGGTTTGGCACGATGTGGGCGCTCCGCCATACCTGAGCCTGATTGAGTGCAAATTAAATCTTGTTTCATCACTTGAATAAACAAAAATGGCCGATAATCTATTCGGAGGCAATATCTGTAAAGAAAAAAACATCAGGAGGGTTGTTTAGATCTGGTGTTTTCTCTGAGCTCCGTGCAGTTTCTGAGTTATATTTAGAACTTTAGTATATTGACAGAAAAGCAGCATCTTATCAATCTGTCGCTGTTCCACTTTGTCACCAACATAAATTCCATAAACAGAGATTTTCTGGTGATGAATGATCTTAGAGATATTTGTGAACTGATGCCCTTAAGAAAACATTTAGAAAGAAAAGAGCGGTGACACGAAGCAGCAGTCTCTACTTCCAAACTGAACATGTCCAGACAGTTTTCCTGGTGGCAGAGGGTTCAGTGCCTTGCTAAAGGGCCCTTTGTCAGGATGCATAATATTGCTGTGCACATATTGTGGAATTCACACCAGCCTAAGAGCCTAAAAGATCTTATTGAATGTGGAATGAGAAACAAATACGTTATTCTGCATTAAAATATTTAGTAATGCTGTATATTATATTAAGTAATAAGCATTAGTTAATAGGTAATAAGGCCCTTATAAGTTCTAATAATATGCTTATTAACAATATGAGACTGCATGAGAGTTAATAATAGCATCATAAACACGTTTGTTAGATTATAAGACATTAATAAGCACTTATAAGAAACTTGTTAACAGTTTATACACAATTAAGACGCCTTATGAGTTTTGTATATATTTATAATAATATTGGACATTTACTGAGTTTAACTAACTTACGTATTATGTCATAGTTAATCTTTGTTTGTTACTTTATGAAGATTTATACTTTGTTATGCACCTAGTAGCAGTTAACTGTGATTTTTTTGCAGCTACTGGACCTTAAAGTCCCAGTTGAAAGGCTAGTGGAGCGTGATTTGCTTTTGCATATTTATGTGTTTTTTGTAAAAAGCTGCCTCCCAGTAATGAGCAGCTCACTGTACATTATTGCATGGCTAATTACTCATTACATGCTTATTTACTAAAGGAATCAACAGTTTTACCAAAAGAAAAATGATTTGATTGGCTGCAAATGATTTTATTGCTTCCGCTAAATCAAATATTCCAGATTCTACACTTGGAACAATGGTCTGTTATGCAGAAATAAAAGACCACACAACGCTGTCATTGAATCGAGAATTCAGCAACTCCGAGTAACAATACCTACAAATGATCTTTTTTGACATCGTTGGGCCCCGTACTGGCACATGATGACATATCATATCGCACTGAGACATTGAATTTGGTTTCACGGAGACTTGTTTCTTTTCGTCTTTTCTGTGAACATCCCACGTGGCCTTTCCGCGAGGTCACCACAACCTCTTTGACTTGACACGCATTCGTTTAAGTTTGAACGTCACAGGATCATTTCGGTGGGAGACTGTCGTGACGGTCACTAGTTTGTTCTGAGAAGTTGTTGTGATGTTTGGATGCTGGCGGTATGTGGTTGGAGCCATGTGGATCTGCTGTTTGGCTGGTTTGCGGTGTGTTTGGTGGTGTGTGGATCTGCTGTTTGGATAACGTGGATGGAGTCTGGTTGCCGGTGTCAGCGTGGCTCTAATCAGCTGTTGGCAGGCGGATGAGCGGGCGGTCTCTCCCCGCAGCGGCACCCCGGGTCGAAAGCCGGTTTGAAGTTTAATGATGCCAGCTGCCAGCTCCACCAGGCTGTGAGCGTTAACGAGCTGGCACTGGCGGCGGACTGGGCCGTGGCGGCGGCACCTGCAAATGTAGCACACGTTTCAGGGGGGCGGGGCTCCACCGGGGCTGTTGAGGGGCCTGCTGGAGACCCAGGACGGCACCGAGAGGCCCGCATCTCTTTGAAGAGCGCCCCAATTTCCATATTTCATTACGCATTGCTGACTGACAAGGCCCAGCCAGATGTTCTATTTTCAGCTATTTAAATTTTGACCTGCTTTCCTACCATGGCTGCAAAAAGAAAAAATCATCAAAACACAGATGCCAAGGATGATGGGAACTTGGATCTGATATGTCTGATAAATTATGTTACAATGTATTCCCATCCCAGTCAAAGGGTTCAGATAAGAATTACACAAACTTCAAACATGCGGCTGACATTCGGCGCAGCGTCTTGCTCAAGGACGCTTTAATAAGACACAGTGGTTGTTTTAGGGATCGAAACTGAGGCCTTGTATTTATGATACAGTCTCTCCGAGCATCAAGCCAGCCCAGCTCTGAATAGGTTCCAAACTGAGTGATGCATACTCTGAAACACCACATAAAGCATGCTCGCAGCCTCACTGTCCCTGAGACATCGTGGATGATTAATTCCTGTGGTATTCCTGTTGAAATGGCTGTTAAATTGCAGCGTCCTCACTCAATCCCTCATGCAAAAATACATCGACAACCCTGACCTTTTTGTGCATCTGCTTCAAATGGCACTTTGTCATCCTAAGTGAGCAAGCTCAAGGATCAATGTGATTTTTGCGGGAATAAAACTTCAGCGACAAACTCCCCGGCTTGCTGAGTGTGTCACTCCATGTCTGGCCTTCAAGGAAGCGAAACATAACAACTCTTGAAAAATGAGGAATGGGGAAAAGAGAAGACGGAAACAGCAACGAGGAAAAACAAAGGACAAAGCAGAGGTGAAACACAGCAAGAACGAGTGGAGACCGTCTCCGAGTTGAACACCAAAAGGCAAAAAAACCGAGTGGCGCTCTCTGTGGGAGAATCAGAGAGAAAGGCTTTCACTCATTACTCAACACAGCTCTCAGCAGGCAGGGAAAGCAGTTTATTCTTTCAGTAATGCATCTGTGACTGTGTATGTCTGTGAAATGCGTCTAACTGAGTGAAAAAGAGGTAATTGAGACGTAACTTAGGCATCACAGAGGCAATATTGACAAAGAGATAAAAGTGGGTAAAAGCTAAGCTATCGCTGTGTTTTTCTCTTTGGGGTTTAGGAAATGTTTTTATGTCAGTTCGCAGTGAAATATCTTTAAAATAAAAAACTGAAGAGGGTGTTTTTGTACGCGCACTGCGGACATGTTGAACTTTTCTCTTAAGTAAAATGGTTTATTGATACAGTTAACGCTAAAGAACATTTAGAACCTGCAAATGTGAAACTTAAAGAATGAAAAGCAACAGTTTGAGAGTTGTTTATAAGCGATGTGTGTGTGTTTGACTTAATTTATCCAATAAAAGCATCAATTTCCATATGAAAGGACATTTTGGGGATGAATTAAATTGATAATTACTGAACTTTTAGTCGTATCTTGAAGGCATCTTTGGCAAAACAGTTCATTTTAGTGAAAAGATGATTTAAAAAAAACATACACATACAGACTATTAATTTTGACACATTTAAAGGTACAATTTGTAAAATTAAGATAAAAAAATGAACTCCACATATCAGCATTTTACCATCAAATTGAATGTGGGATATTTTTTACACTGTTTGCGTTGTCATCAGCTGCACTAAAGATCACTCGGTATCTTACATCCACGACGACGGCGCGTGAACTGATTTCTGTGTAGAGGATTCGGGACGAATTCCAAATGCTTTCACTCGCTCAGTGGCTCCTCTACAGCTGCAACTGTGTTTACGCTCATAAATTTAAAAAAAAACAGCAATAACTAACACTTAAATCAGGTTAACAGCGACACCAAAGACATAATTACTTTGGAAATCGTTTCAGTGATCAATCTGTACAAACTGATAGGTACACATGAAAATGAGGATTATTTACTGTTGAAGTGTTGTTGTGGTGGTTTTACAGATATGTCGGTACATTGTTATGTTGTTACGTACACGTTGTTGTAAGAAGAAATTCACAATGTCTCCACTTGGAATTAAAAGCCTGATGCTCTGGTTTAGCAGACTTACGGATACGGTTTTCAAACACAATGTTCTCTTTCTTTTCAAATCTCTTCTTCAGTACTTGACGGTTTTGCCTGTGTATATATTTTCTGTGCTTTTTCATTAAGAGAAAATGATTTCAAAGCGCGGCAGGTCCTAAAATACATAAAATGAACACTGTAAGTGAACTGATCACTACACGCGAAGTATTTTAAGCAGCGTTTGAATGATTCTGTCCCAGGTTTACATATAGTAATCGTTCTGTACCCGCATCGATCCACGTCTTTAGTGACATTTCCCTGGTCCTTTGAGACTCGTTAATCCAGCAACGTTAAGATAACAACCGTAATGTGAACATTAGGCGCCGCAGCCTTACATGTGCGTTACATTAATCCACAGTTGTCGTTTGTCGTCTGCAGTAGCTGCTGCTTCTGCCTCGTTTCACACTAAACCTTTTGACCGTCACATCTGGGGACTTACAGTGCACTGCATTTTAACTGACAGTGTTACGTCAGCCAGAATAGTAAGTGTAACAACGGAACAACGTTAATACAAACGTCACATAAGCTCACAAGTCAGCATGAACCTTACATATTGTACCTTTAAGGCAGCAGCGTTTTGAGCAGAGCGTCGGCGTGGAGTCAGTAACATCACTACTGGGGGAAAGAAGCTGTAAAAGAAAAAGGCTGCAGAGAGGGGTATAATTTCACAAAAGATAAAAAGCAATAAATTCAGTGAGCTAAATGTCATCCGTACTTCTGCATAATCGTCACGGCTGAACTTTCCTGATCGTGGTGATAAAATAAAAATACGACAAAAGTAAAACTCAGCTCACTATAGAAAAAAGAGAAGAGAATCGAGCAGCAGCTGACAAGCTTAATGTATTCAACACTGCATAAGATTTAGATACCTTTCATGTTGACCGTTCAGAATAAAAAACAACTGCTATTCTGTAATAATGAAACCCCTTTTCTGAGGCGTCTGCGCATGTATGTGGGCGCATGATGGTTTGTTTTCGTTCCGTCTTGCACACACTTTGAAACTCTCGAAGCTTTATGAGTGTGTTTTAGTAGGGACTTTGTTAGTATGAATGGTGCAGAATGGTCAGCTCTCCCCCTGTTCTGGACCGCCTGACCTTTGGCATGACCTTTAGAAGACAATTTGCAGCAGCAGCAGCAATCACCTTGCGCCTCGCCTCACATCATTTTCCCTCATTATTTTTTCTGTGTTACCTTTGCAGTGTGGCACAAAAAAAAGGCTAGATTCAACGGGGAGGTCAGGGGTCAGGAGGAGCAGGGTAAAGATGCAGGTCAGATTGGCTTTACAGTTGTGTTCAGACAGCGTCCTCGGAGAATTCACCGCCACGAAGCCATTTGAACTCTGAACCCTCCGGCTGTCCGTCAAAAGCTGACCTACAGCGTTGACTGTTATCTGGGCCAGGATTAGGAAAACAGTGACAGACCGGCTGAATGCCACGGGGGTTTAATGTCACAAAACATTATACATGTGTAAAGAAAATCCATTTTGTTCGGAATGCATTACAACAATCATACTCAGTCAGCAAGATGTAGAGAAAAAACTCTCCTCTTGATCTGTGCAAGAAGTATTCAGAACCTGTACTTCTGTGAGTAGAAGTCCTTAAACGACGTCATGTAAGTAAAACTTTTTGAAGTATGAAAAGTGTCAGTAGTCAGTAAAGTGCAGCGGTAAAGTGTTTTACTATTATATATAATGTTTTTAATATGTTTGTTACGTTTTACAGCTGTACATGTTTAAGGCTGAGCTCATTTGAACTACTTTATAAACTCCATAAACTGTCCTGTGTCAACGAGCTCAGAAAAACAGGCCTGTTTTCAGCTTCATTTTAAACTAAACCCATAAAGGAAACACTTCGTCCTTCAGTTCATCGCGAACGTTTAAAATCAACACATTTTGGAGATACGTGCTTTTCACTGGACAGGAGGAGGATCTGAAAAGGAACTAAAGCTGTCGAAATGGACGGGAGTAAAAAGATGAAGTTACAATCCGTGGCTTAAGAATTCAAACTCTTTGAGACGGGTCAGAGACTCCGGCAGCAGTTGTAGTACAGAACGAAACTCTTTGTCCTTCAGTCTTGAAAGGTCAGACATTGTGTGGAACTAGATCGTGACTCTATACATGTCTGTGGTCGTTTTTTTTTCACTCCATGAACTTCATCATTTGGATTATTTTGATAAAGCAGCCGACGCCACAAATTCATTTCGAGGTGTTTTAATCTGTTGTTTTAACAAAAGAGTTACAAAATCATTAATGCAACATGAAAAATACAAATAACTGTATAAAGGTTTATAAAGTATAGAAATGCCCTGATTAGCGTGACTTCAGTCTTTGTTACATCTCATAAAGGCCGTGGGTGAAAAAGTTCAGATATTTTTCACATTCAAAGCAGATGCTTCTCTTAACAAGTAAGATGTTCCTTCATAAGAAGTGTTTAAAGTAGTGCTTTAATCCACATAATTGAAGAAACCTGAGGCTTAAGAGCATATCTGCTTTCGACAGTTTTTCTTGTCTGATTTGAAAAACTCATCCTACACTAATGACCCCGGCTAAACACTCCTTAACCGCAGTTGAAATGAGGCAGAATAAACAGTTTTTCATGGTATCAGAGTGCTTCATTAATTCATTTCTTTTCTGTCAGCTATTTATTCACCGGTGCTAACTGTGCAGACACACAGCATGTCACTTGCTTTCATTTTGCTTCCATTAGATGGAAAATCGCATAAACAAATAAACAGCTCATGAAAGCACAGGCATTTTCTGATATTTTCATTGTTGAGAACTTACTTAAACTGACAGCGGTTATTCAGAGGACTCGGAGTCAACAAGGTGAGCTCGCTCAAACTATTCAAATTTGCCCAAAAAATGAAAGGGTTACAAGCTGTGCCAAAAGTTAATTTTCATTTCCCCAGGTGAGAATATAGATACATGTGCTCCAGCTATAGAGGGGGTGGGTGAAGATTCAGACGTGGGCTTCTATTCAAATATGAAGGTCTCCTTGACATTTCCAGCACTGCGTTGGCTGCTCATCCTTGTCGCCTGTCTCCAAGCTGCAGATGGAACAGCGTGGTCTGTTGACATTTACAAACTCATCTGGTTGAGAGCGATTGCATTCTATAAGGAGAAACATCTCTGAATGTCCTGTCATACATTCCTGTTTTCAGAGCTCAGGAGACTTAACGCATCAACATGTTCTTGCTTAATGTGAAAAAGTTCTACAGGAAGAACAACTATGTCCAAAACATTATCTGGAAGCTATGGACTTAACAGCAGCTGTGTGTGTTACGAGCAGTTAGGCCTGATCATCTGGGCTGTCCTAGCTGCCACCAGGGGGAGCCCCGTCTTGTGTGATCAGGTGAACGTCTGCCCCAGACATACCGATAAGGCTCTGGATACCAGCCAAGAATAGTGCCACATAATTCACCAGCAGCTGCGTTAAAGCAGGACGGACTGAATGAGGTGAAAACAATGCCTACGTAGTAACAGCAGAGCATGACATAACTGTAAACAAAGACTGGAACTGGGTCTGCGTGGTCATGCTTTTAAAAATAAAACACAAATAATAGCACAACTGAAAATTAATGGAAAAGAAATAAATGAAACAAGCTCTTCTCTCTGTACGGAGGAGAAAAAACTCCTTTATTGACAAACCATTTAAAATGAGAAATAACAGAGAAAACGTCAATGGGATGTCATGAGGAAACATAAATATGAATCAGTGTGCGGTTTTAGCCTCTGCATCAGTCAGACTCCCAAAGGAAGCTCAAAAATTGGGCTGTGCGGATCAGCTGATTTTTGTGCTTTTGGTCCAGCAGATGTGATCTTAGAAATCAGGGCGATCCTTCTTCAGCTTGCTGTAGTCCATGTTAACTGTGAAGAACTGACACAAATACAAACAAAACCTTAGCTTTACGAATTGAAGACACATACAAACATAACTGAAGCTGGGTTCACATACAGGTGGCTTATCGTGACGACTAAAATCTTATACAAAAACATAAGGCTACCGAGATGAATAACAAACTCTACTTGTAGTAAAATGCGTCTCTTTCTCTTCTGTAAACTCTGTTACTTCTGATGGAGCCTGAGTGATTAACGACTTCATCAGATTTGTTACGGCAGGTCAGCCTTAACAAGATTATGTTGTTTGATTAATCCAACTCAAGGAGTAATCCATGGCTCAGCAACAACTCTGGCAAACACCCATACTATGATCCCTCAATAAAACCATTAACACGACAAGACTGCAGCACAACATCATAATAAATATAATTTATTGACTGAAACACACCTTGTACTGATCAGTCGGGGCCAGTTTGTTCCAGGGCTCAGGGTTGTTCTTGCGATCCCAGCTGTAGAGGAGGAAACAGATAAATACTTAAAACAGGTGCTGCAACAGAAACTGCTATTCAACCTAGACAAGTGGGAACAAATGTACTTCTATCGCAATGACTGAACTGCAACTTTGCCATCTTCTGTTTCCAAAAGTGCATATTTCATGAGATGCTGATAACATGAACCCTCTCTAAAAAGGAAAGGCACAAAAAAAAGACAGTTCAGAGCTAAACAATAAGGCTTTCTTGCTTGGGGCAAGTAAAATACCATGTCTAGAAACTCGCTTGCCCCATATAAGTATTGAACACTTTTATCTGGAGCTCATGATGGAAATAGCTGAGGAGTGAGCTACCGTACTTCCTTCTCATCTCTGTTGAGCGCTGCACAAGCAGAGGAAGCGTGACAACTAATCTGACTCTCGATAACTATATAATAAGTTATAATATAATACAGACACAAGAGAAAGTCTAGAGACCTTACCAGACGTCTGGGTTTCTCAAGCCCAGTCGAGCGAGGTACAACATGGACATGGCTGCTCCTCCACCGATGAAGATGAAGAGGGGGATGAGCTGCAAGAGACGCAGGATCGATTACTGTTAAAGGACAACTTCATTTCATCAGTAAACCAGGACTACTGACAGCTGGACTACACAAGAAAACCGCCTGAAAATGTTGCATGTATAATGTAACTTGTGCAATACTCTCTGTTGCTTCAAGGTAGATGCTATGCCCTTGTGAGCCACAGCTGACCCGTCATGTATTGTAGACCAACTTCTTAGTGGTTTTATTATAACTTCCCCTCAGTTTACAATCTCATTCAACCTAACTAGCTCAAACCAAAGTAATTCCACAAATTACCGCATGTGGAGCGCAAAGGTAAAAGCTTAGATTAGTCTGAAAAGAAACTTGACTTCTTGAAAGCTACTTGGCTAATGCTAGTTAGCCGCGTGATCCGCTAACTAGTAGCTGCTATTTACGGGACAGCGGACCCTCCATACTTGGGTAATCATCAACAGACTAGAGCCGTGACCTGATATGACTCCAGAACAGCAAATGCCAAAAGGTTCCGCGGAAGCCGCAGTGAAATTGTGTTGACTTGGTGTAAAGTGTTAATAAAAGTAACGATGAAGCATCTTTAAAAAATATAATCAGGTTGTCGAAGTCAGTGCGGTCAAAATGACAACTCGCTAAAGCTAACTGGTAGCTAAGCTAAGTTAGCCACAAAAATTCACAAGTTCGGGGGGGGAAAAAACGCAATTTCAGTGAATAAATGTTGAGTGTAACCGGGCTATACTTACAGCCGGGTGGCTTCTAAGTTGTTTGCGGACTGTGGCTAGCATCGTGTCTGTCGCGAAGACTGGCGTTTGTGAATTTGTACAGAAATAAACGGATTAGTTCCTGCCGAGCCAAAACGGTGCGCACTTTAATCTGCGGAATCAGGCGGAAGAGAGGCCGTAAAAGAAAAAAAAAAAAAAAATAGGATGCTATAGATAATGCCTGAACGTCTGTGGCAAAAACATGTCGTTATTGATTACTTTTGGTAACTTGCGGTGCATTTATGTCGAACTGCGTGTATGTGTTATTGAGTGTTTTTTTCACGGTTCTATCCATATGATGCTGCGTCGCTTCAGTGTTTATTATTGAACCGCATTTTGATCTGGCAGAACCTCAGTGTCTTCTGTGTTGCTGCCTCAGTTTCTAACCCAAAACAAAGCCTGTTATCATTATCCCATCAACATCCCGAAATATATACGTACTGTACGGTTTTAGGTGTGATCTTGACTCACATCCTGCAGCGTTATATACACTATTAACTTGTAATTTTTCCTGTGTTAGATTTAATAATAATAAGCCAATGTGTTATCAACTGGAAAAAATAACATTGAGAGAAAGTTAAAGTCTCCCTATCACTGGACAGGTGAAGTGTGTCTCCGAGTGACAGCAGGTGGCGCTGTTATCTTCTATTAAACACAAAGAAAACTACTTAGAAAACACATTTAACCCTGGGGTTTTACTTTTACTTTGAGTATTTCCAACCTCATACATCTACTCCACTACATCTCAGAGGAAAATATTGTAGTTTTTACTCCACTGCATTTAACAGAAGTAGTTTTTCATATTAGCAGCTTCATATTATTAAAACAAAATAAAACTCAGCTCATAAATTATGATGTATGGTTGTAGATTAAGCTACCCAACAGTGCATAAAGTAATTAAAATGAGCCCCACCATTACCAGCTGCAGCGCTAAAGATGAACACATTAATAATTATAATCCACTAATATATATTATTCTGAAATGGATCATTCTGCACTTTCACTTGTGGTACTTTATGTAAATGTTGATGCTCATACTTTTGTACTTTTACTTGAAGGCAGGACTTGTAATAGAGTATTTTTACATTTTTTGCAACTTTGAGGTAAACCTGGTTAAGAGAGCCGAGTGTTTTCTGTTCATTACTGTTCAGTGAGCCTCATATTTAAGACTTTGATGGTCTTTCGTCCTGTTCATACGAGCAGATGCAATTTGAGCAACTACCGCCTTCGTCAGTCCAGAATGCTTTGGTGCATTTTCACTATAAAAGTATATTTATCAGTAAAAACAGTCAAAGACTTGTACATTCTGTGTGTTGTTTGCCATTTGTCTGCTCAAAAATGCTTTAAAATGTCAGCGTCAGAAAACAAGATAACATTGATAATGTACTTTTTAATTTAAAAAAGTTGACTTACACACAAATAGCTGGTAATAACTTTCATGTAGCATTTACAGTCTCTAATTTGAACAGTACGTGTTCACTGGTTGTTTCCTTTTCAAACATGCGGCAGCCAATTGGAGAAAAGTATCACAAATACGTAATGTGAACCATTAAAGTGTGCTTGATAAAAGCAAACCATTGCATTTTCCCTTTTATGCCAACTTGTAGAAAAACAAAACAGAAACAATGCAATTGCAGGGTTGAAATAACAGGCTACATATAACCCTTTATATTTTAGAAATGACATGATACGTGGCTGAACGTTTGCCAAAAATAAACCACGTGTGACAATCAAACATTTTGTAAACCAGGCCTCACGTGGAGGTAAGTTCATGAGTTAATGCTGGAAATGTATTTCTTAGGCCATGTTTGGTTCAGTATCCATCCTAGGGAGGTGAGCTGGTATCAGAAAAAATAAAAGAGTTGTCTAAATACGGTATCTTCTGCTTCCGTCCAAACTCCTCCACAAAAGCATGGCCAAAAAAAAAGATGTTACTGGCTCATCGAAGTTCATTTAGGACTTGATCCCAAGTAAGACGTGTCCTTTCGACATCAACAGAACACAACAGTAGCTGGAGTTGAGAATGAGGACTCCTACATTTAAACACAGTTAAGTCAAAAATCAGACCGTACTTGAACAAACCATAAGTGCCTATGCCTGTACAGGATGTCTTCATGAAAATAAGATACTGGCTGTAGAATGCTTCCATTTCATCTGCCATGTTTGGTGTGTTTCTCTCGTGTGTGCCAGATGTTTTAGTGTGTCGTCTTCTTGGGAGATTTTCCAAATTTAGCATCCAGTCCAAGACCTGAAGTCAGACAATGAAACATGTCATTACATAACAAAGGAAAGCCTCAGCAGGTGAGGAAACATGACTTTTTGCTTTGGATTTTTAAGCAATGAAATCTGCAAAAAACGAAAATCCCTCTGAGTCTCGGATTTTTGCTGATTCCCCCTAAGCTATACTCACATTGCATTATTTACCACTCAGCCAAATGGTTTGTGTGGGAAGCGTTAAGTATTCCCCAAACAGAGACCTAAGTGTTTGTTATAACAAACACACTCAGTAACTGTCCCAGTTTACAGTAGTTAACAGCTTTCACAAGGTTTTCACCAGCAGCGTAATCTGTCACCAATTTCTCAGCAACACAAACTACAATGAAAAAATTGTTTAAACGCAAGATGAGAAAGGAGACAAAACCAGAAAGAAAACCAGTGACGAGAATAAAGACAGAACGGCGACACAACACAATAAACCCTCACCTAAAAAGACCAGGATGGTGCCGACCCACTGCATCTGACTCATGACGTTACCGAACAGAATCACGGAGCCGAGGATGGTGAAGAACTTCCTCGTGGTGGTGACGATGGAGCAGGTCAAGGGACCGAAGTAGACCACCGTCATGAAGATGAAAGTCTGGTAAAGGATTCAAAGAAAAAGAATTCAGACAGCTCGACTGATCATTACATTTGAGGCTTAAGACTTACCTTAACATTAAAACAAGATAAGCATGAAAACATAGCAGGTGTGCATCTATGTTTACGATGGCTTTTGGTTTCGATTTTTGTGTGTTTTAAGTTGTTATCAAAAATATGTCAATAAATACAATATTTAAAAAAGAGAAAACTAATGAGAGAATGTAACCTGGATGATGTTTGTTCCAGAACCTTTACTAAAGTACTGTGTTTCCTCTCACTGGTCCATTCATGCATCCACCCACCTGGCCTAAAGCGCTGGTCAGTCCAAAAAGGAGGATATTGTAGAGGATGCTCGGGTGGCGTTCAGTAAAACTCAGGAATTCCCAAACCTCACCTGTCCACAGCACAGCTGAGAGCAGAGAAGAAGAAAGCACAAAAAGGCGTCAATAACCATTGAACTGTATAACAATCAAATATCAAAGTCATGTAAAAACGGATCATTATGCCATATGGTCTTTCTAGCAAAGACATGATCACCAGGTTTTCCCTCCATTATAAAACTATAGGTGCAGCATCCAAGCAATCAACGTGGAGAGCAACTAAACTAACTACAATTACTTTTCCCAGAATGTATTATTGCATTTTCTCTCCAGTGCACGTCAGCGAGTTTTGTTTTTAAGCTTTTTAATGTTTTGGACGCTTTTCCAAATTTTTGTACGATGGTAAAAATGGTTCAAAATGATATAAATTATACATTTTTTATTGAAAATTGTAACATTTTCCTCCAGACTCCACAACCATGCACCCAAGTCTTCCACAAACTTGAAAATGTCCAGATGCTTTATGCTAACCTTATGGCCTCAGCTTTAAACACATTTAAGACCCAAACAGCAGCAGATATGAGACAAAACAAGAATTATTACAAAACGCACCACAGCTGTATTAAAATCACAGAGAAAACACCGTCTTTTCTAAGGTATGTGCTGACAGTCAGGTCTGGCTCATAATGTGGGCATATGGCGCCACCTAGTGGCCCACCACAGTAAAAGTCAGATGAAACCTCGGTGTGTGAGCGTCACAGATTCATTTACTCCTGGAAATCAGCTCTAAGTTATCGAAGGCAGACTTTTAATCCAGGAATATACAGTAAATATCTGAGTATGCACAGATCTCACGAGCAAAAACTGAAGACAGTTGAAGGCTGCACTAAAGGTAAATTAAACTAAACTAAATGCAACGCTGACGAAAAACAAATTAGCTTTTTTTCCTCTATGTAATAAAACTTTTGAAAGTGAAAGGCAGACGTGCAGGAGAGAGGGAACATACTAAGTGATATGAGGCCCTGCCAATTAGTTTCTTATAAGAGTAACAACAGTCTCTTAGTTCTCATATTGGTTCTGACCTTTTGATCTTTATCTTAGAGCCCATTAGCGCCTAACCTTCGAAAACTCCTCATTATATTGCATTTGTTTTATGTGCCCTGCTCTTTAGTGTATTATAGCAGCCTTCTCACAGAACTGAGGGCTTTGAGGTGCAGGATTCCTTATCTGTAAAGATAACACTGAACACTTTGCCTCCACAGAATTAATGAGTTTTTGCCTCCCGAGAGCCACGAGGAGCCTGTGGTGCAGTTGCTTTGTATTTGCTCTGTCTGTGCTGGTTTCTGCCTATAGTATCCATTTTCCAGGGCTCTATATGAGACTGTCACATTTACGTAACATTTTAAGAATATAACACATACTGCAGCACCTACAATATTACAGACAATTTAATTAAGCTGCAGTTTATAGAGTTTGGTGAGTTTGCGGTAACACAGTTACCGCAAACTCGGTAACTGCGGTATTCAGATACTTTACTTAAGTAAAAGTACTAATTCCACTCTATGAAAATACTCCACTACAAGTGTTAAAAGCAAAATGCACATAGATATGCGAAGTAAAAGTAAAATGCTCAGTGTTTTACTTGTAAACATGATGTTTTTGGATTAATTTTACTGCTGTACATGTTTAATGTTGAGCTCAGTTGAACTACTTCATCAACTGCTGGTAGTTTATTCTACATCAGTGCATCATATTCCACCATCAAGACCATCATATGTTTGTAGTGTCGCTGACCTGTGAGAACCACGTACCTCTAAAAAGTCAACTTTTCATGAGCTCAGCTTCGTGACATTTCCAGCATTTTCCAGCTAATCCAAGTTTTATAGAGTTTATTTATCCTAAGAAGCTTAAAGGTTTCCTCAACCCATAAAGGAAACACCTCATCCTTCAGTTTGTCTCAAACATTCAAAATCAACACAATTGGAGATACATGGTTTTCGCCCCAGTAGTAAATAATAATTCGTAGCTAACATGGCACCTCTTTACTGTGAAGTACCAGTACATACTAGGACTACAATACTTTAATGTGGATAGTTGGCCTTAATTTGCAACAACGTTCTAGTTTGTGTTTATAAATTAGTCTTCTTCTTCATTACCAAGATGCAAAAGCCATTATTCCCCATTAAATAAATATCTGAATGATTGCTTTTGTTTGTTGTCAATTATTTAGAGAAACAGCTTGGAAAAACGAGAGTTGGAGCACCAGTATTTGTGCTGAAACACCATTCTGCCGTCGTTTTGGCAGTACTGAACCACACCAAGGTGATTTTGCTCATTATTTTCTTCTTTCTGGCTGCAGGTGAAGCAGCCTGATGTGTTTTGGTTGGAATGAAACCCTCCACGCTGCTGGCACTCCACAACGATATTCAGTTAGAAGAGAGATTGGCAGAGTTGACTCACCTAGTCCCAGCACCAGAGTGGACCACATGTTGATGTTCAGCATCATGTGGTTGGCACCGGTCTGGAAGCGAGCCCTCATGTGGTCCTGAGCCACTCCAGTCAGGCCGTCCAAAGTCAACGAGACCAGCTACGCCGTGGTGAAAACACAAACGCCAAAACCATTATACAAATGTCATGAAAATGTCACAGTAACCATGACAACAGCAGAGAATATGATATGAAGGTGGATGAAATGTGAAGAGCTCACCAGAAGAATCTCTCCGAACCCAAAGACATGGTCCTCTGCAACGGCTGAGCTCTTGTTGGGTTTGTAGAGGAACAGAGCGACACCGCTCACGATCAGCAGCACACACAGGTACTTAGCAAGCGGATACCTCTTCCTCAGTATCGTCACACCGAGGATCATCACTGCAACAACACAATAAAACAACACGGATGAGTTTCAGCCCTGGATGCCAGACTGCGTGACGTCTCTGGGATTTAAGTTCATCTCACTCTGGACACAACATCGGGCCTTGTGCTCCGAGACTGCAGCATATGCACAGTATAGTGACCGATTGTGAAACACAGATAACGAAGCCGCAAGTGGTGAGACATAACCTCCACGAACAAACAAAGCATGCTGTAACCTGCCACATGTGCTCTCACATTCACACATTTGAATGGGACACGTTAACTTTCTGCGTCCTTGATCCGTGTAGAGAGACATGAGAATCTCACTTATTTATCAGGTTCCATTTACAGAACATACATATGACTTGGTAAATACGTACACTATCAGACAAACGTTTGGAGGGTTATACCGTCTGTCTTATTTATTAATTGTCTTTTTCCTTCTAACTATTTCCTACAGTGCAAGTTTTTCCAAATATTTTTCCAGAGGGTGTTGTAGTAGTGTTTCCCACTAGGGATTAATAAAGTTTATCTGTATCTGTAGTAACACAGTCTGTTTTAACACTGCTTTTATACAGAGGGTTTGTAAGTATTCAACAGAAGTCTGGATACTTATAGGAATTGTTTGCATCAACTTTCAAGGCTTAATTTATTTCCATTGCTACAGAAAAGCTCTAAGTTGTTTACATCCGAATCAGGCCTCGCTCTTACATAAACAGATATTTTTTTTAAAGCAGTTTTTCCTCCTTTGTTCTCAAAATATATCTCGTCCACACAAGCACAGCAACACAGAGTTTCTAAAATATCTGCAAAGTGGAAGGAGTTTTACAAAAGGTCCAATTTCAGTCACCTAAAACTGTGTTTGTGTGCATACAGTTCGTATGTGGACTAGGTCAATATTCAGAGAGAACACAGCTGAGAGGCCAGACACGTGTCCTGTTAGTAAAACTAGACCGAATAAATGGACGTTTTATCTATTTCACCAAGAGTAAACACAAGCAAGGCGTGTGTTTGATTAATTGAGCAGTTCCCTAAAGGCACCAAAGTACTTGTTACATCCTCTTCTAAACATCCTAAAGAGTGTTTTCTAACAGTAGAGAAGAACGTACTAGTGGACAAACGTGCACAAAGTACAAAACTAACAGTGATTATTAGATTTACCTGGTATGGGTTTGCAGGATTTCCCCAACACCTATAACAAGAAAATGTTGCTTTAGTGGTCAATATTAGCATACGATAATGACACAAAATCTGAAAGAATGATGTGAACTAAGTTACTCTACACATGGAAAAGGTCAAACTCACCTGTGTGGGGTAGTTGACATACTGGAGGGCAGAGTTACTGGACACCATGGCTCCAAGATAAGAGAGGGAACACAGTCCATAGAGCCAGTTCTTGGTGTGATCTGGCTTGGAGGCCTCAAAGAACTGGATCACTAGTAATGAACACAAAGGCTTTTTTCTTAAAAGTAGGGCAGGGCATCTTTCCAAAGTTCTCAGTATCTGTACTGATACCATTGCTTCAATACTGGTTCTAGATACCAATTTTAACAAAAAGAAATTTACATTACACATTACGGATCTTACAAATCTTTAGCTTATTTGCATTTTTACACTCAAAGCATTTTTCCAGCATTAAAAATGTGACTATTTACCACGACTCGAAGTTGTCTATTAACATAATATCACTGATAAAACTGCACAAAGGCTATTTGTGCTGCATGCGCCGACGCTGATGAGATTTACTCCTTAGGGTTTGAAATGTGGTGTTACTGGGTATTTCAATACTCTGCATTATCCGTGAAATTCAGTCAGTGCCATAAAGACAGTGAAGTTTGGTTCCCAGCCTGACTTACAAGGCATCAATAAACCATTAGACCAAGGTGTTTTTTGAGAGGCTGAAGTTATGTGTCAATAATGGCCATTCCAGGATGTTGCCTTGCAGGTTGTTGATTTGTTCAGCACATACTCACATATCTTAGCAAAGGCAGCATTGATGATGCACTGGATAAAAACCAATGTCCGAGCGAATCTGAACTTCTCTCCTTGCCCGTAATCGCCTCGAGTGCTGGAAGAGACAGAGAAACGCCGCTTTGTTAAAGGAAGAAGGTCACAGACAATGAATATGAAACTTAAGTGTCGCACACCAGCCTGCTGTGTAGGAGCATGGATACGGAGTGTAAAGAGAGGAGAGTGCTGTGAAAAGACCTCTCAACGAGCAGAGGCTATAATGCACTGAATTACAACTGACAGGATAAGATGGAGCGGGTGACATTTGGTTATAGCGGCAGGACTTTTAAGCTGCCGGCTCGATTCAAGCAATGGAAGCTGCAAGTTTACTGATAATAAATGGAAGGTTGTTTGGCTGAGGCACCAGCTGCCAGACATCATTTCGAAACCTGATATGATCCCTGTCCCTCTCTCGACACAGACAGCAACATACCGCCTGAGTCAAACCTCAGGAGGAAACGCAGTCGAGGCTGAGCTCAGCTTTTCATTCACACTTTCTAGAAACCATGTTTGGTGTCAACGGTTAATAAAGCCGTTATTAAATTAAACCGTCCCGTTTGTTGAATGGGTTTGTCAAAGCACAGATCTGTGCAGCTTTAACACAACCAGCTGTTAACTTTTTATTTAATGCAGCTTTATTTACAACATGTAGAAAATAAGTGCGAGGACAAAAATCACTGTATAGTTCAATTAGGATTTGCTCTTAAACAGACATCTTAAAAAGCATATATACAACGTATCCATAAGGTATAAATATCTTTCAGTCAGAAATGTTGAAATAGCAAAATAATGTATAAAGAATATACAAGTACAGAAATAAGAAGTATAAGAAGTAATTAAATATAAAAAAGGGATCTGAGCAAGGGGCTACAATAAGTTATATTCAGACCAGTGAGTCAAACGTAAATGTAATGCTTTTAAAGATCTTTTCAAGATATTACAAAATGCAGGTAAATGCAAAGACGTGTCCTGTGCAGAGGTAGGTTTCATGTAGGAATATGTTTATTACAGTGTAAGAGGTTCATCTACATTTTGCCAACAGTACGAGTATGAAGTGGGTTCAGTACTAGTTACTAGAAATGTGGACTTTGACACAGAAAAACTTGACTCACTTTGACAACAAGAAACTAAATAAATGACCTCGCCATTCAAATTTGAGACTTTTAACGACTTCCAAGGCCTAATGTTTAATACTAATATCAATAATAATGATAATAACTTTATTTATTATCTTTGAGCACTTCTCAAAGTACGACGTGCTCCACAGAAGAAACGAATAATAAACGACACATACAAACGTGAAGGGTGAAAGATTAAAACTAGAATAAAATCCAAAACAGGTAACTCTGATAAAATATGTTTTAAGGAGAGACTTAAAAGCAGAGTCTCTACCACAGGACACCGTCAGTCCTCTGTCTGCACGTTTGACCTTTTTAAAATACATTTATTAAACGGGTTCATTAAGGAGATTCCGCTGAGAGGCGTTTGTGTGCATTGCTTTTGTCCCGACGGATGGTTCAATGCGCTTGTAACTGGATATTGTTGAAAAGAGGACAAGTCTATATTTACGGACTCGGAGCTCGGTCCGTTACGCAAAGCCAGGCTGTTATTTAACAGCTACTCACATGGTTTCTTGGAGTATTCCGTAGTAAAAGTAACAGACAAACACTCCGAGGAAGCAGACGATGAACCGTATCCTCATATTGTCCCACATCGAGGCGGGCTTCCCCGCTCCTTTCCCCGCAGCCATGCCGTCCTCCACCAGCCCCGGTATGCTCACCGACACCGCTCCGCTCCCCGCGACCCTCACGCCGACGTCTCGCTCCACTATAGCCGCTGTCACGAGCCCGGAAATGGCGCTCGCGTGCTGCTACCGTTAGCTGTGGACGGACGGTTCGGGTGATAAATACCGTCCAACCCGCCCCAGCACCGAGTCTGTTTTGCTAATTGACTTTTTTTTTGCAGGAGCTGCACAGTCACGAATCATCTCATTATTGTTTATGTTGTGTTTATTCTGCCTCCGAAAGCGGCCGTTACATTAAAACCACCCTTTTCCCCGCCTGAATACGTACTGTAATTATAAAACGACAGGAGTGTTTTCATTTAAGGGCTATATTTAGAGAAATTAACAGCTACCGTCATAAAAATGTAGAAGTTGAAGGACCGCGAAGGCGTCTAAAGCTAAGCCTGTTTAATTAATTGCTTAAATTGACGCTGAAAAACAAAATTACCGCAACTTCTCAAGTGTAGAAACATCCATTCGGGGTCGAAAACGCTTTTCTAAACGCAAACTATTCTCATTATACTTATTTTTTGGCCAGGTCGAGCTACCTGGCAGCGCTAAAGGCTGCCATTAAAAAAATAAGAGGTCCTTTCTTGCTGATGTCGCGTCTCTTTTTGTCGTCCAAGGATGTGGATTAATTTGATTGGTCCATGTAAGGCTAAAGGATCCACTGACAACCAATCATGAACTTCATTTAGGAAAAAGGGCGGCACTTAGATTTAAAAACCACATCCACGTGTCAAATTGCAGGAAGAACAAAAGCACAAAACCACAGGTATGGTAATAATTACAGAGGATATTTTAGACGCCAGAAGACTGGAAAAATGTGTTTCTTCACAAAAACAACCAAACACAGAACATTTGGAAGTAAATCACACAATGAAAGTAAGAAAAAGGATGTATATGCTTGGTCCAAGAAAACTAACTTTTTTAAGTGTTTACTGTTTTAATCAGTGCTGCAAATACAGTGTTTTATCCAAATGGACAATATCAACCAAACATAGACAGTTCAACATCTGCCATATGAAAAGAAATAATAATCAGAGGCCAAATAGACTCAGATTTAACTCACGCAAATGGACAAAAACTACAACAGTTTGGTTAGAACAATGGCCAATTTAGGCGAGTAAAGCTAATTAAACATCTGTTTATAGCTAAGTATAAACAGAGACAAGACGATTTCTTGTGCGAATACAAAAACAAACTTCATTCTTTACAGAGATACAAAAATATAGATCTTCCTAGAAATGCAACAAGAAAAGTACCACATCATCAACTGCAGTCCGGCGCAGAAATATTTCCCCTTAACAAAACATATGTTATGAAATTTGAGGAACAAATCCACTACGATTTCCATTTAGAAACTCAACCGAACAATGCTTTACTAGCATTTAATGAACAGGAAAACACAGTAATACTCATGTCAACATGTGTTTTAAGTGCTCAGCTAAAAGTCACTTGTTTTGTCAGTAAAAATGAAAACACACCTGCCGTAGCAGACTGCAGTCGTCGTCTAACTTCGAACTAAAACAGTAGTCAGTTTTCTCAAAGAAGGACAAAACTGAGTTTAAAATTTGCACTGCGTCATTTGCAGATTTGAAATATTTAATGGCCTTTAAGAGGTAATACTGGTCAAAGTAAGTGCTGATGAAGGTTTTATCAGCTGAATCAAACCGGGTGGAGAAAAAAAACAATCAGTAAAGCAGCCACCTTTTTAAGCTGCAGTCAACAAAAAAGGCCTAAAGTACGATGAAAACCTTTCGATCGTGGCATTTTACAGCAGTGATCGGCCCGTTGACCCCAGGTTTCCTCCATCACCCTGCATGTAAAACAGTGCATCCTGGTCCTGGTCCAGACGACTCTTCGGGCAGTGCAGCGTTAGTCCTGAGAGGCTCCGCCCACTCGTCCACCTACTGCATGCCCAGGTGTCTGGTGGGAGAGGCCTGACCTGGGCAGGCGGTGACGGGAGACACTGACAGGCCACGGAAAAGGAGGTCCATGGAGGGCAGGAGGGGCTTCAGGAGACTGACGGGGCAGAAAGCAGAGCCTCCGTGGGGGGTGAAGTTGACTTTATTGGGGTCAGGGCAGGAAGGCGTGAGGACAGGCTCGTCCTGACAGGCAGACCTGAAGGTAAACAGAGAGGGAGACTGAAATGAACCAGGGGTGTTGGATGGACTGTTGACCATCAGGATGACAGCCCGCATTCTTCCCCATCAAAAAAAACTTTTAAAAACATATTTCTTAATAGTCCACATGCAGTTTGTTATTGTAAAATGTGACAAGTGGAGAAAGAAGGAAGGATTTGGATTTGATTTGACATCCAGCCACTCAAATATCTCAAACCAAAATAAGCATCATATCAGATACCTACGACCATCATTACTTGGTCTACATGATGGAAAATCCTGGAAGAAACAGGAAATAATTTGCCCTAATGAAGGCCATGTTTTTACTGTTAATATGACTGAATAGCCAAGAGATGTTAAAGGCTTTTCAAGCCTTCAGAGAGCCTCAGGGTTCCTCAGCAACAATCGGCGTAAGAGGATGTTTGTGTTTTGGCTTCAACCTATGACGTGCTTCTTCAAGTGCACATGTTCCACCAAAACAACTTCTCTCCCGACACTGTTTTGCAAAGGCACTGTGGCTGCATCCTGTGCTCAGCGCCGCACAAGACAAGTGTGATTTGTTTAAAGAACTAGACAAATAACCCAGAGACACACATCACAATGTCTGTCACAATATGTACCACTGGATGATAAAGCTGAAATTTAAGCTGAACTGAATTCAATTTGATTTGATTTGAGTTTTTTTGATATGAAGTCCAGGTCCGGGTCCAGTCCAGCCATAAATGGTTTACTGTACATGATGTATGAATGATATTCTGGTGTATAAAGCGATCCTTACATTGCCTCCTCACACACTCGAACTCGCTCGCAGCCTTCTGGAGGCTCGCGCTGGAAGGAGTAGGTTTTGTTTGGTCGAGGGGAGGAGGTGCAGGGCTGCAGCAGAGGAGGATCGAGTGCAAACGAAGGAAGAGATGTGGACGGAGAAGGACACAGAGTCTCACAGTCCACAGGCTCTGCACAAAGGGATAGACGTCATAAATACATAACGACTGAACAACAGATCTTTGATTAGAGTATAGAAGGATATTTCAGGTTATGGTCTCACCTGGCTCTCCCATTGGACAGGGAGACTGGGACGGAGACAAAAGGCATGGGTTCAAAGGGCAAGGGGAGACTGATGGTGACAGAAGTGATGGATCTAGAGGACAAGGGGACTGAGACGGAGACAGGAGGGACGGATCCAAAGGCCCAGGAGAGGGCTCGCTCTGGGAGCCGCTGCTGCACCTCTGGACCGGGACAGGAGCCCTGTGGCCGTCTGGGATGTCCAGAATCTGGAATATTGAAGGAAACAGGAAGAAGGGGAGGACTTTACTTCCAATTAGTAAAAAAGAAAAAATGCTGGAAAGGACGTAGATAAAGATGAGTTTTTAATGGTCAAAATAAGTGTTCAATGACAACCAAAGCTTTTTAAAGTCTTATATGATAAACACTTTCCATATTTGTTTTTGTAAATGGTGAATCCAGTATTACTCTCTTACCATTTTTAACAAAAACAATGGTGGAAAAATACAGTTTCCAAAAGATGTATGTAGTGGTATAATGTTGTGGGATTCAAAACAACTTGAATTTCAACAATATGTGCTTTGATTCGGTGTAAATTTTATAACCATCGTATCAAATGAATGTTAATCTTTTCATTTTTAACAGAGAACCAATTTTCCACCTCTATTCTGTGAGGTTTAATCGTTAGTCATTCATTTTCTAACTCATCTTTTAAATGTCTTTCTACCTCACTGTTCTGAAGTCTAACCTCGTGCTGGTCGTCTGGTTTCTCAGACACAAACACTTCTTCCAGCTCCAGATTGAGGCCTTCAACGCTACGTCGCAGCCGTGGAGCGAGTCTGTTCAGAGGCATCAGGGGCGTCGTCTGGATTAAAAACAGGCAACAACTTAAAAAGGGGAACACAGAAGACAGAAGGAGTCTAAAGGGGGCACTACAGTCCATTCTGGGATTCATTTCAGTGATTCTCGAAGCTCTGCGGATCATTTCTCCTCAGAAGTCATCCATGAAAGGGTGAAAAAAAATCAATGATGTTCAACAGATTTTTATAAAGTGTATGTGTCTATTCATCTACAGACGAATTGTTGTATCTAAACTAGTAAACTGTTGAAATGCTACAAATACTCTTTCTGCAGGTGGACTATCCAAATAAAGTGTTGTCGGATTTTATTGCAAATTGCTCGGCTCTGCAAACAGAAAAAGAAAAGTGTTTTTCATTCATACTATCGGGGCTCAGATGGTGCTTTGTGTGTTTCATTCAAATGAGGGGTTATTGGGGTTTTGCAAGAGATGTTTTGCTGCTTTTGTGTGAGGTTTTGTGGTTGTTATGTAGCGTTTTGAAAAAATAGCCTATACTTTCAAAGACAGAGGCTAAACAGTCAGAAAAATCTGTAATATCTTAAAGCATCTGCGTTTGTGTCGATTGTGGAACGCTGGTTTGTGACCGAACGCTCGTCCTAGATTGTCTGAGGTAACAAACGTCTTACTATGTGTCCTTCTCCGAGGAAGAAGAGCGGTGTGTTACCTGAGTGACGCCTGCTGCGTGGCCTGCCGGCAGCGGGTGTTGAGGGAGTTCGTATCCCGACGAGGGAGGGGCGTGACGGGAGCGTTTCTGCAGCTGATGCCTCAGCTTGGCCACCTGAGGGCAGAGCGGAGGAACACACGATTCAGGATTCACTCTGAAAAGGTAGAAGTTGCTCACTTTCCCTTCAGAGGCCGTTAATGTTTCGTGCTGCGGCTGAGAGGGTGAAGAGTAACTGCTGAAGAGTAAAGGCTGTATGACTGATTCATGAACTGCGAGGGTGATGAAATGAAATACTTGCCTCCCTGAGGTGCTCTGCACTTCCCCATGACGCTGATCTCTTGTGTCCACTGGCATTTCTCCTTCCTCGCGTCTCCTCTGCCCAGGAACTAGGAGTCTAAAAAAAACATTTAGAACAGTGTGATGAACCAATACAAGATCATTTGTTGTCTGTTGCATTCGCATTTCGTTGTTAAGTCTTTGGTGGCTGTGGTCAAAACAAAACAAGTATCCAGTGGTTGAGGTTCTTTACTTTATTTCCATTTTATGTAACTTTATTCTTCTACTCCACTACATCTCAGAGGCAAATAATGTACTTTTTACTCCACTACATTTGTCTGACAGCTTTAGTTCCTTCTCACATTACAGTTTTTCATCCCTTTTTCATCTCCAAATGTGCTGATTTTGAACATTTATGATAAACCGAAGGATGGACTGTTCCTTTATGAGTTGAGGAAACTTTTAAGCTTCTTAGAATAAATAAAGTCTCTTGGATTCATCTGTAAATACTTGGTCACAAAGCCGAAACAGGCCTGATTTTGAGCTCATGAAAAGTTGACTTTTCGGAGATACGTGGTTCTCACAGGACAGCGACGCTACAAACATATGATGATCTAATAGAATATGATGCATTGATGGAGATGAAACTACCAATGGTATATAGAGTAGTACAAATGTAATAGTATAAGGAACTTTTTCACACTATGTTCTTGGTACTTTTACTTTCGTAAAGGATCTGAATAGTTCCTCCACCGCTGCATGTACACACAAGTTGAAGCCACAGCTGTGTTGCACACCTGCCTCACAACAGCTGTACAGAGGAAGGCAACAAGAAAACCACTCTCAGCTGCAAAAGAGCTTCCACACACGTCAAAAACACCCAAACCACATCATTATGAAGACTGTAAATACGGCAGCATTCAACACTTCAGTGCATTTACACACCCTAACATCACAAAGTCACACACCGTGGAGGAACAACAACACAAACAGCTACAGTGACAACTTCTTCTTTGGTCAATCACACACGACCGTACCGATTTCTTGACACTGACTCTCGATCTTCTACCGGTCGGAGTCTGGTTCACCGCTTCAGGTGTTTGCTGTTTGGGAGCAAATGACTGGGAGTTCATCATTATAATCATCACGCGGGATCAGATACTCACAGTTCTGGTCCTTCTACGCTCAGAGTCAACTTGAACATAATCTGATCTGCTCTGTCTGCCATTCATAAACCTATTTCATCTAACAATACACCCAGTCATTTAGCCTCCTCTCTCTCCCTGCAGCACGCCAGCGTCGCCGTTTCTGTCCTGGAAATATAAATACAAACTGTTCCTCGGCCGGAAACGTTCATTTACTCCAGGAAAACACCATCTTCTACCGCCGTCTGTCGACTCATACGTAGTCTATTGCCAGGCTAAATAAGTCCAAATGCAGCACTGGTCAGTTATACAGTGCCATCGGTGTAGAGTTACAGCTGCCAACCCCCCACCGTCCAACTCAACACCCTCCCCAAAATCTGAACGGGGATCATGGGACACAAACCTATAAAAAGACTCAAAGGTAGCTGAGCATTTGGTCCACAGTGGCTAATGTTTCCAACTGGGACTCGTGTCTGATTAACGTGTCTTTAATTCCTGTCTGGAATATGGACACAATATCACAAACAACATCTGTCACTGTATACTTACACTAGTTTGTTCGTTCGTCGCGCTGCATGTGTCCATTATAATGTCCTTTGTGAAGCTCTTTGGTCAGTTTATGTGGTGTGTGATTGTGCTCTTTACTTACTTAAAAATAGTATAAAAATGCTCCCTGATATAGTCACGCGCATGATGATACAGCTTTAATATCGCTGTTAAGTAACTCAAACAACCTGAGCCGCGCCAACATGGTGTGAACAAAGTGCTGGAGTGCAGCGATAATGGAGCTCTTTAGATGAACAAAAAGGAAATGGAGGAAACTGTATTTGATTCCTACTGGTATCCACAACGAATAGCAAAGTCAAGTAGGTATTTCACACTAATACTTGTATTGTTTTGACAATAGACCATCTGTCATCCTGGACAAATCACACTGAATTTGCCTTTAAGAAGACAAAACAAAGAGCTGAGCTCAGGTCTTTTGGTGCAGTAGAAAAATTCTTCTTTTGTTTTTTCTTCTTCCGTCATTGTGTCAGCGTCCTACAGTTTGTCCACTATTTTGAAGTCAAAATTGTCCCTTGGGAAACTATGAATCACGCAGCCATAATAACTTATTAAGGCCATGTCCTGGACAGTGAAAACAAAGAGTAAAACCAGAGACACAAGGTTCCACGATTTAATAAGGTTAGACTGAAGCAGCCTTTGTCCAAGAGTCCATCCTAAAATTACATACGGAGCTTAATCCCAGATCAGATGTCTGTCAAAGGGTCTTATGGTACGTTATACGTGTTCTGGTATGTTACATGTGTTCCAGTATGTTATATGTGTTGTGTGACGTTATATGTGCACCGGTGTGTTATATGCGTTCTGGTATGTTACACATTACACCCGGTATGTTATGCGTGTTGTGTGATGTTGCAAATGTAGCTGCTGTGATGACAGATTTCACACTTGACATGGCAACAAACGTCCATTAATATCATCATTACGTCTGACAGTTTTAAACCCGAGGGCCGCGTTTTTTTTTAACGTCGTTTTCGTCGTCATTTTCATCACATTCTTGTTTCTGAACAATTCCAGGGAACCTTCATCTTCTATTTTAATTATGAAAAAAAAAGCACATATCATATTACTGTTGTGTATTTTACTTTACCCAATAAAAACAGCTCTATGAGCCGTTTTGGGTCCTGACTCTCGGTCGTAAGAAAAGTAATCTCCTGTTAAGAAAATAGATCTACCTTTGTCTTAGCAAAGCAAACTATTGAGCTAAATTTAACCAGTAACAAGCTAAAACAATGGTTTCTATAATATCCCAGCGAAGAAACAAGTTTGTTTTCCTTATGTTAAGAGTGAGACACATGCACAGTTTAAGAACGTCAACGTCTACACTCAGTAATGTGTGTTCGTTGCTTGTAATAATCACAACTTGCTTATATTTTGCATTTCTTTTTTTAGTTTTAGTGTCTAGACTTTCATAGGTTTGCTTACCCCATCTGGGATTTTTTGTGCTTAATACAAAAGAATCTGGTTATATTTAAGAATAATTTCCTTATTTCTAGTAGGACTGTTTTGGAATCACATTGCAATTTACGTTGAAGTGAAGGTATGAATTCATGAGGTTTTGTGAAAGTTGACTATTGAAGAAACAGAATGTAAAGTAATGCAGAAGTTCGGCAGGAGGACGTGCTGCTCGTGCTTGTGTGTGTGCGTGGGGGGATGGGTTGTCTGTATAATGAGGTCAGGAGGGGTCTGTTCCTCACAATGGAGGCAAAGGGGGTTCGTTCGAGTTAAAACTGTGTCAGGAGAGAAGACGAAGCTGCGGAGCTTGGTGATGTTAGTCGGGGCTTTGTGCACTAGTTAGGAGCAGATACAGTCGAGGGGGGTGCAAGGGAAGAAGTTTGAGAAGAACAAAAAAACGACTATTTCCAGTTGGCTGCCTTCCACCAGCAGCATCGAACTGGAACCACCAGACACCTGCAGAGCCAACATCAGATATCATGACCCCTATAGGAAGTCTTAACATACAAGAGAGGCACCGTGAACACTGGTTACCACACACTAACCAACATGAAGCAACACGTTTTGTGGGAAATAAGTTCTCACACCAGCAGCAGCAGTACTGACAATTACCTAAACCTAGTTTCATTTAATCACAGTAATTATACAACATTTTACACCTGATTTGACAATGTCGTGATATATTTACCCCTATTCCACCGAAGCAGTTTGGGAACCGGTTTGAGGTCCAGGTTCAGAGGTGGTTCTGAGCCAATTCTTTGCATTTTGACAATTGTTTTGTCAAATTGTCAAAATTTGGACAAAAGAAGCAGCTCTCTGTCAGAAAAAACTGGTTCCAGAGCAGCACCAGCACTTTGCTGGTCTAGAGCCGCATACTTCAGGGCCTGGGATTGGGATTATCGCAAACAACAAGACCAACTAAAGCTTTGTGACGCCACTGTTAAAAACAGAGCTTAGAAAGCATCAGGTCTACCTGGTCCAAAGGAGATCCCAAGTTGGAGCTCATGTTTGTAATGACACAGCTTTCTGGTAGGTTCTATCCATGGAAACATTATTGTTTTCTGTGTGGAGATCAGGGAACTGTTTTGGAAGCTTGCATGTCATTTAGTGATGGACCTTTTTTGAGAGTGTAGTGATGTGACAGAGAGCTGGAAGAAGTCCTCGATGTTGTTCTGTTACCCACGACCCTGATAAGTTTATCAGTAGCACTAAGTGAAGCCCAAACATAAACGTAGTAGTTCACTAGTGCCAATATCAACAACAACGGCTCGAGCAAGCGTTGTCCATGGATTATCATACATCGACATCCAAACACGACTGATCCAACGTATCTGTGCCAATTTTTGCACCATTTTTTCTTCTTTCTCTGGATAAGGAAGGCTAGAGTGTTGGGAGTTGTTAAGAGTTGTTTTTTTTGTCAAAACACACAGAACCAGATCCAAAGCGGGCCTCGAACTGCCTTGATAGAAAAGGGGTAACCATCTCTGAACCACCACTAGCGCCGAGTTCATATTTGTGACGAGGAAGAAACGGACATACCTGTGTGGCTTTGTCATTGAGGCAGGTGACAGCCGTGCTCTCTGCCTCTTTGGGCCACTGTCCCTGCAGATAGGGTCCAACGATGGCGTCCAAGGACAGGGTTCTGCGAATGGTGGGTTTCGGCGGGCGAGCTGCCGTCCTGTCAGCTTTTGGAAACAGATAGAAAACATATTAAACCAATGTGTGCAAGCTTTAACTGAGTGCTCGTCACAAGGCATTGGATTGTGTAAAGGTCATAAAAACTCCTGCCTGTGCGATCATGTTTAAAGTGTTCTAACGCTGCAAAGTCAGTGAAGACGTGTGAAGTGTATAAAAGCTCATTTGAGAGGCCACACAGTAGTTTAGCACCAGTGCTAGTTCACAAATGCTCCCAGGCTTCCTTCTCACCAGTGAGCATGCAGTGCGTAGAGGTATGTGTGTGTGCGTACGTGTTGGCAGCTCTTTGTAATCTCTGGCAGGTGTGGACCATGCCTTTGACCTGGAGCAAAGCCATCCGACTGCACAACACCGGCAACGACGACCCCGGCCACTAATATATCTGACACAACACGCAGCACAGTGTAACACAAACACAGCATGTTGTCATCAGCCCAGATACGTAAATAAACACGCAGATGTGGGCTTCGTGGATACACCGAACACATGCTAAAGAACAACACGCTCAAGAAACAAAGAGGCCTTCAAAGCGGCTGCTGTGTTCGCATGAAGCATGCAGCGGAGATCCCACAGGTCAGAGTGCAGAGGGGCGGCCGAGCGTCCAAATAACATTATGATAACAGTGTTATGTTTCAGGGAGAGCAGCTTTCATTGCTGATTTAACACTTTCGCTGCAGAATGTACTGTGCTCGTACTTTGTAGCAGTTCACTCCTTCCCCTTCAGTAATCTCCGTGATGCTTTGTTGTCATAATTTCTTTTAAACAGCGGTGGAATGTGACTTCATTCACGCACTCCTACTTGTACTTTACTTGAGCGTTTCCATTTCATGCAACTGTTGACTGGCTTCGTCTGACAACTTTAGTTACTTTTCAGATTCCAATTTTTCACCTCCTTCCTGTCCAGTGTATGTGTCTGTGATGCACTGAAGGATGACGTGTTTCTTTAAAAATCCCCTCCTTCTTTAAACTAAATAAACTCTTTAAAAACCCTCTTGGGTTATCTAGAAAACACACCATCACAAAGCTGAAAGCAGGCCTGGTTTTCTGAGCTCGTGAGAAGTTGACTTTGTACAGATACGTGGTTCTCAGAGGACAGCGACGCTACAAACACATGATGATCTTATACAATATGATGCATTGGTGGAAAGTACTTCAAATGAGCAGCAGTAAAATGTAACAAACACATTCGTGCATCAGTAAAATGAATCACACATTATATGCAGTATAATAGTAAAACACATGACTTACTGTTCATGCTTTAAATACATTTTGCTGATAATAC
>JAPQRN010000026.1:18952740-18967348 GCA_037367275.1 Coranthus polyacanthus
CCAGTGCTTTCAGAATACAAACCAAATGTATGAACAATGGCTCAATCAAAACCATGTCACATACTTTGCTTCCTGATACAATAAATAGTCATAATAATAGTTAGTTAATAATAGTTACAGGCAGAGAAATCCATCTTATAGCAGTAAAAAACGCCGTGAGAACAGATGATATTATCACAGAGGTAAATGATGATGTTCACGTTGTGCTGTGTGGATGTGGATGTGGATGCATGTTTAAACCCCCTCCTCCTGCTGTGTGAGTGTATTTACCCGTCTTGACCTCTCTGCAGAGCAGACCCGAGCCCCTCTGGAGCTGGTACGGGACCGTGGCTCTGAGGGGCTGCAGGCTGGGGTTGCTGCACCCCCGAGGCACTCCTCCACTTCTGCCCGACATCCCCCACTCCTGAGCTCGGCTTATGAAAACACACACAGGGCTTTGCTTGGCTTTTCTTCTTCTTCCTCCTCCTCCTCCTCCTCCTCCTCTCCTTCTCCTTCTTCTTCTTCTTCTTCTTCTAGTCGTCCACTGAATCTCGCTTTACTTTGCTCCGACATTCAATCCATCCCAGATCTGTGATCGGGCCTCTTGTTGTGCACCCTTTCTTTTGTGATGATTACCATGATTTTTTTTTTTTTTTTTTTTTTTGTTCTTGTTGTTGCCTCGTAGCTTTATTGTCGAGTTGAAAGAGCTGGAAAATCTTCAGCGCACCGCGATAAAACGCGCATTACTCGTCATGTTCGCACCGCAAATCCTCCCTCACGCAGCCTCCCTTGTCTGCGAAGTTCACAACACAACAACTCAACCTGTGCAACTATCTCGTGGAGTATATTAGAACTCCAAACGGGGTCCGATGCCCAGGCTCACGGTCTTCTGGTTGGTTACTTCAGAATACTACTGAGCACTCATTGGTCATCACAGCCATCTGTCTCCTAAAGGAAAAGCCCCCCAAAAACTTGAAGTTCCACCCACTTCTGTACTGGTTTTATCTCCACTATGCGGGGCATGGCTCTATGGGATCCCCCACTCCTCCTCCTCCTCCTCCTCCTCCTCCTCCTCCTCCTCCTCCTCCTCCTTCCTCTCTAACGCACGTCCCACATCTCAGTCTGTTTCTCATCGTGTATGTGTGTGAACATGGTCACTTTCATACAGTGGTGCATTGAGGTGTATTTAGTTCAAAACAGCCTAAAACTGAAAAGAATCATCAGTTTATTATCAGGCAGCCTGTACATTTGAGGTACTTGTATGCGTCTTTTTCTCGAGTCTTTCCATGTTCTGCTACTTTATTTGTCTGACTGCTTTGTTACTTTTCATCTGAAGACACTGGATACTGTAACAGCTTTTTAAAATCACACTGTGCAGGATTAAACCAGTTCTTCCAACCTTTCTGCCGTCCGTCGGTTCACATTTCAGACGAGTCTCCCACTTGTTTAACAGCTCCAGCAAACATACCACATGTAACATACCAGAACACGTATAACGTACCATAAGACCCTTTTCCCTCTAAACTTCTCACATGGTTTCATTTCAACAAACGTCCAAATCATCTAACGTCTCACCAAAAACCAACTATTAGAGAATGAAAACAGATTAGTGTGTCGGGACTTCATCATGTGATGAGGCCGGAGATTTATCTGGTGTCTCTGTTTATAAAACTCGTTGAAACCAGCTCCACCTCCAGCAGAAACAGTAACATGTGACTTTTGTTATTAATAATCTAATGATGTCAGATATAAGAATATAGAATGAGTCATTTTGCTTCAAACTACATGTTGCTGCTTCCGTACTTTTAAATGGGGTTTTTCAAGCAGGACTTTTACTTGTAATTGAGTATTTTTACATTGCTGCGCCGGTACTTTTACGTAAGGATCTGAATACTTCTTCAACCACCGTCAGAAAAATATTTCCCCACCTGAGGTTTACGTGCTTTGTTACTAATACGTGCATTAACAATTTATCAAGAATGAAAAGCGTCGTGAACTTGTTTTCAGGTCAGGTACCAACCAAATGTTTTGGCAAAATTCAAGGTATGTTTAACCACAAGATGGAGCCAGAGCATGTGTCTCTTCGACTAGATGTTCATCCAACACGGTCTCATGTATAACACCTACTTACTATTTAGCTCCTGTGGGTGTTGTAAATAAACGC
Organism: Coranthus polyacanthus; assembly: GCA_037367275.1. Classification (NCBI taxonomy): domain Eukaryota; kingdom Metazoa; phylum Chordata; class Actinopteri; order Kurtiformes; family Apogonidae; genus Coranthus; species Coranthus polyacanthus. The sequence continues at coordinate 18,954,884 of JAPQRN010000026.1, forward strand.
AAAGAAACATTTCTGTGTGAATAAAAAGGCAGACTTTACACACATAATGGAAAAAGGCAGTTTATTGCAACACAGACTAAACAAAAAGAATCAAATGAACAACAATAACATACTGCTGTACAGGAACAAAACGAGAAAAATGAACACGTGGTAGTTTCAGATTTCATAAAATCAATAAATAGCTGCACAGATTTAACCGACCTGTGACAGTTTGTGGTGATTACTCCAGCGTTTTACTCTGATAAAACATATGAATCACTTCTATGTCACTGTAAGGACAGGCTGTCTCTACTGTTCATGTAAAATCTGTATCCTTCAACATCATCACCAGATCTCTCTGCAAATGACCAGATCCAAAGAGCTGCAAGTGCTGTTTTGCTTACATTTAGCCAAGAAAATAGAATAAAACAAGCCGAGAGCATGGGTGAACTCACACAGAGAGGATGTCACAAGAAGAATACTGATATTTAAATAAGGAGCAACATTTTAAGGAGATAAATAGATGCTTTGGAAAACGTCTCGACAGGAGAGTTACCGGGTGTTTCTGCAGGCATGGCACGGTTTGAACGAGAGGATTCAGAGATGGGACAAACCGGAGGTGGGAGATTGTGAAATAAGGCGAGAAGAAAGAAAAGAACCAAAAAATATGGATCCTTTCAGCTTCATAATGACTTCACTCTTGTGTAGAAAAATCCAAAAGGCGGTGCCATTATGTTTCTGTTGTCACGGAGGCGGGTGGACGGTGGGAGCGGGGTTTTGGTCAGGGAATGGTCAACGCAGCATCACCAGGCGTACAGGCTGGGGGTTAGACCTCGGTTGTTGCTTTGGAGCTCCTAGCTGGGAGACAGTGCGGGGCTGGGCTCGGTGCTGATGTTGACCAGACACTCGCTGGACTTTAAACTGGCCAGAGACTTGGAGCTCGGTAACGAGGCCAGAGAGCCGCACAGACCCAGCATGGAGGGGGTGTTGTCTTTTCCTACAGAGAAAAAAGCACGATAAGCGCATGCATAGTTTCAGCTTCCCACGTGAATCATCATAAACAGACATCAAGTGTGTCTTTGTACGAGTATGTATGTACATGTGCATGGGTGGCTGCCTCTGACAAGCTATTATGCAGTAGTAGAGAAACTACAAGTATATTCCCACTCAGCATTCTGGGCTATTCTACCCAACGGGAGCAAACTGCAGTCCTACACACAAATAACACATTTACAAGGCTTTTAAATATGCCAGTGTTAGGTGTTTACTAAGATCCATCTGGGACCAAAACAATATTTGAGACAGCAGCAAATATATAAAATCATAAGTTATAGGTGAGAGGTCAGAGATCAGAGGTGTCCTGAACCCAAAGCCTCTAAATTTAAACGAAATGATTGGAGAAATTCTGGTCAGAAAAGGATATCTTGTCTAATTATAAATGATGGTTTTATATACAAGGCTTAACGCTATCGCAAATATGTTTTGGGGTTTTAAAAGATAATAGAAGAGTCTTAATAAACAGTAGGCAAACCAGATTTGCACCAGTTTCATAGAACGCCCCTTCAGCGCCATTCGTGACTTTCCACCTCAGCCGTGTCCTGTATGCGTTCACCATAAATACAGGCTGCGGTGACCATGTTTTTTTATGGCCGTCGTGGCACTCAAAGTGTCTGTTTACCTGCTGAAGTCCACACAGTGTCTCCGTTCTGTCTCCCGTCAGTTTTCTGAGAGTCAGAGTTCAAACTGACCTCTGCAGAAAGCTGGTCCAAACTGTGGAAGCTCCCCCTGGATGGAGCAAAAACAACCTGTTACAGTGTTGAGTATGAAAAGGACATTCATCCCTATCGTCACTTGAGTAAGAATGTGACATCATCAAAGCGTCAAAGTAAGATATCAATACGACTGATTTGAAAACAATGCGCTGATGTTGACCTGCGGAAAAGCTTGACATCGCCTTGGCTGTTTGTGATTGTGGACCACCGGTTGACCAGCGGGATGGACAGGTCTTTAGCCAGCTGGGAGGAATCACAGGGCATCAGGGCCGAGCTGGATGGAGCGCACACCACAAATGATTACATTCAGAAAGGATACTTTTCATTTTGGCAAGAAAATATTTCTTTTGAACATCAAAGGGTGAAGTAAAACACATACATTGTACAGTATCATCTGGCGGTAAAAGAGTGACTTTGCTCTATTTTTCCGCTTGTATCTCACAGCAAGAGTTCTTTGTTGTTTTAGTGAGGATTACTTAAAAAGAAATGGGCTGTTTCTTTTCATCTTCCGTGAAGAAATAAAACAGTTACTGTACATGGAGTTACTGTAACTCTGTTGATCATACATGCACTGTGTAATGCTGAAGCTCAGCGTTTGTGAAAAGTGAACCATCACATAGCGGTAGTTTGTAGGTTTCTGAGTACGGTCGTGTTTTCTCACAGTTGAGCCTGCAGCTCCAGCACGACGGCCTCCAGCTCCTTCTTCTCCTGTTGGCTCTGCACCGTCAGCTCCTCCACTTTGGCCCTCAGACGCTTGTTCTCCGTCTCCACGTTCTTCAGCTGTGACTCTCGGAGGCGCACCAGCTCCTCCAGGTAGCCCTGCAACACACAAGGAAAAAAAAGACCAAGGTCTGTACCGGGACGCATCAAGAGGAAAAGAGCGTACACAGAAACAACTTTAATGTTATTTGGATTCACCTTCTGGGCGTAGACGATCTTAAACCTCTGCTCCATCTTGCGACACTTGTTGCTCCAGCTCTCCTCATCCGTCACCAGAGGGATGTAGGGATGCTCTGGGACGCTCTCTTCACTGTTGCTGCTGTCAACACTGTGGCGATCCTCCTCATCGCTCAGATAATCGTAGCTACGGAACCAGAGGGCAGCGGGAGGTTTTGGAGAGTCGCACACGAGCGGTAATAAAGTTTGAGTAAAGGGATCAGCTCAGTCTCACCTCTGAGTGAACTTCAGGTAGGGGGTGTAGTCGATCACAGCTGGAGATTTCCCATCCAGAGTCTCCCCCTTTAAGCAAAAACTGCACAAACAGGCACAAAAATCTGGTCTTCATATCTGATATTTGACTTGTTCAAAGTAATTTGGAAATGTTTTTGCTGTATATTTTGAACAAGGCTCATCTTCACCTGAAGTCAATGGCGCTCAGTCCGATCAGCATGCCGGTCAGGACCGTCGCCTCCTCTCTCAGCATAATGGCTCCATCATCGTAAAACCTCCTGTCGGGAGAGAAGACGATTCACATCTGATCTTTCAGATAATATCATGACAAAGCAGTGACTCTAACCTGTGGCTGATCATGTAAAATCATTTCGTAGCATGTGCTTCCTTTGCATCTTTATGTTTATTGTTTTGGAGTAAACAGAGAAAGAGGAGCCAACATGAGAAAAGATGTCGATAATTAATCTGGGTGTAGAACAAAAATATGACAACACTAAGTTTACTTGAAGTGACTCAAATCATTAGTGTGACCTGGTGGTTCTGGTGTCTCTCAGGGCAGTCGATACATATTCAGACAAACGTTTCTCCATCAGCGCCACTCGTATCCACGCCCGGCCCTGCACATGGACGACGATGTTAGGAATGAGTGGGAGGAGAGTGCTTTCATTGTCATTCTCTCTTGCGCTGCCACATGCACAAAATCACTCACACACACACTTGCCTTGGCTCGTGATGTGCTGATGTTCTCTATGTTTTCTATGCTGGCAATGCAGTTGTTCTGCACCTTGCTGCACGCCAGCCGGATGTATTCCCAGAAACTGCGCTGTCCATCTGAGCTGAACCAGCTTCCTGAACCTGGTCCAAGATTAATAAAACAATAAATCATTTGTGCTCTGACAGCAGCACACGCCGTTAGCAAGCAGCCACTGCAACAACATAGCTGCCTAAATGCTCAGCCACATATATTCTTGTCACTAAAATCATTCATCCAAGTTTGACGTCTATGAGGTTCCTTTTTATTTCTAACGCATGCTGAAAGTCACATTAAGTGATCTGTCCGTCTTTTCCGGTGCTATATGTTACCTGCTGTGTTACCTTTGAAGCGGTGGCTCAGGATGTGCTCTAAAATGGCAGCAAAGTTAATGAACTCCTCTGATGAGTCATCTATGGGCTCTGCTGTGTACTTTTCCAGGAGAGTCTTCACAGAGAACCTGAAACACAACAGCACAAAGACAAAAACAGTCAAAAACATTTCATCCCCTTCCCGTCCAGTAAAACACACGTATTCCCAAATGTGTTGACTTTGAATGTTTGTGATAAACTGAAGGATAATGTGTTTCTTTTATGAGTTGAGTTTAAAACTCTCCCCCTTCTTGAACTAAATAAACTCTTTAAAAACCCTCTTGGATTCGCTGCAAAACGCACCGTCACAAAGCTGAAAACACGTGGTTCTCACAGGACAGCGACGCTACAAACATATGATGATCTTATAGAATATGATGCACTGATGTAGAATAAACTACCAACAATTTATAAAGTAGATCAAATGAGCTCCACCTTAAACGTGAACAGCAGTAAAGTGCAACATAAAAATGTGACATTAATGCAGCAGTAAAATGAATCGAAAACATCAGATGTAAAAGTAAAACATTGACAAGGACCCTTTTACTGCACAATGACTACTTTTACTTTTCATAGTTATGCACATTTTGCTGATAATACAGACTTTCACTTCAGTAAGGTTTTGAATGCAGAACTAGTACCGGCAGTGCAGTATTTTTCGTAGTATTGTGGTATAAGTACTTTTACTCAAGGATCTGAATGCTTCTTGGTTGTGAGTTGCACAGCTTCAGAAATGCAGCCGTGTACTGTAGCATCACAGACAAATGTACTACTGTATTTGAACCCTGCAACAATGGCGGGAGGAGAGTTTTTCTTTTTTTGGGAACCACGCCATCTTATCATACTGAGGTCACCCCAATTGTCTTGTGTACTACACAATGTACCCCTTCAGTGCTTTGGCAGTGTTATCATGAAAACAATACAATTACTCCCTGTCTTTTCAGCCCTTGTGCATGCTGGGCTTCCAGGACCTTTTGGGTCTCGTCTCTCTGAGGGACCGTCAGCATCAAAGAATGATCATATAACTCCCTCCCACTCTTCTATACATTGTGGTGTGATCTATTTAGGGCAGCCGCTGCCACACATTTACGTTGGCTTTTGACCTCGCAGGCTCACCCTGCTGCTGTGGCACAGAGGGACAGCTATGCAGCGTGCATGTTAGGACCCGGCATCCAGGCACGGGCTCGGGCTGACTGCCGCCGCTGCGATGGGAAACACTAGCATCACCGAAGGCAAGACTGCCGTGGCAGTGGGAAGCACGTCCATAGCCAGGGGAAAAACCACCGTCTCCTTAGGCAACTCCTCCATCTTCAGGGGAGTGACCACCACCTCCATGGGAGACTCGACCATTCAAAGGCAAAAGACGACTGTGGCTCTGGGACGGGCCAGCTTCAGCCGGGGAACCACGACCACCTCGTTCCGCAAAGCTTTAACGGGCAAGCGCAGGAACACCTAGATGGAAAGGACCCCTGAGACACCCAAAGCAGCCAAGCAGTCCAAAAAAGACTCTAACAATGAGTGGAAAACCACATTCTCATCAAGTAAGACCTCTTTCACCAAAGGCAGGGTTTCGATCCTGAGGACTAAGTACGCCATCTCCTGGGGTAAATCCTCGATCTCCTGGAGCAGAACCACGGTAACTTTGGGCAACACCGGCTTAGCGGTGGGCAAAACCTCTGTCACACGAGGAGAGACCGCAAGCTGTCTCACCACTCTGACCTTCACCCATGGGACCAAGTCTGTGTCTGTGGTCAAAACCACCCTCATCAGGGGCAAAGAAAAACACAGCAACATCTACTGGAATTTCCACACTTGAATTCTTGAAAACACACACTCAAAAACCCAGAGGATATCTGTATCTGGTCAGTTTTAGCAGGTCAGTAGTGAAACGAAAATGAGCTGCTATGTTTGTAATCGCTGTGTGACAGCAGTTTTTATAAGAAAGTGCTGAGCGAGGTGCAGATCTAATGGGTTTGCAATCAAGAGTGAGATTTTGTAAAGCCATGCTGAGTGTGTTATGCAAATGTGACAGTGATGAGCTAATAGTTTATGGTGTGTCGAACTCGGCAGGGAGGGGAAGTGAGAAAGAAACAGTCGTGTGTGATATATATGGAGACACAAGACAGCACAGTTCTCCTCTATAATGTGCATGGACTGTCATCGACGTGTCTACATCTTCGATATGGATATGGTATTTTTGCATGCAAATAATATGGGTGGATATTCTGAAGTCTTGCTGCATTTTCATAACTACTCTGCCATGTGTTCCACAAGAAACCCACTTCTGATCTAGATGACTGTAAAAGATGATTGATGTAACAGTGCTTATAAAAGTAACATGTCTAAACACTGCTTGGTTGATTGTTTTTATGTGCAGATCTGCATTTTTATGACACACTCTGAGCTCTAAATGAAATAAAGAGAAGAAAATACAGACTCAGCAATTCAACAAGGACACAAATGGATAATAAAGGAACCACACCCATGATTCAGAAGGAGGGAGATTCCAAAAACACGAGAGGTGCAGTCAAAGCTACAAATACACGAGGAGAACATGAACACATTCAGGCTTTCTCTGATCCAATCTGACACTGTGAATGTCACTTCACATATGGTATATATAGTTGTACACAGAGGCAATGTCTTACAATCAGAGGCTATAGGGAACAATGGCTCAGAAGAAAGTGATGTCACCGCAGATTGTCCCCTTTTCAACAATGTGTCCTTCAACCGTCCGGTGTCGTCGTGGCGATGGGACAATCGCTCCACTGTCCCCGTCCCCCCAGATAGGCTGTGGCCACCTACGGCTGCCTCTGTCCATTCACAGGGACACATGGGTGGTATGTGGCCTTCCAGAGCCCACGTCTACCAGCTCAACGAAGGCATTATGTGACACGGGGGTCGCGCTATCCACGCTTAGCATTCTGGTCTGCTCTGGATTGTAGCTGATGTTACTATTACCCGCGAAGGCTTGCAGAGCAGGGCGTGCTGCATGAGTGTGCGATGCTTCGCTTCCAGTGAGCCCCGAACCCCGCCGTCGAATCTGGGTCAGGTAGACGAGCTTCTCCTCAATGGGCAACACCAGCTTCACCGAGGGGAAGACGGCCTTAACCCTGGGCAACACCACCATAAAGAGGGGGAAGTCCAAGCTTGCCATGGGGAACTCCTCCATCACCAGAGGAAGGAGCACGACATCTCTGGGCTCCTCCACCATCACCAGCGGGAAGACCAAGATCTCCCTGGGGGGCGCCTCCTTCAGCCGAGGCACCACCACCACCTCTTTTCGGAAAGCCATCTTCCCCAAGCGCAAGACGCTCTAGATGAGAAAGGACCTCATCGCGGGGTGGGGGGACTGGCACAAAATGTCACAAGAAAACAGCACGACCACAGAGAACATAACACCGCAGCATCTCCACAGGGTCTTTTCCAACTCACAACAAAAACTGGATTAACTTTACTTTCGGAGCTTTGACTTTTTCGGTCATGCCGGATTTATCAAGGAAACAGGTCAGTGGCGTCTAAATTCTGTCTGGTAATGTTTTCAAGCCGAGGTAACAGACCTCCACGGTGCTCTACTTCTCCAAAACCCACAAAACTATCCACTTGGCAAGTTGATGTCAGCTCATAAACACAAGCATTGTATGATGGGGCAGGAATGTAATTTCATATCGAAGACAAATCTGAGACATCAGCTGTGAAATCCCAGCTAGAAATGATTTGTTATTTGTTCAAATGCGATCTTCTAGTAATGTTTTCCGCTATAATCTACAGCTATGTGTAGTGATGACATTATGCCCTAAAATATTCTATGAATTGCATTAAAACATTGCCTTTAAAACATTACTATATCTTGTAGATGGGTAATGTTCCCTGCCAGCTGGGATAACCACTGCACCGTTGTGTCTAAAACATTACATGACAACCTCACAGAGTGTTGTAAAATACAGCATTAGGTCAAATTTGGTCAGATTTTCAGGCCCAAATGGAAGCTGCAGATTTTCTCACAGTTTTCAGCAGTGATCTGAGATGAAAATCTGCAGGATTAAGCTGCTTTTTTGTTTTTTTTATCTCATTATGTACTTAGAGGGTATCCGTTTAACATCATAATGACTATTTTAAGACAATGCAGCAATAATTGGCAAGCTCGTTTACCTTTTCCCTTGTTATTTGCGTTGTAAAGTGGTGCCTCCTTAGCTCTTCGGGTCTAAATCTAATTAATATTTTTCCACAGTTCCTTTTCACTTTCACTTTTTTTTAATATTAATGTTACCTCACAGCAACATGTAACTGTCACAGACATGCTAGTGGGGCAGAGATGTTGCAAAACTGCCTCTGAGTTTTCTGCAGAATTCTCTGTGGGAGCAGATTCTGTGTGGGCCTGCTCACTTTACAGATTTTAAATGACAAAATGCTGAATGAAAGGCTGCCCAGCCCTTGGATATAAATCGCCGTGGTCCCCAGAGAACTGTGTGGGAAAATCGGATAATCTGCTATAAGCTACCGGTGTTTGTTTGGTGTGATGGTACTGAAAACCATAACAGGAATTTCTAGTCTTGCGAGCGTCCTCTGTGACCCGATAAAGTGGCATCGTTATCACAGAAGGAACGCTGCTGCGGCTCGTTGTAAATGAACTGAAGTGCTTTGATGTGAAGGGGAATCGCTGGCGTGCCTCAAATGCAAATGGATGGAGTGGAATAGCAACATGCTCTTGGTACGATTTGACACTGAAAAACAACCGCAGGGGCCTTTTGACAAGCTTCTTTTGTGCCCCCTCTCACTCAGCCTGGATCTGTGCCAAGCCCACTCTCTGCTCTCTTTAAATGCCCTTTGTTCTCCCCTGTCACCCCTCTACTGTACTTACACAAGTGTGTTTGATCCGCAGCACCACCTCGGGTAAAAACCAAAAACTGCATTTATCAGCAGCTAACTCTTCAACTCCTCATAAACTTCTCCCTGACTCCTTTCTCTCTCTTCCTGTTTCTGTCTCCTTAGTCTTGGCATAACCAGCAGGATCAGATGACACAGGCGGACTCCTCACTGGCTGCAGCATTGTGTAACGCCAGCCAGTGGTGTGTTTATCGTCCCGGCCTGTCGGGGGAGACGTCCTGTCCTGTACTGGACCAGCACAAACAGCCAGGAGAAAGAGTGCATTGTGCTCCGATTAAAATTACATAAAGACGATAATTTGGCTCAAACTGAAAACAGGCTGAAAGTGTAAAAATGTAACAGCATGGTGTGCCTCTCTCTTATCCACCTCCCCTGTGAGAAAAAAAAGTGTCCGGACTAAGTGTTTCATGGTCAGAGGAGGTGTGGAGGGATCAGTGGGCAAGATGGACAGTAAGGGCGTCGGGCTGAGAAGCACTCAGAGTGAAATCAGATGTTTGAACCTGGCAGGGGGGGCTAAAATGGAAAATAACGAGATAATTAGCGGCGAGAGAGGAGGCGATGGGATGTGCAAGACAAACCTGAAGCACCTAATGCTGTAACTTCACATAAAAGGTTCAGATATTTCAAATCAGTGTGGAAAAGGGTGGACGGTAGCACCGAATGATGCAACCCTTTGCTACTGTTCAGCAGGAAAAAAAAAAAAAACGACACCCACTCGCAGAGGCATGTCAAAGATCTGAATATGCAATGTTTGTTTTTACTACAGGGAGGAACATTTTATTATTTACTGTCAAGCCGCGCCCTGGAAAAGCAAAACACCACCACCAAGACGCAGCACGTCCCCATCACCACCACCCTCCCTCCTTCTGTTTACAGGAACCAGCTGAAGGCATAGCACCTCACATCAGATCTCTCACTCATCTTATCTATTTCCTCTTCAGGTTCGCCGTGTCCACGTCTACACCGCTCCTCCAGTCACGGACGGCGCCATAAAAGAGCTAAACATTAAACACGACAGTACGCCGCGTGGCCTGTAAACGCACTGTCTGATAAATACCGATAATAAGTTGCAGGAAAATTCCCACTGACTGCAGAAAAGCCTCAGCCCGGCCATGTTAAGATCAAACCTGTTGCTAGTGGCAACAGTGCAGAGAAACAGTACGACACAGACGTCGCTGCAGAAATTATAAATATCATCTTCAAAGTCCAGGCCATTAAAACTAAATGATTTGGATTTTTGATTGCTGTCAGGGAAAATGTCTGATAGCAGCAACAGGTTTTATCTATTATTAGCCTGTTATTTGTTTTAAGTCTATTTTAGCCACTGAAAATCCCTGCCTCAGGAGAATATTCACCATTGTCTATGGCTGCAAATGCATGTCCGACCACAACAGGTTCGACACTGTAAACATGACCCTGAAACAACAGGAGGAGGCTAAATCCATACCTGCTTTATTCTCATCAAGTAAAATACAGAATTAAACGGGACCGTGACGCCAGTTTTGTTTGTTTTTTTTGTTGTGAGCCCCAGTGGTAGACGACAACGTGTGGACTTTCCTCGACCCGAAATGACAGACAACTGAGGAAAAAAACAAAAAAAAAGAGAAAAAAACAGCCCCAAAAGTCCCAGAAACGACGCGACTTCACCAAAAACAAAAAAAACAAAAACCTTTTGGGAACTGAAAATGTTATCTGTTAATCTCTGTGTGTGCTGATTGTACATCTCTGGAAAAAACAATTAAAAGACCACTCGAAAAGATCCAGATTTGAAACCCGTTGGGAAAAAAACAAAACCTCTGGAATGTGATCAAGGGAAAGATGGATGCTTTTTTTTTGCTCCAGGAGTAGCGTTTAAAAATGAGTATGAACTTGTTTTCTTTTGCATTATTCGAGGTCTGAAAATACTAGTCTATTTCTAGTCCTGCGAGTAAAACGCTCTAAATTACATTTTTTATTTGGAATTTGGGAGAAACGTCTGTAGTTTCCAGATCAAACAACAAACCTCCATGCTTTTCAGACACCTGCCTCTAAAGAGTAAAACGAGCGGGCTCTTATTTTTTTCCAGAGGTGTTAAATGTTTAATGAATGATGTGACAGTTAAGGGGATAAGGTCAGACTTTATATATACACACATGTATTAGGGGAAGTTAAAGGCTTGGCCTGGTTTACTAACGAAAGCACTAACTTCAGCTTAGCCAGCCAGGCAGCTGTGGAAGTAACCGTGTCCCTCAGTCCTGCACCAACGAGATGCTTTAAGAGACTTTACGATCTTGCACCAACCTTTAAATCAACTGTGACCAAAAAAAAAAGAAAAAAAAAAGGCATCGGGTGGAACAACACAAAAAGTCTGCAACACCTGAGGACTGAAAAGAGGAGACGCCTGGAAGAAGCTGCCCTCCAAGTGAACCTAATCAATGTCATGTTGTTCATTAGAAAATGGAAAGAAACTGTGTTACTGATGGAAAGCGGTTTGAGATTTAGTTCTGTCTTGTCTTGTGTGTTCGTCATTAAAACGCTTAAACGATTAAATCGGTCTTAGCCGCTCGGTCGGGCCAAACTGAAAACAACAGTCTTTTTGTGTCTGGAATAATCTTTCTCGTTGTCTTAAGTCCTCTGTAAGAACTTTTCTTTCTTTTCAGGCATGCTCTGTGTGATGTTGTGTGTTGTGCTACACTGTATGTGTGACTAAAATGCACACAGGACCTTGGACAGAAAGGGACTGGAATAAAAACTCTTGCTTGATTGTGTTTTTCGGAGTCTGAGCATCGTCTTTTTCAGGTTGGGGTGTTTTGCATATTAAATAGAAAATGCATCATTGTTGATTTTGGATTCAGGGTCGGTGTGGAATCTATAATGAGGCTGGCGGAGTAAAATAAAGAGTTTACGAGAGAATCTGTGGGATGAAATCACCACTTATCTGGACTGAAAACATGCAGAGTAAAGTCATACACTACCCATTTCAAAGACACAAATTCAAGTTTTGCAATGTTTGTGACAAATCTATGAGGAATATGCTGATTGTGTACGAATACGAATAGGAGTGTGGTTTATTTGCTACAGATAATGTGAAAGAATAAGAATAACATGGGAGACGGTCATTGTAAATTTGTTGATGGTTCTGCCAGAAAAATTGTCCCAAAAAGTATTATAAATATTAAATATATATATATACCTTCTCTCAGAGTCCAAAGGCAAAGAGTTCCCGAAACGTATATTTGTCTTATTCAAAATGAAGCTGATTTTATCCTGGCCTTTCTCTCCTTTTTGCTTTTTTTCCTTCAGAAGTAGTGAATATTTTTAAAGAGCGTGGCATTCAGTGACACCTAGTGGTGAAGTTGCAGATTGCAACCACCTGAATACTGAGTCTCAGCTACAGTGGCCACAAATACCTGGGTCAGAACCGGTCTGTGCTTTTCAGTGAAGGGGTTTTTAACTCTGGTCCACAGTCAAACATATTCAAGTAGCCACCTGCTATAAAACGGAAAGAAGAAGAAGAAGAAGAAGAAGAAGAAGAAGAAGAAGAAGAAGAAGAAGA
>JAPQRN010000026.1:18983533-19006622 GCA_037367275.1 Coranthus polyacanthus
TTCTTCTTAAGGTAAATAAACTTTAAAACCTTCTTGGATTCACTGGAAAATGTATCGTCCCAAAGCTGAAAACAGGCCTGTTTTTCTATATGTGGTTATATGTGTGGTTCTCACAGGACAGTGATGCTACAAACATATGATGAGCTTATAGAATATGATGCGTTGTTGTAGATTAAACTACAAGAACAGTAAACCTTGACTTTAGCTGCATTACAGCATTTCTAAAACACAGAGCAGATGTAATGTTAACATAGCTTCATATGAGAAGGTATGCAGTACCTGCTGCAGCACCTCAGGGCTCAGCCAGGGCAGCACCTTGACGCTGTACTGGGGGAAGTCGTGGACCACTTTGGCCCTCTGCCCGTGACGGATCAGACTGAAGATGCTGCGTAGACCCGACATGCAGACCTGTCCGTCTGCCGAGATCAACACATGGCTCGCCTTCACACTCCTACACATGACCAGACAGATACAACACCGTTCACCTCAGATTTACAAATTAACTAGAACTTAACGAGCACATTCGAGTCAGAATCGGCCTCCACCTTTGACGTGCCTTACCTGTGCACGTATCCCATGTGATGGATGTACTCGAGCGCTTTGAGCATGCCGAGCAAAATGTATGCGATGGTCAGCTCGCTCATACCGTCAGTGAAATGGGTGCAGATGAGATCTCTGGCTGACCCTGAGAATGAGAAAACACAGGTCATGATGGTAAGAAAGCTGCTCTTTAGGAGTCACTGGTGGAAACTTACCATCTCAGAATCAGGCCTTTTTTCAGATATGGACCAAAAACTCAAATTTGCAATAAGGTTCCACACACATTTCTGGTGCTATTAAGTCTTTTTTAATAGTACAGGCATATTTAAAATATTATTGCGTGTTTAGAGAAATCCGTTCTTTACCATAAGCCATGAAGGGCGTGATGACCCACAGCTCATTCTCAGCTATGAAGACACTCTTGTAGGGCAGAATACTGGTGTGGTGGAACAACTTTGACACATGTAGTTCACCCTGTTGGGCAGAGGAAAGGAAATAACACCTCATTATGTCAAGACTACAGAGAGGAGGAGAACATACTGAATGTAATGAGACATAGAAGGGTGAGGAGTGAAGACAGGAGAGTTAATCAGGACAGAGAATATTCTCGATGGAGCAATGAGATAAAAGAAGGAGAGACAGGAGAACTCACTAACAGGACAGACTACAGGGGGCTGAGTCATACAGACTGATGAGTGTGATGAGGATGATGCAGACCTGCAGATAGGTCACCATGTCATTAGTGCATGACTCCAAGTCAATCCGTCGGATGGCCACGTGCTCGCCAGTGGGTCTGTATCGAGCCAGGTTCACAGTCATCAGGTCGTCCAGGCCTCGGCCTAAAACACAGACACGAACCTCATTCAAACAACCACTGGAGTCAAACCAGCCCAGAATTCAGGTCATGTATTCTTAAAAAACATATCAGACAAAAACTTCTACTAAGTTCATGGACTCGGCAAAATCCTTTTCTTCTAGTTTTCTATCATATCTAGAAGTTATTTAGTTCTGCCACAGATCTTGATAATCTCTCATTCTGACTGTATATTTGACTATTTGAATTTCCTTCAAAGTGTTAATATTCATTCCAGATATATAAAAACAAATGAAGATGTTATATTACTGTATGTCCGGACAAAATATTAATCTTAGTTCATTAGCTGAAAACACATTTTTTTTGCAGCTTCAAACTTTCTAAACTGATTCCTGAACTAGTTGAAAACAGTAACACAAGTCAACTGTCAGGTTGAATATTATCCACCATAAATATGAGATGTACTGAAGCCTTTCGTTGGTATAATGGTGTTTTGAGCTTGTTCCACATAGACAGGAGGCTATATTTTAGCTTAGACAGTAAAAACAGCTTCTCGTGGCTCACTGCTAATAAAAAAAACAAATGAAACTTGTTGATCATTTCAGGTGCATCTGCCTGTACGAACCGATAACAGCCAGGAGCTCATAGGCGCTGCTGTCAGGAAGGAAGCTGCCCATCGTGTCCCGACGTGGGAGGGAGGTCAAACTTTCCTGACTGTCCTCATGGGCCTAAAGGTGAAGAGGAAGAGACAGAGCAGATGAAGATCAGCTGTGACACTGACTTCACTTTTGTGACTGTGCTGAAGAGCTTGTGAGTAACTACTGGAGGCTTGGTCTTATGTGTGACTACTGTTAAAAGACCAGTAAAGGTAGGAGTAGGTGTGTTATTAAGGTGTCAGGATGACCTGTGGCACTAGCCAAAGAAAAAAAACAGGAATTAGAAGACGTTAGTAAGACATGTGCACACTGACACTCAACCCATCGCTGGAAAAATACTCATCTTAGAAAATAAAAGAGGTCAAAGTCTGGTAATGAACAAATTCCAACACCATAGTACCAGTAATGAAACACTAAGCATGTTGTTTTTGTTTTTCAACCCCAGCTTGGAAAAAGGTGGGACGGTATGGAAACACAGGGCACACAAAAACAGAAAGGAGTGATTTCTAAATGTGCTTTGACCCATTTTCATTGCAGACAGGAGGAAGTCAAGATATTTAATGTTTTGAATGGGCTGACTTAATTTGATTCATTTGAAGGAGAGGACGGTCCCCTTCCTGTGAAAGCTTGGTTAAAGAGCTGCGTTTCAACACGACAATGACCCACAGCATCGCTCCAAGCGGACCGCTGCCTTCCTGAACGAGTGGCCTAGCACGTCGCCTCATCTCAACCCAATCCAGCACTTGAGGAGCCCGAAACACAAGGTGGGGGAACGTCAGGTGTCCAACATCAGGCAGCTCAGAGAGGTCATCACAGAAGAGGAAGAACATCCCAGCAAAGACCTGGACAACTGTTATGAACTCAGTGCTCAACAGGATCATGGCCGTCGACATTGGTGCAGATTCTGTGTGACTGTGTTACCTTTAGGTAGATGGTAAAGCCAGCAAATGCAGAAATAACTGGTTTAAGCTTTCTTTTCTCCCTACGTCCATAACTCTACTCAACAAACACCAGCACCTTAGGTACTATTTCGTCCTGGTTTTAAGATTGCTTTGCACTTTTTATGGTTATAGTTTAAACAAACTTGGTTTTACATCCCGCGAGGATTGTGCAATATCTTACGTATTCTTTTGATACCGTCTCTCTTTTTTATTTTTCCCCTAGGATGGTCAATTCCTTTTTATTGTGGTATTATTTATTACTGTGTCCAGATGTTAGGTTGTTGTACGTATTTACTGTTACGTTATGATGTTGTACTGTCCTGTCTGGCTACAGTATCGTATAATATGTTGTGTTTTGCCAACACCACTGTAATACAGCACTACTGCCTGAACCAAATTCCCCCGTGGGGACATTAAAGGATATCTTATATCTTATAAGGGTGTAATCACTTTGGTAGCCACTGTTTTCAGAAAACTCAATTGTATCTTTGTTTTGTTTTGTGAAATAGTAGCTCTTCATGTACATATGAATCAGAGAATGTCCACTTTATAACACATTTCAGCCCAGTGCCTCTAATGCAGCTGCTTGGAAAGTCACAGTGAAATAATTTCAAAAAGGGCAAAGGGTGTACTCACCTATGGGGGCTACTGTATATCTAAAAATAAAATGGAGTTGGTCAGGCAATGTAAATTTAGAAACTATGCTTTCTGTGTGTGTGTTTTCCATACCACCACACTTTTTCTGAGTTGGGGTTGAGTCTGACCCAACAGTATCTGATTATTCATAGACTCTTGTTTTCTGGCCAACCTACTGCCTTCCTGTGTTTAGTTAAAAAAAATCTCTCTGCGTCACAAACATGTAGGAAAAAGTTAGTCTTCTTGGCAGTGAGGACTCCTGGGTTCCATCAATTTATCACCATTTAAATGATGGAAATGGACAAGTCGCTAGCAAGCGGAAAAAGCAAATAAAAGGAGCACTGTATGAGTATTTGGATTGTTTCCATGGTGACCAGTAGGAAGAAGCACATCCAAAATTAGAATAGTGCATTTCTATGGGCATAAATGTATCCTGACTATCTGACATACAACTCTGAACACATTTTTACAGACAGAGTTGTTCCGTTTGCCGTATGTAAACTTTACATTAAAACTAGCATAATGCCAAAGTCAAACATGCTGTGGCAGCCATCAGTTAGGGGAACATGTGGTAAATGTTGATCTAATCACATGGTCTGCTTTTAGAAACTGCCATTGTGATCAGATGCAGAAGGGGTTGCCATGCATTGCTAAAGCTGAACACATGGAACTCCATCCATCTGCAGCCAGCAGAGACACACAAAGTGTGACACCAACAACTCCGCTAACCATCAACTCAACAACAGGCTGTCACCACAGACAGGCAGCGTCAAACACGCAATACTCACAACACAAAATGTTCTTGGGAAAAATTAGTCCAGACATTTAGTGAGGGGACTAAAAGACACCAAAACCCCAAAACAGAGCAGTTACTGTACCTGAAGCAGACCGTGTTATCAGAACACAAGACAGAACCACTGAGCTGACAGGACTATTTGTTGTCTTTAAAAGGAAAACAGCTTGACTACGATAACACACTGACCCGCCTTTTCCAACAGAAGCACTGGTGAGTGAGATGACATGGCCTTCTGAACATGTACAGCAGTGTCATGAACTCAATGCTCATGCATGCATAAGAGTGCACAGCCTTTAGGGGTTTGTGAGTTCCTCCATATATAAATCTGTGCGCACACACACATGCATGCACGCACATACACAAAAGGCAAATAGGGGATGATAATGCAGTGACAGGAGTACCACACTTACTTTCCTGTGAGAGAGTCCCTGAGCTTGCTCTGGGGTAGAAAAACCACATCAATGACATAAAGACATGAACACAAACAAAACAAGAGAAGGATCTGTGTTTAGAGCAGCTCGTCATCTGGGAAGTCAATCCTCCAGTACGGGGGCTCTGCTGCAGACAGTTCAGATCCTGGTTTTCCTATCGTTAAAAGGACTGGTTTGATTGTCTTTTAGGTGACCACCCACAAAGTGATGCACCGTTATTAATATAGAAAGTTTTGATGATCATTTGTGCTGCACAAAAACTGTAAAAAAAAAAAATTCTACACAAAAAAAGCTTGCATCTGCATAAAAGAAATAAAAATGAAAACCTATCTAACTAAACCCAGCAGGTTCTTCCCAGATATGATTGTAGGGCAATGGGAGCACAGCGCAGCCAAAACAGAAAAGATACGCTTGAGCAAACATGCAACAATGTGCAATGATCTGCCACTAAGGAAATGAAGATGAGGAAAGCTTTGCAAAGAAATCAAAGGGTAATTCACCTGAAAAACTTCACATAATACACAAGGCCTGCAGTAATATGCCACCAATGACACTAAAACTGAAGAAAAATTATAAAAGTATAAACAAATCATCTATACACAACCAGTTTGATAGTCCTGCAGAGACATGGTGAGTAAGAACCTCTCTCACCTTTATCAGTGTGTCCTTGAAATAGACATTTAACTTCAAGTCACTCTCACGATGTCTTGAGAAAGTAACTACTGTTCTAGTTAAAATAATGACACTTCCAGTTATGACAAATTTCCCTGGAAAAATATTGAAATTGCTCCCAAACTGACTGATGTATTTGTAGCTGTAATTAAGGTTAAATCACAATGACAACCTCAGCTGTTTCTGATTTTGTCTGATCTGATTTTCTTTGGACTCACCAAACAGTTTTAAAGAATCTTAATATAAAGACAGAAGCTGGTGACAGCTTTTGCTTTATTGGTCTGATACTGACTCAAACAGCTGGACTGGTTACCTGTGACAACAGGGGTTAATCCATTCAATTCTCTATCATTCTTGTTTATGTCTGTGTGACATCATGTGTCAGCAATGCATTGATAGACCTGCTGTACATTTTGCTGGGAGAGCAAACATAGCATGGACAGAGCTGACAACAAAGGTTCAGCAGTTTGGAGGTATTTCGCTTTGGCTACACTAACAAGTACTAAAGAATGATCCCAGTCTCTTCCACAGTGAGGCATACAGCTTGCATGGGGCCGGTACTCGGTATCGGCCTACATCCAAAACCCACGTATCGGTATCAGGACTGAAAAAGTCAGGTCGGTGCATTCCTAGTCCTCAGCCGTCTAAAATCCTGATATATCCTGTTCAATCAATTATTAGGGTACATGTTTTCAAAGGTAATATCAATGCTTGTCTCTTGTGAAATTTAGCTATAATGGGAAACTAAAATAGTTAACAGCCAAAAACAAATACACATGTTCTGAGCATAAACATAATCATGAGAAGCATTAAATAAAGCTGTACAGATTTGTACGTGTGATAAGTACACAAGACATATTTAACAAGTCATTTTGTTTTTGTCATCTACTGATAACTGATAAGATGACCGACTGGATGACAAACCGTTCAAACCTGTAATTCAGGTATGACGTCCAAGAAAAGCAAAGCAAAAGCAAAACTTATGCTAAATCTAACTGTATTTTTCGGCGTATACTGATGAGAGGTCTAATGTGCAAGCTGGAGTTTAATTATGTTGAATCAGTTTTCACAATGACCTGATTTGCCGTGAATCTCACCTCCAAATAACTCCAAATCCCGCAGGCTCTCCACACTCAATTTCTCAGTAACCCAACGCTGACAGAGACAGAGGGTTAATATCAGACATGGAAAAAAGGGAGAAAAAGTAAGGAAGAGTAAGGACAGGTTCCACAGAGGTATACACACAACTGAAGCTGCACAATAATAATGACTGTTCATGCTTTTTGTGTCTTACGTAGAAGAAAATGTTGGGTTTGTATCTTATGTTGAAGAAAATCACTTACAAGAAAAGACATGGATCCTCTTGAGTGTGTTACTTATAATGCCAAAAACCAAGGAATATCTGTGAAGAAACCTGCCACTGTTTGGTCTTCACCTGCTGGAGACAAAATTTTATACTCAATATATTCCTATATCTAGGAATCTTAAACAAATAACACACACGATATCTTATAAATACGCACTTAACTCAAGTTAGTAAAATGAAATAAGCATTAGGGATAAAAATAATATAAGAAACAATTAATAAAAGTTAAAACCAAAGACTATAACATTACTCCAAATTAAAAGCCACATTACAAGGATATGTCTTTAATTCCTTTTTATATATAAACATAGCTTGCTATTCTAATATCAAGAGTTATTCCAGTATGTTCCTCACTTGAGGTGTGTAAACGCAGAAGGCAGCCTCACCTGGACTTTTTACGTGGCACATAAGGAACATTTAAACATGCTTGAAAGTTGTCAAAAATACCGCTGCCTCCGACGGGTCTCGTAACGCCACACCTGATTTCCTGATACTGACTTCCCATGAGGCTCAGAATCCAGTTCAAGATTCTGGTGATCAGGGCCTTGCATGATTTGGCATCTGCCTACATTAAAGAGCTACCAGAGCCATATACAACCAGAAGGAATCCGGGCTTCTCTGATCACGGTTTGTAGGTTGTTCCTCACACCAAAAGACTAGAGGAGACTGCATTTGAGGCTGTCGCTCCTAAAGTTTGGAACTAACTCCCACTTAAGAGCTGTGCACACTCTGGACACCTTTAAAGAGCATCTTATTGGTTTAGGCTTAATCATATTTAATTTGTCTTGTTTTATGTTTTTTATGTAGATTTCTGCATTTATTGTTTCTGGCTCTGGCTCTTATTGCTTTTTTTTGTCCCTTATTGTGAAGCACTTTGTGGCGTCTGCTCTTGAAAGGTTCTATAAAATGCACTTAAAGTCAAAAGACTTGTTATTTCGTCAGCAAACAGGGTATTTTAAACAAACTAAGACAAATAAATCACTAACCAATCGCAGATTCGTGTAAAGTAGAGCTAAGCTCTTGCTAATGGCTCGCTAATGTTATGATGGACGGCGAAGGCTAGCAATAGTACCGTTAGCTAAACATTGACTTATTTTAACAATCATAAATCTCATTAAATGACGGTTCTAATCACTTACATTTATACTGCTTACAGCCGCAACCCCTTGTCGAAGAAATATTATATTTTAGGAGAACTTATTTCGTGAAAACATCCTTCCCAGCGTGATGTTTTTGACATCTCGCCACTTCGCTTCGTTGTTGAGCGCCGTCCGTGTCGCGCACAATCAACGACACGCCCACAGAGAAGTGGGCTCTGCGCGCATAGATGACGTACAGCATTTCTGTGCTACTGAAAACACAGAACCTCGTATCGGCGTCAAAAACAGGTAAATACAGGGTTTTATTCACTGTTGCAAGATTAAGGATTCTTTTACTAAACAGAAATAGTAGCACATGCTTCTCCGGGTTTCGCTGTTAAGCTATTTTGGCGTCAAGGTGACGATCCGAGTCTTACACAGCCACATCTCGGCCTCGTTTGCGGCCTTTAGCTAATGCTAACATTGTGTATAGCTAAATTATGGTCGAAATGAATGTAATGCAAGTTATCCGCCCTTCTAATAGTGTCATAAACACGCATTTAACACCCACTTACTAGCTCAGTGTTAGAAGGTTTGCGGTGTTCCTTTGGTGTCATAATATTCTGCGATTTGATTGGATGTGTTAATATTTTATAGCGCCCTTTCTTGCAGAAACCCATTTGATCGTCCGTCTAATAGTGTAGTTTTTCTGGGCTAGCATGCAGGATGGCTCCATGGATATTAATGAAAAGGATTAGGAACTGAGAATTAGTTGCATCATTCCCATGTTTAAGAAGCACACCTACCAGTTGTAGAACCAGTATTCAGATCCTCAAGTAAAAGTACTAATATCACACTGTAAGAACACTGCACTATAAGTGAAAGTTATGTCAAAACCTTACTTAATTAAAAGAATGTATTTCAGTAAAATGTGGCTAAAGTATTAAAATTAAAGGTAGTCGTGCAGTCAAGTGCTCCCTGTCAGTGTTTTTACTATTATTTATGACGTTTTTGATTCATTTTACAGCTGCATTCATGTGTATGTTGTATTTTACTGCTGTACACATTTAAGGTTGAGCTCATCTGATGTACTTTATAAACTGCTGGATAGTTTGATCTATCGCAGTGCATCTTATTCTATAAGATCATCATATGTTTTTAGCATCACTGTCCTGTGAGAACCACATATCTCTAAAAAGTCAACTTTTCATGAGCTCAGAAAAACAGGCCTAGCTTCAGTTTTGTGACTATACATTTTCCAGCGAATCCAAGAGACCTTTATTTAGCTTAAGAAGGACCGGGATCCTTCAGTTTATCACATACATTCAAAGTGAACAATTTTTTAAAACACTTTTTCTATTATACCCAATAATCCAGACAGACAGACGAATACCACATATAATGAAATAAATACTTGTTTTTAAGACATATAAATGAAGGGCTCTTTCTCTTCTTGTATTTAGAGCACAGCTATGAATTGGAACAAAGGTGGTCCAGGTGTGAAGCGAGGTTTTGGGTTTGGAGGATTTTCCCTCGCAGGGAAAAAAGAGGAACCTCGTCTTACACAGAAATCTCACACGTCATTTGGTCCCACGGGATCAAGTGGAGGATACGGCAAGAACCAACAGCTCCCATCGTTCTACAAAATAGGGACAAAAAGAGCCAACTTTGATGAAGAAAATGCGTGAGTATTGCCTCTTTGCTCTTAGTTCAAACACATGTAAACTGTTTTGAAGCATTCAATGAAGGTCAAACGCAATCTTAACCGTAACCCATTTCCAACAAGATATTTTGAAGACGACGAAGAGGAATCCAGCAGCAACATGGACCTGCCCTACATTCCAGCTGAGAACTCGCCCACACGGCAGCAGATGCAGTCTGGTGGCGGCTCAGACAGCGAGGATGATCCACTAGATGCCTTCATGGCAGAAGTTGAGGTGAGAAGAGGTTCACTCATAGGCAGACATTCAGTAGAATGTACTTTCAAGTGCTTAATTTTTTATTTTCTCCAAAAAATCTTGTCTTTTCCAGAACCAAGCAGCAAAAGATATGCGGAAGCTAGAGGAAAAAGAAAAGGAGAAAAATACTGCAAAGTAAGACTTTAAATTTATTTGTATTTATTAATTCTTAGTTATTAATGCTTACGAAACAGCATTGCCCACAATTCAACTGTTACTATGTGGTCAAAAGTATAAGTCCACTAGTTTGGTATGTAGTGTTTTCATGTGCTCTACAATTTGAAACTTTACACTGTAGCTTTATACTGTATACATATACTGTATTAAGTTTCTAAATCACATGCAAAAAAAAGTGACACACGCAGCACTGTGTTCACTGGTCTAATAGGTGTCATTGGGTAAGAAAATGGCCTTTGTCATAGTGGGATGTGGGCTGTCTTGGGTGTATGAACGAGCCGCAGGGAAGTTTTTTTTTTCTCCGCTTGTCATTTCAGGGGTATTCGTGATGACATTGAAGAAGAGGATGAACAAGTGAGTGAGCCCTCCACAGTTCATAATCCATTACATTGCTGACCAGGGAGGTCTCCAGACCAATTTTTGATTTTCTGATTTGATTTTCTGATTTCAGCCCCCTGCCTTCTTCTCTGTTTGACTGTGCATATTTTAGATCATCATGATGAAGTGGTTTTCCTTCAGTAAATTATTCTTGTAGGTTTAATTGCTAGAAAAGCAAAGCATGTTTAATTGTTTGATTAATTTGTGCAAGTGACAAAATATTTGACGTCTGATTCATGACAATGCTCTATTTAAATCTCTTGTAAGTATTTTTTCAGGTCTGTCTGAAAGCAGCATACGGCTCATTTTTTCACATGATTGACTGTGCTCTCTGCAGGAAGCCTACTTCCGTTACATGGCAGAGAATCCGACAGCCGGGCTGACACAGGAGGAAGAGGAGGAAAATGTTGACTATGACAGTGATGGAAACCCAATTGCCCCCACCACCAAGAAAATCATCATGCCCCTTCCTCCTATTGACCACTCTGAGGTACTGATCGGGCACAAACTGCCCTATTTCTATTACTAATCAACATTTTATGTCCTTTTCATGCTAAATATAATTAATTCATTGTTATGTATATTTTATTCTATAGATTGATTACTCACCATTTGAGAAAAACTTCTACAATGAGCATGAGGAGCTCAGCAGCCTGACTGGAACTCAAGTTATAGAGCTGAGACAGAAACTAAACTTGAGGGTAAGTCCAGGAGCATGTACACTGGTGTATCAGTGTTTCATATTCTGCTTTTGTGTCAGTAATTTATGGGGGGTTTTTCATCCCATTTTAGCGTGATTTATAGTCCTAGTATCTTAGGGGGAAAAGGATCTTTGCCAACGTGGCTCTTTGTAGTCACCATCATCTTTGTTCTTAATGGCCTTTCTTTCCCTTTTCAAATTATTTTTCTTCTTCTCAGGTGTCTGGGGCTGCCCCTCCAAAACCCTGCACTAGCTTTGCCCACTTTGGCTTTGATGAGCAGCTAATGCACCAGATCCGCAAGTCGGAGTACACTCAGCCGACACCGATTCAGTGCCAGGTATAAAACCATTTCACCTGGGTTCGCAAAATAATAAAATAAGAACATTACGGAAATATGAGAAGTCCATGTTCTTGTTCTCTGTGTTGGACTTAGGGTGTGCCCATAGCGCTGTCCGGACGTGACATGATTGGTATTGCTAAAACTGGCAGTGGTAAAACTGCAGCTTTTATCTGGCCAATGCTGGTTCACATTATGGACCAGAAGGAGCTGGAGCCTGGAGAGGGACCCATTGCCGTCATCGTGTGCCCCACCAGAGAGCTGTGTCAGCAGGTAAGACATAAGTGACATTGAATTAGTTTCTGTGTCTCTGACGCAGGGTTTCTGCTAGGTTTTTTTTTTCTTGCTGGTCTGGTGTCCGGAAAGAGTTTATTTTACAAATTTGAAGCTTGCTGGTCATGTTTCAGTAAGATTCTATGTCAGACTTGCGCATATAATATTCATCTAGGTAGAGGGAATAATGACGGTGAGTGTGCTTCGGCTGTATTCCCTCTACAGCATTCCCATAGAGGCTTGCGAAAGTGTGTGGGGGGGTGTTTTATTTGTGCTTTAGAACATAACCGCTGTGAAACAATCAGAAAATAATGTTTTGTTTTTCTATTTCACAGCTTTTCTCTGATCTCTCCCTCGTTCGTTGAGCGGGGAGGAGGGTGAAGTTTGAACAGTGTTTACAAACGCAAACAAGAAATATTACATAGTTTACCTTTAAGTATCGGTTCAGGCCAGTACAGTACCCGTATCTGTCAGTCGTCACTTCATGGTTAAAGTTAGAGGTGAGCATTACTACCGGACATTCTGACCAGCAAGATTTACATCTTACAGTTACACAGTTTTTACATAAATTTTCTTTGCCATAGTTCTATAACAGTGCAGTGTGTGGGGTTGGGTTATTCATGAGTGTCACTGATACGTTTCCCAGATCCATGCAGAGTGTAAGCGTTTTGGGAAAGCCTACTCGTTGCGTTCTGTGGCAGTTTATGGAGGAGGAAGCATGTGGGAGCAGGCCAAGGCTCTGCAGGAAGGAGCCGAGATAGTGGTGTGCACTCCGGTGAGAAAGAACCAACTTCTGTCTTTAATTCCTTGGAAATAAATAAATCTGTCCCCAAATGCAGCAAATAAAAGCTGATGTTTTTGTGTGTCGAACAGGGTCGTCTGATTGACCACGTTAAAAAGAAGGCCACGTCTTTGCAGAGAGTCACATACCTGGTGTTTGATGAGGCAGATCGCATGTTCGATATGGGCTTTGGTGAGTGTGATTTATTAATGCAGCACCAGTTTGTGTAAAATAGCTCCGTTATATTTAATTAATCCTCCTTTCCCTTTTAGAATATCAGGTTAGATCTATCGCCAGCCATGTCCGGCCAGACAGACAGAGTAAGTGTTTTTTTCAAGCTGATTTTTTTGACGTGTAGCAGAGATGGAGAGCATTTTAAATCTATTTTTAATATAATGTCCTTCACAGCCCTTCTGTTCAGTGCTACGTTCAGAAAGAAGATAGAGAGGCTGGCCAGAGACATCTTGATAGATCCTATTCGCGTTGTTCAGGGAGACATTGGAGAGGTACGTGACATTATTCTTCATCTATAAATAACTGTCATTTCTTTCTCTATTCTTTTAGATGGTGTCTTTGAAAAATGATACATTTAATGGCATCAAACTTTCACAAAAACACCCTTATTACATGTTTCCTCACAAAACATAAGACGTATGTTTGAAGAATCGTTTGGACCTCAAAGTGCTTTTTAAAGCAGAAGTGAAGCGTTTTTTGGCTTAGCTCAAACTGTCTTAAGAGAAATAAAAATTCTGCTTTCGTCTCAACAGGCCAATGAGGATGTGACCCAGGTGGTGGAGATGCTGCCCAGCGGTATAGATAAATGGGGCTGGCTGACGCGGCGGCTGGTTGAGTTCACCTCCAGCGGCTCGGTCCTCATCTTCGTCACCAAAAAGGCCAACTGTGAGGAACTGGCCACTAACCTGACGCAGGAGGGCTACAGCCTGGGCCTCCTGCACGGAGACATGGACCAGAGTGAGAGGAACAAGGTCATCAGTGACTTCAAGAAGAAGAATTTACCCGTTCTGGTGGCCACTGATGTAGCTGGTGAGTAAAAGAGAGGATTGGTGATGGAGAGATGATTCTTACATCCCATTTTGTTTTTCTTCTGTCGTTCTTTCAGTCACCACACAGCATGAAGCGACACTCACGATGTCTAATTTAAAAATTAACATATATAATTAATCAGACGAGTAATCACGGAGTAACTTACGTCTACAATATTATATTATCACAGTACGTCACGATACAGCGATTGGACTATTTTGGATTGCAAGACAATCTGCGGTACATTAGGATATTTGTGTAACTAAAGAAGAAAAAATACACCTAAAAAGACAAAAAGCAGGAATTCTGTTTATTCACTTTCACACAGTTTGACAACTGAGCTGAAACGATGCATGAAAATATGAGTAGAGTCTTAGCTTAGTGCTTCTTAAACACACACTCACTGCAACTTCCATGTCCATACACGCCATCATTTCAAGAAGTAGTGACTCAGGTGCGTCGAATTGGCAGGGGGATCCGTGTAGGGTACCAGCATGTCATAGAAATATCAATATGTGGCGCCAGAACAATACAATATCTTATACTTGCATCAGTATTTTGTTCCACCCCTTGTACATATCAGTTTCTAAAGATACAGTTTATGTAAGCTGAGGTCCCAGGAAATTTCTTTGATATTAATAATTGAAACAATCAAACATTTAAATATGAATCTGATTAGAATAGTTCAGATTTCAGGCCAGTTGGATATTGATCACCTCTGCAGTAAACACAAGTCACACTTTATTACGTGTACTGCATCTTCTTTTTTCACGTTCCTGTCTTCCTCAGCTCGTGGTCTGGACATCCCGTCCATCCGTACCGTGGTCAACTACGACGTGGCACGTGACATTGACACGCACACGCACAGGATCGGTCGAACAGGTCGTGCCGGAGAGAAGGGCGTCGCGTACACCCTCCTCACCAACAAAGACACGTCATTCGCCGGTGACCTCGTACGAAATCTGGAGGGAGCCAATCAGTCTGTCTCCAAAGAACTGATGGATTTAGCCATGCAGGTGAGAAAGTTTAGAAAATGAGCCAAAGAATCTGAAGTTATTTACTTCGCCTAAAACGATTGTTTTTAGGAGTAGATTTTTTTTTTGTTTTTAAACTTGCTCTGTTGACATTTCTTTCCAGAATCCTTGGTTCAGGAAATCCAGATTTAAGGGTGGGAAAGGAAAGAAGCTGAATATTGGCGGAGGCGGTCTTGGTTACAGAGAAAGGCCTGGCTTAGGAGCTGAGAGTTCTGTAAGTTAAAAAGACTGTAATTGTGTAATTTTGTGTAATGTGATCATAATTAGTAATTACGATGCACTGTAAAACAAACATTACGGATCAAACTAATCCCTGACAGCCTGAAGCTCTGAGTTATACTAAGATTTTTGCTTTAGACAGAATAGAGAAATTTGGAGGAAATTCAGAAATGTTTGTAACTGTTGTCTTTGCAGGAACGCAGCAGTAGCAGCTTGTTGTCGTCTTCCAGTAGCTTTGAAGGCTACAGTAAACCGACCACTGGGGCGATGGGAGACCGCATGTCTGCAATGAAGCAGGCCTTCCAGGTACAGCGGAAACTCTACACTAAATACCGCTCACATGTTTCACAACACCAAGACTGACACTTCTAAAGGTTATAATGGTCTGTTTGGTTTTGTTTATTGCCTTTGTTAATAGACTGTTTTGCAGCAGATGTTTTGACTTGTCTCAGCTGGAAAAACACAGGTGATGCTAATAACATTTATGATGCCTCTGTTCCAGTCAAGTGTCCCAGTGAGCCGGCATTCACAAACAAAAACCCTGGAACTGGAGCCGTTGTGTATTCAAGTGATTAAACGTGTTCATTTTCTGCCCTAATGAGTCAAAATGTCTGATGCAAAAAAAGATCTATTGCCCTTTTCTCACCATTTTAAAAAAAAAAAAAAAAAAAAAAAAAAAATTTTTATTTTACCAAAAATTAAACATTATGTAAATTTCCCTCACATAAAAAGACATTTAAAGGCATCAAACTTACAGTCCACTTACAGTTAGAACAGACTGTTACTCCACCCTCTGAAGCAGCATTACTTGGTCTGTGCTGCACTGCTGGAAGAAGCATATTGCTATCATAATTGCAAGAAAAAGACAATTACCAAAGGCTATAAACAAAACATTATAACCTAGCCTGGGAACAGGATGAATTTGAGAGCTCATGTTTCATTTGCTCTGGCAGATCGGTCTGGCCCCGCTCCCATTCAAACAGATTTCCACCTGGTAAAGATCGGACCAGGGCAGTCACAACTGTTTATTTTATGTGGCGCGGATTTGAGCCGATGACTGACAGAGAAAGCACTTTTCTAAACAAAACAACATGGCTGCTGCTGATGTGGAACGGTTCATATGTTATTACGTCAGTATTGAACAAACTGGACAGTAAAAGAAGAACAAACAACCACACTTAAAGCCGTCATTGATAAGAAAGATGTCTTCTGACTCTAATGTCATTTCATTAGAGTTTAGGGTTTCAGTTTACAGTTTACATTTCGTTGCAGGTCTATTCAGGAAAACACATATAAACTGAGAGATGAGAATCGGTGTGGTGAGGCCAGACTGATTATAACCCTTAAAAGCACAGGTCTTTCTCTTAGTGAAAATGGAGGTGTTCTAAAACGTTTAACAGACAGTGTGTACGTCAGTAAATGTAGCTAGTGTTGCACACTGTTGCTGCTGTAGAGGCCTCCACATAGGAATCAATGTACAGGCTGTCAGTCATGGAGAAAGTCAGTCAATGTGCATTTTTTTAAGGTCACTCTTAAATTAAATAAACTGTGATTACTACATGTACATTTCCTCACCTGTGTTACATATTGTACTTTTAAAGCGCCTCTCACCATGTCTGGCTCCCAGATATCAGTCTTATCTTGCTTCGTCTTTGTCCAGGCTCAGTATAAGAGTCACTTTGTGGCTGCATCCAGCGGCCCTCCAAAGCTCAGCACCAAGTCCAGCAGCTCCTCGGGCTGGACCAGCGCTGGCAGTTTGAGTTCCGTGCCCACAGAGTCCGCCAACGGCTCAGAACGGTCCCACAGCATCAGTTCAATGTTGAGCAGCTTCACCAGCGCTGGCTCCCTGAGCTCTGTGCCCACAGCTCAACCCAGTCCACAGCACATCCAGTTCCCTCCTTCACCGAGAGACACCTCAAGGGACAGACACGGGGAGGACCGAGGACGCCACGGAGACAGTCACCACCGCTACGGCGACAGGAGCGAGCGGCACAGCGGCGAGGACCGCTACGGAGACAGAGATCGTCATGGAGACCGCGATCGCGACCGCTATGGTGACCGGGAACGCTACAGCAGCAGCAGCAGCCGCCATAGCGAAAGTCGCAACGGAGACAGAAGGGACAGAGATGATCGAAGGAGTGAAAGGGAGGACAGAGGAGACGATAGCTTCGCTGTCCCTGAACCACCAAAACGTAGAAAGAGCAGGTGGGACAACTAAGGGGAAAAAAAACAAAACACATGTCAGTAGAATAATATGAGCAAACATCTGCTCCCCCGATGAGCTTGTCTGTGTAGGCAGATAGCAGAGCATATCAGAAGCAAGCACAGGTTGATTATGTGGACTCTGGATAAGTGGAAAGTATGTTGACGCCATAGTCAGGTTTGTTTTGGTCAGAATTGAACAGAGTTTGTGAGACAGATCAACACGAGCAGCTCAGAGCAGCCACTGTACATACATCATCCAGACCGTTGTTATTATAAGTCCATAGGTTTAAGCAATAGAGCTGTAACGAATCCTGCTGTTGGTAAATAATTAGGATGTGTTGGTTGTTGTCTTGTTTCCTCACTGAGCTCCTAACATGCTTTTGTGCTTGCAGACCTGATGCTGTATTTTTTCCTAATGGATCTTTGCCAAGTGTTTGTGTGTTTGCATTTAGTTGAGCTACAAGGCTAACATTTAAAACCGGTTCATTTTGAAGGCGCTCTGTGATTATTACATTCAGTAAAATGTCCGTATCTATAGCTCTTTTTGTGTCTTGTGTTCAAGTTTTAGTAAAGTGCCTTTCCTTGGCATTTAGTGTGTCTATGCTTTTGAAATATTTTTCAAGAAAATGGATTTGTTTGTAAGAAAGGAATTTCAAGTGTCCATTAACACACTGAAAATGTGAAGTTTTGATTAAAAAGACTCCTTTGGCATCTGTTTTTTTACCTGTTTTCTTCAACAGTCAGTGCAGTGACATCGAGTCAACGTTGTTTTATTTATGTAATTACACTGATAATAACAATAAGGAAATGAACAATAAAATAGTGTTGCAGTTTTTTACTATGACCACCAGAAGGCAGTGCACTATTCACTAGTGTGAATGCATCTGTGTAACGTAAAGGAAATAATGAAATCCTCAGTAACCTGCGTTGTTTTTCATGTCTTAGTCATTAATTACAAAATGTAATTTCATCAGTGTTGCTTTTGTGCAAAAGCTTAGGAAATAGACGAAGAATAGATTCAAACAGGTATAAAACTATTGCAAGAAACAAAAGCACAAGGAAGGAACAGGGACTATTACTCAATATATGTGTTAACATAAGTATTACATTATTTTCTGCAAATAAATAAACAACAACAAATATAGCAATTAGTCAAAGCATGTTATCTTTATAAATGATTAACAATAATGGAAGTGACAGCATCTCTAACAAAAAGATGGAGTAACATGTACAAATGAAGGAGCCCGAAACAACGAAGAGCATAAGGACAGAAAAAATAAATACAATTTAATTCAGGAAAGTAGCAGTCAAAATAGGAGGTTAGAAGAGGCCTGTAACTATACTATATATAAGCCTTTGAAAGCATAGCTTTGCAATGAGACTGAACTACAGCCAAACTACCGTAGGGAAGTTTGGAAACAAGTAGCTCCAACTACGACCACAAAAATGATCAAACTGACACTGTTTATGGTCACACCAAACGCCAATTCAGGTCCTTCACCATCAAACCAATGTTAGTGTGTGATTGTTATGTTTTATGGAAAGTTTTTGTTGCACTTGTTCTTGCTAATATCTGAGTGTAATGTGAAGATTTGATAAATATTGTAATGATAATAGTGAAATGTTAAATTAAAGTGCACATTTTTTTAGTCAGATAGCTTTGGAAAGCTACCCTGGTTTCACTAGTTAACACATAACATGGGTAATAAAGTGATGTTACTACTTGAATCACTATGCAAATAGAAATGTATTTGAGCTACCAGAAACCCACTGCAAATGTAGGAACACTAGTGTAGTTACACGTCGTTCACTACTCCCAAAACGTTCATTACAGAGAGTCATTTGTCCGCTTCTAATAAAGAATAATTTGCGGAAACTACCACGTGATTTTATGAATGAAATAATTTGGCAAAAATAATTAAATTACTGATTAGAATTGCGGTAATCTCCCCGGGGCTGTGGTGTTGGGAGTTTGTCCGATAACCCGTGAACGCACCAGGAGAAGATGGCAGCCAATCGCGTGCGACATCCTGGTGATGAAAAAAACGGGCCGTTGAAAACTGAGACGAGGAGCGAGGCGGAGGGAAGAGGACTCACCGGCACCGGGGCTAGCGTTTCCAACAAAGCCTCCCTGTAAAAGTGAATGAGAGAGCAAATATCCACCTCCAACCGCTGACCGAACCGACTCCGCGTTACCGAGCAGCGTGTCACAGAGAAGAACCGCAGATGGTGAGTGTTTTCTGGTGTGTTTGCGCCGTGTGTGTCTCCGCAGCCTCCCCTCCCTCCGCGGCTCTCCTCTGGGCTTCTCTTTTTGTGAGATGAGGTGAGGTGGTGGTGGTGGTGGTGGTGGTGGTGGTGGTGATGTCCGCTGAGGTTTAGCTAACCGGGAGCCGGTTTATGGTTGTAGCTACAGTGTTCATGTTGGATGCAAATGCTGTATTTAGGAAAAGTAACACGAGAGGAAGAGCAGGTTTTGGATTTAAAGGATATTTAATCCATCGCCGTCGTGTTCCTCAATATGCTGAATGCTAGCAGCGCGCCTCTTGTTTTTATGTCTGTTACCTAGATAGCACTGGCTATTTAATAACAGGCTGATCAAACCTACGTAATAACACATTTACCCCATTTGTGTAGGAAATAATTCGCATTTGTTTCATTCTTAACTCGTTAAACCTTAAAAGGGCTATTTGGAAACTGGATTATTTCCCATAATGTGCCATAATTAAATGTTTTTGTTTTGTTTGAGCAGCCAAGGCAGACAAATGAATGTGTTCCTTGTTTTTATAATTGGCTTGGATGGTTTAGGCTCCAACCTGCTGAGCGTTGCATAAAGGTCTGTTGTAAAGCAAGTTTTTGCAGACATTAAGTAGTCCCGGTTATGAATTTACAAAGAGCTTAATGAAATTACTTAGAGAATAAAGCAAAGATGCACAGAAGTAAAGGATATAGTCCACGCCTGTGTTGGTCTGCAGGACGTTTACAGCACCCTCTGATTAAAAGCTGTTCCCATAATAAACTCTTAGTGTATTAAGAAGGAACTGTGGTTATTAGGGCTGTGATATGATCAAAACCTCATATCCAAATAATGATACATATCGCATAGAGCACGTTTTCTGTAAATTCAATGAATAAATAGTTCACATGAAATGACCACATGGAAACACTGTGCAAAATTGCAACTAAGCATCTAACAAATTATAAAATATACAAAGGTAAAGAGAAATCACTTTTAAATAATAGTTGCAGACAAAATAAATGTAGGATTAAAATATAAATATAGTAAAAAAATATCAAAACCAAGCATGCAAATTAGTCTTTAACAGTAGAACTGAGTCTGTCGAAGAGACTGATTTGCAGCATAATTTGCAAAATCGGGTTTTGTGGTCGGTGTCAGACTTTTCAGACCCACGTCCATGCAACAGAAGTTGCCTCTCTATTACGTCCGAGCTCCTCGTTTTGTCTCGACTCGTCGGAGTCCTTCTCCTGCTCAGAGTTACGTCTTCCTCTGTCCTGTTCGCTCTCCTCCGTGTTTGTTTGTGTTGCCTTCATGCAAATTTCCTGCCTGTGTCTGTGTCATGTGGAAGAACACAAAGCGTGATCCTTACCAGGAAAAATATGGCCATTAAGAGTGTAATTTGCAACACAAGTGATAGAGCATCATATGAAACATTTGAGTCTATTGTGGCACAATATGTATTGTCATATTGAACAGCTCTAACTGAACTTAAAAAGCCCGGGTATTAATATCTGTAATATGCAAGAGGTGGTGGATCTTACCTTGTCCACTCAATCTTTTCTCTACTAACAGTAAAAGATAGGAAACCCTAATAAAGCAGAGTTTTCCTGACCTTTACAAGGCTCAGTGTCAAGACGAGGGGAGGATCTCCAATCCCACGACACACCACAACCAGAGCCCCCCAGAAACCTAGAGAAAAGTATTAGTAAAAGTAAAGTATTTAGGTGCCACTCTATCCCAGGTTTGTGTAAAATATTCAGGTTTCTTAATGAGGACAGTCCAAAAAACCTGATCGTAACGTGGAGATAACTGTCCTTTAAGTGTTCTTTTTTTGTGGAAATACTGTGTGCTGACTAATGAACATCTTATAAGTGGGTCTGGGCTTGTTTTTGGAGCCTCTGGCCTATAATAAATGTCTTCTTCTACATTTGAAGTCTCCAGCTTGTGCTATAGCTGTGCAATGCTGAATTGGAAATCCTTTTGTATTTAAATGACGCTAGAACTCCACACATGGACTTAAACATGCATTTCACTCTTTACACCCACTTTTTGCCCATGTTTGTGTTGTCGAGGAGTTTACAAACTGCTCTGCGGTCTGGGAAAAACCTCACAGGCCACCACAGCTACAGTAGTCTGTCATTATAGCTCTGGCATATGGCGACAAGGCTTAAGTAAGAATATGTTCATTTTCATTTCCTGCCACTGTCAGTGAGAGCTGTCTGACTGTAATTTCCGTCAGAGTTGACAGCACAGATTGACACCCTGCCCCGCTGCCTGATTTACGTCAGTATTCTGATGAATCTCTCTGACTTATTTGTCCAAAAAGAATGAATGAGGATTTAGTAAAAGCTTCAGCGTGGACTAATAGCGTTTATTTTGTTTCACCATATGCTCATCTGTCAGACAATTACCATTAACGGCACAACAACCTGATTTGTTGAGCTTGTCCGTGAGGTGCCATATGTTGGGGAGGGGGGATGTTTGCCTGCTGTCAGATGTGCAGAACTGTCATAAATGGGTCGCCAGCAGGTCCAAACTACAGAGCTGCACAGAAAATGGTCAGTGTGATACTTTTAACTAGATACACACCCATTTTCTAATTTTACTTTTGATTTATTACAGTTTGAATTTTCATTATGAGGTGAAAATTAATATCCAGCCTGTTGTCAGACCTGGAGAACATGTCGGTTTGTAACGTTGAGTGATTTTTCGCAGAGAAGTGGGGTTTTTTTTTGTGGATTTTCATCTTTTTAAATTGTTTTATGATGTGTGGCTGCACTTTAAGTTCACCTCTATGCAGACGTCTGCCATTTATCTGACAGACGTCTGAATTTGGTACGAGCGTATGTGCGAGCACCCCATAAACCGTTCAACTGTTTATATGAAAAATACACATTTTTTTTTAGTTTGTTTTCCCTTTCACCTCTTGTGAATAAAAATCTCACTCTGTAAACCTGCATTGAAATACTCTGGCTCAGACACTGAAGGACTTAGCACATTCCATTCACTTTGATTTGTTTAATTTATTTCATTTTCCTGAATGGTTTCACTGCAGTCGACTGAAAATCAGATCAGACAGATGGTTTGCAATAAAGGTCGAGCTGCACCGACTGCAACAAACAGTCCCAGGACGATGACAAAAGACAATAATTGTTTATTGATTGTCATAGAAGAAGATAAAAAAAGCCATTACATTACTAGTCACGCATTTTTATGATTTTTTTTTATGAGCTTTGAAGTTTAAACTAAGCGTTGTGCTGTTTAAAGCTCTGTGTGGTTTTTGATTTAACGTACGTTGCTTTTCATGTCTGTGTCTGTCACCACCGATGTAATGTAGGTTATCTGGTTTAAAAAGAGCAGAGTTTAGAGATGGGCCATTGTACTGGATTGATGCAAACTGTTCCACAACCAGAAAACCATATAAAACCATTTCATAATGCAAATCTTAAATGTTTACTTTGATTCGTGTGCTATCTATTGAAACCCAAAATAATCTTTGAGATCGCATTGTGTTTAATATGTAAAATCATCATTTCGCATTTTCATGTTGCTATGGAAACCTACATCCCTCTTCTCTCATGGCTGCATTTTGAGTAGTTTCGGTCGAGACTGTATCAGTAACGACACTTTTAGATCATTTTCAGCCGATCCCAACGGTGCTAGTCACCACGTTGTTAGCTAGCAGCACAAATCTGAACGCACATAAAACTACATTTCCTACATTAAAAAAGTTTGATTAGTTGGTAATTCCTTAAGTTACACACTGACTTTCAAACATTTAAATACATTTACTGCAAAATGATGAGACCCATCCA
>JAPQRN010000026.1:19010784-19024194 GCA_037367275.1 Coranthus polyacanthus
AGTTGGTAATTCCTTAAGTTACACACTGACTTTCAAACATTTAAATACATTTACTGCAAAATGATGAGACCCATCCATTTACATACTTAAATGTGTTTTTTGGCTGTGGGACAGCAGTTTGCACCAGTTCAGTCGGATGGCCCAGTTATTCTAAATACACTGTATCTTCAGTCAGCAGCTGACGTCTGAGGAGTCATGGTTTGAAGTCTGTGGAGCTTTATGAGAAATCTGTTTATGGCGACTCAAAAGGAAAAAAAGATCAAGATGGACAATGGATCAAACCGGGTGAATGTGAGCCTTCAGTGTGGGATGGAAATGTTGTGATTGTGAAGCAGATATTTGCATCGGACTTTTTTCAAGACGGGACGGGACATGTTATCCCAAATTCCGATCCTTGAGGAGAATTCGGTTGTGAAACGTTCCCTCTCCTCTGATCTGTGATAGCATCTGCTCAGTCGTATCACTCGAGGCTGTTTCTTCAGCATCCTCAATGAGGTTCCTGAAGGCAGCGACATGTCAGTGTGCCGCCAAGTCAACACAGGCTTCAGTACATTCTTTCACAGGCTGTCACTCGTTTTGTTCTTTTCAATTTTAAGGAGAAAACATAAACAGACCAGCTGCCACAACATTCCAGCCCATCACAGACATGTACATCACTGGACATAACGAACTGAATGTAGTCTGGAGTCATGTTTTAGCTTTGCATTAGACTGATCTCTGACAATATAATCAGAGGGTTTCTGTAATTGTGCCCTGAGGCAGCTTCTTCAAATGAATTACTGAGGGAAACACAAAAGCATTTTTTCAGCATAGTTACACTGACATTGCAGTGCAGAATCTTATGTGACTTCTAATTAATATCTTTCTGTTTTGTGAGTGCAGTCGGCTACTCACAAATGATGTGTCTGTTTAAAGTAACTTTAAATGCTGCAGTTTGTATTTTTTTTAAGTTTTAAGGAGTTTTAATGTCAGTTTGGATCCTTTAAAACACCACATTCACACAGTAAGACCAGCAAATCCTGTCTTCTGCGAGATAAAATGACTGCTTTTGACAAAGGAGTCTGGGAGCTTTTTTTAAACAAAAAAAGTCAAAATCTTCTGATTCTTGCTTCTTAAATTTGAATATGTTTTGGTTTCTTGTGACAGTAAACTGATTATCTTCGGGTTGAGGTCCGAACAAGACATTTGACGACGTTATCGCGGGCCTTGGGGAACACTGATTGACATTTTTCACCATCATTAAGAAAATCATTGACAGATTAATCGACAAAGAAATATTCCTTAGTTGGAGCCCTATTGGACAGTGCTCTGGTTACAGCTGATTTAAAGACACACAAGTAAGCCAGACGTGGAGTTTGGAAGTTGGGGTTGGTGACGGGTGGGGATACTCCGGTCTGTTTCTCCAAACTGGAGGTGTGCCGACCACCATACTGTATGTAATACACTAAGTGCCTCATACAGTCCCACTATAAAAAATATGAGCTAACCCTTAATACATGAACATCTTTAAGTGCATCCCGTCAAACTTCTGCATCTTCTCGTAAATCCCTAGGAAGATTTCTCTGATCAGCATCCACAGACAGGAAGTGAGAAAACAAGTGTCAGTCAGCGTGCAGACTTTCAGACATCCAACTCGATGCCTTGAAACTCAAGCGCCCCGCTGCTTTATCATTGCATACAGGAAGTTCAAAAAGGGAAGAGAAGTAGTGGCCGACTGAGTGCCCCGACATGATATCAGATGTGTTTGCTCTGCAGACTTGTGTGGGGAACCTCATGGGACCAGAATCTGACTGTTTCATTCATCTCTCCTCAGTTCTTCAGCCAGTCAAGTGGCAAAACCCCATGTTCAGCTAATACTCCTTTTTCCATCACAGAGGCATTTTTTTAAGCCTCATACCAGCCTTGACTTTTTCCCTCCTCCCAGGCATCTTTTTACATACCTGCTCAGTCTTTTCATGCTCAAAGTTATTAATGTAAGATAGCTGCCAAAGGGAGTGTATTTATCTTCACCCTGCAGCATCTGTTTTAGCAGCAGGAACAGTGCCATCACCTGAAGTCCAGAAGATGCAAGAGATATGTTGCATGATCCAACATGAAATGATTCATAATTGGAGGACGTTGTTTGTTAAAAGTTGTAGAACACATTGGTCCACAGGTGCTTCACGTTCATTAGTTTTTCTCTACTCTGCTGTCCCGAATGATTAAACTATGATTATGTTTCTAAAAATAAGGATGAGAGAGTGAGAGCCTTGTTTTGGATTAATGACATAAGACGTTTGTTAACATAGCGCCTGCCTTCCCTTCTAGGGCCTGTTGTACTGAGTCGTGCAACACAGAGTGTATTCAGTGATGTTTAAATGTAAAGTGGGGGGTTGTCTTGTGTCCGTCAGCACCACAAACAGAAAAAGAGCAGACACTTCTTCCTATTTGAAGTCTGTATGAACGAATTGACCTTCAACCCTTGTTTATGGTCTTTAGATTTACAATAGAAGGGTTTGGTTTGTAGTTTTACCACCTGTTTGACTTCCATAATTGTGAAGGATCTGCACATTATGTAGTGTTGCATGTTTTGTTAATTATGTTCTTCAAATGAGATCCTTTACTTAAGTAAATGTTGTAAAAATATTCCACTAAAGGTAAAAGTTCTGCATTCAAAACTTACTTAAGTAAAAGTATTATGAGCAATGGCTCCTTTCAAAAGTGTTATATTATTATAGAATATTATACTATCTTGTTTCTGTCATGAATAATGTTGCAGTCAACGTGGAGCCAATTTTACGTACTTTATACACTATTATATGTATATTACTGCATCATATAATATAAGCATATCCTGTGGTTTTATGCAAAAAAGTATCTAGTAACTATAAGTGTCAAATAAATAGTAGTAGAAGAAAAAGAACAATATTTGCCTCTGAGATGTAGTGGAGTAGAAGTATAAAGTAGTATAAAAAGGAAATACTCAATTCCAAGTACCTCAAATATGTACTGAAGTACAGTACTTGAGTAAATGTAAATCACACGGGTGGTCTGGGTGAAAAGAAAAACTATTCAGGAATGTCCTTCAGTGAAGCTGCACAAGAGCCTTTTACCAATTACTAAATAAACATATTTAAAAAGAAAAAGGGAACTGCACAATCAAACAAAAACCACCGTGTCTGCACAGGAAAACTGAAA
Source organism: Coranthus polyacanthus (assembly GCA_037367275.1). Lineage (NCBI taxonomy): Eukaryota > Metazoa > Chordata > Actinopteri > Kurtiformes > Apogonidae > Coranthus > Coranthus polyacanthus. The sequence goes on from JAPQRN010000026.1 coordinate 19,013,962, forward strand.
CATGCACACGGGCAGACGTGTGCTGGTGTAATTAAAACTCAAGCGGGGACTCGGAGTGCGAGTGTGGGAATGATGCCATGAAGTAAGAGTTGAACCTCTGATGCAAGAAGATTTCACCACTAGTGTGAAAGTGGTCTTTGTTGGGTAAGATACCATGTTCCAGCTGGCTCTAGTTCCTCTCAAACTGGTATGTCCAACTGCTTCATAGTTAAAGCAACGTTGAGTAAAGCAGACCTAGTAATTACACTGCAGCTTCTACGTATGTTTACGTTAACGTCAGGACTAATGCAGTCAGGCTTTGTTTCCGACAGCCAGCCCAAATCTGTTGTTTTTGGGGGGTTTTTTGCATATCCGGATTGTAACCAGATTGATCTGGACTGCAAAAAAGAAACACATGAAATGTGATTTTTGAATTTGGAGGTGGTTTGAAATGCAATTCCAATCAGATTTCTACAGATGCATCTGAGTTTGAATGCTCTAGTCTTTAAAACGGATTTCAAATGACAACATTAAATCTGTGGACGATGCTGAAATAAATAAATAAATAAATTGTGTAGGAAAAGCCATGAGGTTGCGTCACAGGTGTAAATGTAGTTACTGATGCCTATGTTGTTACCACCCATGCAGATGACCTATTGATTTCTAGAAACATTATATATCTGAAGGGCACTCAAGGCCCCACAGTCCTGTATTTCAATCAAACTATCTTTCAATGTTAGAAAAAAACGAAAAAAGAATTCCAAGATTCACCCATTTTTAAGGATCTGCTCCAAAATGTATTTGCTCCGTGCTCGGACCATGCCCTACACCACGATTCATGAAAATCGGTGCAGTAGTTTTTGTCCTGCTGACAGATGGACAGACAAACCAACAAACAGGCCTGAGTGAAAACAATAAAAAGTGCTGACAGTCTCTATTAAAGATCTGATTTGAGAAGCAAATCTGATTTGCCTGCAGTCTGAACAAAGCCTTAGCATTCTTTGTCCCATTCATTAGTCAGGTGTCCTCTTGTAGTGTTTAACATGTTGCATGGATAATAACTCTCTTATAGTTTGTTCACCTGAAGCCAAAACAAACAGAACAATTGTTCCTTTAGCAGTCTTACATGAGGATAGATGTCAGTTAATCTGCTGCCGTTCCCACTGGGACTTTGTAAGACAGAGGAAGCCACATGTGTCATAACAACTTCCTGCTACATTCATGCTGTTCTGTGACAAATGAGACACATGTACATATAAGGCAAAAAAAAGACAAGATGGCACAAGCCGATCTGCACTCACATCTGAGTATGTGTGTGTGTGTGTGTGTTTGGAATGTGTGCCTACCCCCTAACATGGTAACTAAAAAAACTATTGCTAAAAAAAACCAACAACTTAAAAATATATCAGTTGTGTTTTCACTCCGTATTGCAGCGCTGCATGTTTTCCTTTTTTGGCCACGTTTAATTCTTCTGCCCTTACTGACCTCATTTGCAGGCTCTTCCACTGAAGCAGACTCAATCTACATACAGTATGTGCAGTGAGAACTTAATGCATTCACAGCTTTCTATAGTGTCAGTGCATATGAAAAGATCAAAGTCACGTTGGCTCAGCAGTTGTGCTGCAGCAACAGGAAGCGGTCTAGCGTGTAGCCTGCTAGATAACCAGCAAAATGTGATCTGTCTGGCTTTGTAGCAGTAATATATGAACTAAGCACAGTCAGGATCCAGGGATGAGGAGAAGAGGAGGCCAAATAAACAGTTGGGGATATGATTGCATCTACAGGAAGCTGTTAATGTGCTAATCACTTCAAAAGCATGTCATCCGGTTCTTATAAGTGCAGACAACACCCTTTACTTTTCCTCCCACTCTGTTGTTGAGTGGTGCGTTAAAGCAAAAGGGTCGAATGTAGTATGCAAATACCAACACTCAGCTGTTTAGATTGTTTATCATAGAGAGACACTCAGCAGCTCATCCCAGAATAATTAAGACGTGATGCACACTGTTGCAGCTGTAGAGGAGCAGAACAGAACTCAGCAAGCATGAGGATTTTCATAGAAAAAACGGCCCGGCTGAGTGAAACTGTTATCATGGATGTAGTCATTAGAAATAGAGCTAGCTCACTCCAACACACACTTCACATAAGCACAGAAGCCTGCACATATCTTACATGTCGAATGTTTAACACTTAAAACTGAAATGTTTAACTTTAAGGTATAGGTTAACAGTAGTTAAACACAAAAAAAACTAAGGCCGTATTGTCCCCTGGACAGCTGTACACTGTACAAATTAAACATAGTTTTCCTAAACAAACATAAGGTCAGTGAGTGAAGACACTCGTCAGAAGCAGCGGTTCTACCGCTACCTCCTACAAAGTAAGGAATTTACCAAGTTAAAGTGTAATAGACCTGAAAACATGAATCAGCATTTGTCTCCAATGTCAGCGATGTGCTTGTCTTTGCATCTCAGGTCGTAGCCCCTTAACCCCCCACTGCCCCCGTCCACCCCGTCCTCCGGCTCCAGCCAAACCACATTACATAACAGGGTTTTAGCAAAGTCTGCAGCAGACTTTTCCCCTGCCTTAACAGAGGCTGTCCTTCTTCCCTGCACACCCACTTTTCCATGGCCGTTACTGTGTACACGCTGAGTGTTTCTCTGTCTGCTCATTATCCGCTTGAGCTACCTGTTAGTCCAGCTTAAATATGTAGCCGTGCTTGTTGCTACAGGGGACCTGCTCAATACTCCAAAGGGCAGGATCAGTCAGCACTGCGGTGTCGTATCCTCCAGTATTTTTTGTCTTTCTTTTTATTCTCCCGAGTCACCTGGGGAAGTCTTTCAATTGTTGCTGTCATTGTGAAACATCAAAAAATCGACATCCACAGTGAGCAGAGGAGTGTTGTGACCTGTATGAAAGGGCGGCGAGTGAATTAAAGAGTAAACCTGCAATTGTGCATGATTGTAGGTTGATGGAATTGCTTCATTACACACGAGGTTACAGACGTAATAGTGCAGATAAAAGCCCGACAGTGTTCATTTATTTGAGTTAATGTTAACATTGTAATACCTTCCATGTGATATTTGCCTTTGAAGTTCCTTAACTGTAAAGGCTGGTTCTGAGCTGTTGAGCTATGTTATGAGTCGCCCCATGCAGTGTCCCAAAGCTCAGCTCACATGACCAGACAGAAGGCACCTGATCCTCTCCCAGGGGTGCAAAGAGACAGATGGAGCAAACAGAAAGAGGGGGAGAGGAACAGATCAGACTGACAATACCAACACACAGGGAAAGGTAGTAAGAGGACAGAGCACAGATACAACAGGACGTGTTCTTACATCTTTGTGGAGTTCTTCTGTCGCAGTTCTTCTGTCGCAGTGGAGTTCTTCTGTTGCACCTATATTACACTCTACTATACTAACTATACGCATGTTGGAATGCATTTGTTTATCGTTACATCTGTCTTTTCATTCACAGGACACCAGAAACGCCACTGAAGAGAAAGCTGTCCAGAGATCAAAGGTGAATATGTGTTGTTTCTCTTTGTTATCCCAACAAAAGTCCTTTGTAGAATGATTAAACTACAGAGAAATGATGTTATCAGCCGCTGTAATTGGATCAGTTTACTAGTCAGGTGTCTTTTAATAAAAACATCCACATTTGCAGGTTGCCGCTTCTCTAATGTGTGTCGGTCCGTGTTTGTTTTTGTCATTAGATTTTCTTTTCGGTAACGGGTATTAAATAAACAAAAAACAAGTGGTTAATTGAGTTTCGTTTCAAAATACAACAATCAGTATTGATTTATGACCTATTCATTTATCACTGCCATTTTTCTTTTTCATGGCCCGGAGGGAGCGAGTGACATTTTTGTGTTTCAAAACAACATTCAAATAACCACCACTGTTTGTTTTTATTAAAGCTGCAGGAGCTGAAATCAAGGAGGGTCGGGGAGACGGGGCGTAGAAATTGAAAATACAAACCTTCCCTCTGCAGCGCTCTCTTCTCAGTCCAAATCAAAAGACTAAATATAAAGATAGCTGACACGAAGCCGCTTTCACGCCGCTGTGGAAAAGACAGCTTCCGAGTAGAGCAGTCACGTCTGACTGAATCTGACCAGCGATCGGTAATTACAGCTGTCAGTCACATATTTAACCTCCTACCTGACTGAAAACACCCATTATTAGACAAAGTCTGCGTCAGAGCAGATTTTCTACAGCCTGAAAACAGAGTCCATAGAAGTCAGGGGAATTCTTGTTTCCTCTCAGACCACTTGAATTACAATATGCTGAAAGGTGATTACAGCATTTTTGCTCAGTAACGCCAAAAAACTATCAAGCGCTGGAGCTTTAATACTGTTTCTGAAAAGAAAATGACCAAAACATTCACAGAATCATATCCTTGTCATATGGTATCTGATAGAAAACTGAACATGTGAACGTCAGCCTTTCTTTTCCAGAGTCTGTTTGTAATTCTACGGTTTAAGGCCTCTGTCGCTTCCTGTGTCTGGTAGTAAAACACCATATTTATGTGCTCAGTCCTTCAGCTTTAAGACTCAAAAGGAAGTGTGTGCATCATGTGAGAAGACCGTCTACCCAATGGAGAGACTGGTTGCCAACAACCTGATCTTCCATTCAAAATGCTTCTGCTGCAAGCACTGCAACTCCAAACTCAGGTGACTGCACAGCACACTGTTGAATACTGTTGATGTGAGTTGGTTTTCTTTCCTCTCCGTCCTCCTGACTCCTGTGTGTCTGTCCATCTCCGCAGCCTTGGCACCTATGCAGCTCTCCAAGGGGAATTTTACTGCAAACCCCACTACCAGCAGCTGTTTAAAAGCAAAGGCAACTACGACGAGGGCTTCGGGCGCAAACAGTACAAAGAGCGCTGGGCCTCCAAGGAGACAGAAAATATAACAAAGACGCCATAATCATGTCTGCCTGTGTCCCATCCTGGCCTTGCCTCTTCCTTTTCCTCCTCCTAACACCAACACATCACGATGAACACATGCCTCATATGCTGGGGTGTTTTAAAATCACCCACGCGCTCACTCGCTTTCTAAACGCCATCAGATCAGACACATGCACAAACAGGCAGGAGATGACTGGCCAGTCATAGTCCACGCCAATTAAAATAATTAATGAGGATATTTGGGGTTTTATCTTTACTGATCTCTGAATTTGTAGTTGATTATGACCAAAAGCCTTCTCTGGTATGGGGAGTGTAATAACAAATGCTTTTATTTTATTTTTTAAATTCTTTTTAATGATTTGCACCCTAAGTTTTTCTTTTTTTCTCAATTAGTTAACTGTATGCTCAGGCAAACATATCAGAAAAATGACAGAGCATCCATGATTTGCAGGAGAGCATACACTCAGGTCAATTTTCAGAGGGTCATCATTTTCACTGTCACCCAAGGATTTAAGACAAATATTCCACACTTTTAGCAAAACACAAATCACACAGAGAGTCCTCAGTATTGTGACGTTACCGTCAGAGACAGTCTGTCAGGTTTCATATATTTGAGGAACAAACAGGGTACAGAGTACTGTAAAATAACATGCACATCAGCAACAGCTCACCTCCTGTTTAGGTTTATTATCGTTCACATCAGCCCATGCTTTGTTTTAATGAGTTGTAAGTTTGCGTCTTATTCTCGCATGTGGGTTCGACTGGGTCTTAACAGCCTTATCTTTACGACTGTATCAATCTTAAGTGTTGTGAATGGGTTTGTATCATTTATGCATAGCATTGTTTCACTTTTTCAATGTTTTTAGAAGCACTTGAGTTGGGGTTTGATTGATGTCAAGGCATAAGTTGATCCTCTCTGAGCTTTTATTGTTGGAATTTTAATGGAATTCTCCGATTGTGTTTTGTATACTGTCTGTACATAACAGTAGAGTTGTAGTTTGTGACTAGTGAACATTCCCCACCGTGCTGTACTCTCGTCTTGCACATGACCGCACATAATCACCAGACAAGATGTTGATAATCACAGGGAAACCGAGGCCTAGTCTGTAAACAGCCCTTCACTCCGTCATATGAAACGTTTTAGGAGGAGCAGAAAACATCTGGTTAAATCGATCATGACATTTCTCTTTGAACCACGTGTCACAAATGAGGGTGTTCGATGGACGGAGTTTAAGCCTCGCCGGAAACAGCGTCACTTTGTTCCTTTGTCATTTCACGCTTGTCGTCTTGTGATGACTTTTCCCTTGCTGTATTTGAGTGTGTTCAGTGAACTGGACAGTTTTTACGGGGACCTAATCTGATCCAACTTGACCATCATCATCATTTGTTTCCCCTCGTACCATCTAGTCACCTTCTTAATGCCTTCTGCTTCTCATTTCCTGTCTTATTTGCTAAATACATCTTAGCACCTGGACCTATTTCTTAGTACTGAATTCACACAAGGCGGGTTTCCCTCTCCTTTCGTTCAAAACCCAAGGCAGAGCACCCCCTGCTGGGCAAAGTGTGACATTAGCGTCTAGTGTGAGAGGAAGGAAAAGCCAACTTTGGCCGAGAACTTCTCAACACAGCCTTATTCAAAGTTTATTGAATAAGTTGCCTCAGTCTGCAATGCAGCCACTTATTTAATTGCTTAGAGAAAAGAATCCACTTAGATAATATTTCCGTGTCTATATTCATTCAATACGACGAATGAGTCTAAAGCCATTCAAATATCTCACTTTAGAAAATGTCTGAAAACCACTGAGACTTAACAGACACTTGAATGACAATTTTATGACTGAAGGTTTACTGTGAATTTGAGCATGCTGTGCAAAATAGAAAGCGAAACTTAACAGATGGATATGTGCTACTTTTTTTTTTCGCAAGAGAAGCCTTAGAAATAAATAGCTGACCTTATTTCTTTTTTTTTTCAAACTAGACCTCTGCGTGCACAGGTCTTTACAAAGAAAACTAATCATGCCTTTTCAAAAAACAAAAACCTGCTTCAAGTCCCGCTAACATAACATTACTTCACTCAACCAGCAGCAGCCATTGTTTCCAAACTAACCACTTTTAATCCACATCCAGTGTACAGTAATTTGGATTTTACTGTGTGTTACAGTGTTTTCTTTTATTTCGTGTCCTTCTACGGTCCTCTGGATCCCAAGAATGCTTTAAAACCAAGAGTATTGTATTTAGAAATGCTGTCTTTGTCATTCTCCACGAGCAGTTCGCCAAGGTACAACTGCAAAATCTGTGAATTTCAGCGTCTTTAAGTGTAACAGAACAGAAAAGGTACACTTTACACTGGTGCCAAGAGGCTCAGGTGAATGATTGCAGTGTAACGTTTTAAATGTTAAACCTGTGAGTCATTTCATTTTTGTGCTGAACTTGATGTGGACTTACTTTTCAATGATGTTGTCATGGAGACATTTTAAATGTATGCATCTTTGAAAATGTATTTTATATTACAGACTTGACCTGCGGATTGAGGTGGCCTTACAGCTAAAGGACGCTTGGACTGCGCTCGCGGTCTTTCTCCTCTGTTCTCCCTTCTCTCTGTTGCTTAGTCGTGGTATGAAAGTATAAGATTTTAAAATGTAAAAAAATCGCCCCCTTTCTACGCCAATATACACAATCATTTTGTGCATTTTCATTAGTTTTTCTTATTTTATTTTTTGTTTTTTACATGCTTTTGAAGAAAAAAAAAATAAAATGCTGGTGTTGATTTAATTTTAATCCGTTTTTTGCAAGTCTTTTGTGTCTAAAGTACTTAGTTCATGGAGACATGGTTTGAAAACGTAACGTGGATATTTCACGCATTAGATTTTCTCGTTGCAAGCTTTGCACAAACAAAAAAAGCTGAATAACGGTAGATGAGAGTTATCAGTAATATAGACATAAGTATCATATTTGTAAGTCGGTTTAATTATGAATGACGCCTTTTGGTTCAAAAATTCTAATTATTGAATTAAGGCAAAATCTTCATTTCTGTGCAGTTGGATGTAGAACTTTACTAATCATATGTATTGTAAGTAAAGTCTTCAAAAATGGCAGATTTAGTAGGTGTAAAAAGTACAAGAAATGCAATAAAGTAAATGTAGCATTAAATAGAAATATTAAAGTACATTATGTGAGTAGTGTGTACTTATTTTCCGGTGGAGGAGGAAGTACTCAGATCTGTTACTTGAATAAACATTGTAATACCACAGTGTACAAATACTCTGTTTCAAGTAAAAGTCCTGCGTTCAAGACCTTATTTAAGTAAAAGTACAGAAGTATTACCAGTAAAATGTACTTAAAACCATGAAAAGTAAAAGCACTGGCTCCTTCAAAGGGTTACATTACAAATATATTACAGTACTCTGCTTGTATCACTAAAGAAGTTACAGTTTGTCGATATAGAAGCAATTTTACATACTTTATATACTATAAACAAAAGTACTGCGTCATATCATACAAGCATATCATATGGTTTTTTAATGTAAAAAGTACCTAGAGTCAAATATAGTGGAGTAGAAGTACAAAGTAGCAGAAAATGAAAATACTCAAGTACAACAACCACTAATGGCTCCTGGTCAGAAAGGAATTGTGTTTTCGAATTAAACGAAGGGGGAGAGCGTCCCCTTTTCCGACGGTGGGTGAGGCCACGAACGCCTCACACGTCACCGCGGGTTCGTCCCACTAATAATACTGTGCGCGCTCCCGCAGAAAGACTTCGGACGAGTAACAACAGCGCGCTCCCGGGGCTGCACGGCGCTAATTTAGATAGTTTAGTAAATGTGAAATCCCGTGGGAATAAACCCACTTTATCCCCGACACGAGACGCACGGACTGGGACGCGGTGAGAAAACACGGACGCGGACCTGGATCACACTTTTCATCATCTGTTAGGAGCAGAAAAGCGGGTTCCGGCGACGATATTTTTCTGTCAGGAAGTTTGACGTTTTCGAGTGAAGATTAGTTTTTTTGCTTTGTTTTGGTTTGGAAAAGTCGTGGACTACCGTTTTCTCCAGACACCGAGGACAGAGTATGTAACTGTCGCTGGATAAATACTCCGTTTTTTGTTTAGTTTTTTCGTTTTTTGGTTGTTGATTTTTTTTTTTTTTTGTTTGTTTAAATCAGTTTGGCTTCCACTTTAAAGCTGCAGCTCAAACACTCCGGCGAAGTTGATCCAACTTGGCTGCAAATAAATCAGCTTCATAAACGCGTACATGTGTCCCCGGTGTCATTTAAATCGCGTTTATTGTCGATGTGAACTCTCTCGGCTCCATCACGTCGCGCGTTGAATCAAATCCTCTTGTACTTTTGTCATAGGCCAGAAACGGGCCTTTATGCGTGTTTTTATGCGTGCAGTTGCAAATCCACGCTGCGCTCCGGTGCGTTTCTGTGAGAGGTAATCATACCCTCAAGGTATTTTCGTGCTAGAGTATTTGGGAGTCAAACCTGGCAACACAGAAGGAAAATCTGCAAACTTAGCAGGAAGAGAGGCCATCAAAATCACGGAAATCGTACGGTCTTTTCCTCTGGCGAGCGGTGACGCACAGATGGATTTCATACAGGCCATACGGTTATTGTTACACCTGGTTTGATACTTTTTGCCTCGGCTGTCCGTCTCTCCTGGAGGCTGAACGCGTACTTTGTGTCCTGAATATGTTTTGGAAAGTTGCAGAGCGCAAGTTCGTCTCTGGACTCCAGCTGGAGCGGTCTGATGTAGGCTTTTCCATCGGAACATTTTCTGCGTAAAACTCTCAACTGTCCGATGTGACGGTGTTGGTTTTTGCAACCTGGGAAGTGCCCTCCGTGCGTGTGTTTGCTCTAACTTTCCGCTGAAGACGAGCCCCGTTACCTGGGGGGGTCAACCCCGCCATGGCGCCCACACACGCGCGTACACGCTGCCCGGTGCGTCGGTGTGACTGAGCACCGATGGACGTGATCGACACCCGGACCCGCTGCCTCATCTCTGCCGTGAAGCTCCGGTGACCGTGGTCGTCAAGGCGACAGACAGGTGAGGCTCGGTGGCTGCGCACGTGACTGTGATGACAGGTATATGGTGAGGGGACCGTGCTGCGTTCACGTCCTGTGAGAAATAGCAACGTTTTAGTAAGGAAATAGTAACTTTAACTGAGCAGAGGTGGAAAAAGTATTCAGATCCTTTACTTAAGTAAAAGTACTGTTACCACGCAGTGAAAATACTCCACTACATGTAAAACTACTGCATCCTACTGGGGTTTCCCAAGGTTGTGAAGCCTTTTTGTTGTTATCCTGTGTATTTTGACATCATTTTGGACCTGTATTATTATAATCTTTATAAAA
>JAPQRN010000026.1:19033428-19049543 GCA_037367275.1 Coranthus polyacanthus
CTGAAAACAGGCCTGTTTTTATATGAGCCCATGAAAAGTTGACTTTTTTTAGAGATACGTGGTTCTCACAGCGCGGCTACAAACACGTGATGATCTTTTAGAATATGATGCATTGATGTAGATCACGGGTTCCCAAATGTTCTCAGCTCAAGGCCCAAAAGATCTTACATCTTACATCTCCTCTGGGCCCAAATTTACAAAAATACGTCTTGAACTGCTATAATGTCTACATTTTCACTGTCAAAACAATGTTGGAAAGTCTCTTTTTTTTTTTTACACCTTGTTGTGTCTTTTACATCACTTTCTTACATCTAATTTGGAAAATTAATTCCCACATCATATTATTGCTATGTATTTTACTCTGACCCAATAAAAACAGTTCCCCGACCCGTTTTGGGTCCTGAACCTGAGTTTGGCAAAAAAGCATGTATAGATGAAACTACCAACAGTTTAAAAAGTAGTTTAAATGAGTTCAACCTTAAACATGTAAAGGTACTTAATATACTAAATATTCATACTTTTACTTAGGTAAGGTTTTGAATGCTGAAGTTTTACTTGTAGTGAAGTATTTACACAGTGTCGTATTAGTACTTTTACTTAAATAAAGGATGTAAACACCTCTTTCGACTGCTCTTTTACCGCCTTGCCTCTGTTTTCCTGCAGGATGATGTCAGGATAAAGTTTGAGTTTTCGGGAGAGAGGAGGTACGTTTGGGTTTTGTCTGTATGTTGAGTGCACACGCTCTGTAACACTTATGTACATGTGAATACGCCTAAAGCGGAGAGAGCATAATCACACACACGCAGACATAAACACGCTCATTCAGGCATGCTGTTCTTGTCACATGTTCCAGTTCAGAAAGAGCACACATCAGTCAGAAAAAAAAACACACTCCAGGACTTAATTCAGACTGGTATGTGAGCGGGAGGATGGAAAGGGAAAGGACTGTGGTTACTCTGCGGCTGCCAGCACAAACCACAAGTATGCAAGGTGTACTCAGAGGAATCTGCACTTACTAAAAACAGCAGTTTGTGTGTATTTAGCTTCCATATGTGCATGTAACTGCAAGGCTAAAAGGCGGGTTCCTGAACAGCGCGCACAAATCTCTCATAATCTGTCTGTCTGTGTCATTTCTTGGTTTTTTTATGTGAAGGATCCTGATGTTTGGACGACCTGTGCAGTTTGAGGAAATCCAGCAGAAAGTCAAGTCTGTGTTTGGGCAGCAGCTCGACCTGCATTATATGAACAATGAGGTAAAGTGGAGTCTCTGGTGTCGGTTCCCCTTTGCCTCGTCTGACTCTCTCCCCGTCCATGTTGTGGTGTTTTTTTTGTTTTAAACCTACGCTGTTCAGTCAGGTTGAATTAGACTTTTTCCCCTCGGTGCGATTCGTTCGGGCAGACGTGAACGCGCCAGTCGTTCTCCCGTGCAGACAAAACCAAATGCACCAACAGCGTTCGGAGGAAGCGGTCTTGGATCGGTCACAAATAAACTATGGAGCTATTAGTTTGTGTTGGGAACCTGCTCTGACCTTGATCTGAAATGCAGCGAGTTTGAGCTAAACGGTACCACATCCAGGTGAGGGATGCTTCGAACCAAATCAAGATGGAGGATTAACTGACCTCTGACCCTGGGCTGCCACGATAACACATTTTAATTGACAGTTAACTGGCATACAAATATGTGCAGTTAATGGTTTAAAATGTCCTTTTCTGTTCATTTTTGAAAAGGTTTTTAAAGAATTCATCTGCTGAAATCTTGACATTGAAAACCCACTGTGCATGTCTGAAATTAGCCATTTTTCCGCTTTATTAGAAACCCGTGTTGCCACTTTAGAAGATTAATATAAACTATCGGCGTCAACTTCTGCCAACACCAACAATTTGTGAAGCATCCTGTTCTCTAGTCTGTACGCTTCATGAAGAAGAAGAGCCGTGTAGTTGCACTGAACACTAGAACACATAAACAAAAATTACATTTCTGTTTGTCTTTTAGGTTTTGCGAACAGAAATTGTGCGGGGCAGATCTGACATAAAGAATAAGTGAAATATACAAAGAAATGACTGATGATAACATCCACCAACAGAAGTGAAGCTCCTTGAATTGAAGGAAGTGCCACGAGATGACGTGATTAAAAGGTGCCAGTCAAATCATAAATGTGGAAAATGATCTGTCTCAGTTTGCTCTTAGATTAGTCTAATGTAAGTTCAACGCTTTCACAAAAATAAATAGCGGTTTATTTTAAGCCTAAAATGTTATCAACCCCGAGACCAACAGAACGAAGGCCTTTGTTACCGTTGGAACCAGTGGCACTAACTCACGGAAGGAGGAAAACATGGGTCATAATTTGTGGTTTGTGAACGCAACAGGCCCCAAGAGGCCGCGGTTTACAGTGATTTTAGAAGAGCTGAGGGGTGTTGTCAGGCACGAAGCAAAACAGATTTGATTTAATTGCTGTAGTTTGAACATTTGTCACACAAAGTCACATTTTTTAAAATAAATTTTGATTAGCTGGGCGGAGTAAGCATCGATCAGTGTTTGAAAGAGACGGACAGGACGGAGGAGGGAGATTAAAAACAAAGGCGACACAAATTGAAATGAATGAGAAGAGACATTGAAGAGCTGGGAAAGTTCAGAAATGAGATAAAAACAGGGGTTTTCCCTTAGGCCGTCTGGGTTTGTGGAAGTTTATAGAAGATGATGAAGAGAAGAAAATTTTGCACTTTTCAATAAAAATATTATAAATATTATAAACCGTTATTATTATATCTGTACAACAATTTCAAAAAGCTCGAGCAGATAAAAATAAACAACATCGAAAAAGCTTAAAAACAAGATTTGACACAAACAACAACCGTCTGATCTGGGAGAATCATGTCAGTGACGGACATAAATGTGAATCATCCCTGAAATCTTACTGATGTTCAAACCACGAGAAAAGATACTGGAGCGATATCATTACTTCTTACACCACACAATTAAAACACACCTTTTATATCAGACAGGATTAGTGTGGTTTAAGAAGAGAACAGGTCTTAAATGAGCATAGACAACAATAGCAACAATCCTGATCCTGACTGAACAGTTATTATAATTAACGGTGTTATTAGACTCGTATTTGAGCCAAAAGGACTGTAGATGTTGTAGATGTTGTAGATGTTGTAGATGTTGTAGATGTTGTAGATGTTGTAGATGTTGTAGATGTTGCGTCTGTATGTTTGTGATTCATGGTTCATGACGCGTGCTGTGTGTGTGGCGTGTCTTTGCAGTTATCCATCCCTCTGCGAGACCAGGACGACCTCGACAAGGCTATAGACCTGCTGGACCGAAGCTCCAACATGAAGAGCATCAGGATCCTGCTGCTCACTCAGGAGCACAGCAACGTGAGGCCCACATAGAAAAACACACACGTTTTTTTGCGTTATGTTTTTTTTTTTTTTACAGTGCATCATTTCACCACTACTGTTTCTTCACCACATTGCCAGGTTGTGAAAAAATCAAGGTTCCTCATTTATTTGCATACAAAGTGGGGTTTTCTGACATCGCTGGTTTGATCCTGTTTTGCTGCTGTGTTTAAACTTCCTGCTCTCGTCTCTCGTCTCCGCCTTCAGGCCTCGTCTCCGTCCCATCATGTGCCGTGTAAACAGGTGAGGATCAAGTCCTCCCAGTCCACCGGAGACGTTAGCACAGCGTACCAGTCCTCTGAGCCCAGGGGCCGCCATCTGTCAACTGGTACTTATTTTAACTCTCCGATAAACCTTTCTATCATCTTATCTTATTTGTCATGTACTTTAGTTGTGCAATCAGTGTTTTTTTTCTTTTTTTTACTATCTTGATTCCCCTGTCTGTCGCCTCCTCTCTATTTCTCTGGCAGCTCTTTCTTTGGCTTCCCTTCTAGCAATGGGTCCTCTTCCTTTTCCTGTTCACCATTACTAGAAGATGCCTGCTGGACAGCAGCCAATCAGATTAGAGAATGCTATTAGTGTGGCCTGCTTTACACTTTTTTCCTCCGGAGCTGGGTCGAGGCGGCTGCAGAAGGCCTTAAATCCCAGCTCAGACCAAAGATTCACATCGAGACGAGTTGAAACTTGTACTGTTTCTCTCTTTTCTTTCCTCTGTTTTACTGCAGACGTTTCAGGCTTTTTTTGTAGCTGGATATAATTTGAAGTGTCTAAAAATATGAATGAGCATAACAGTGAGCTAAAGTTGCTTTTCAAGTGTTGATGAAACGGTGACAACGTTAAAATAACTGGCACGGTCGTCTGTCGGTGCTTCAACAGAAAACCTGTGAACTCGAGACCGATCTCCCTTCTTTTGTCAGTATCTCATATTTATTCTGTTATCCTCTCTTTGTCCAAAACTCTGCCAGTTTGAAAAAAGCTGTCAGTTTGTAACCGACTTGACCGGCTGACTTTGCCACGAGCTGATTGGCTTCGGAGACAGATGATGTGCCCTACTTTCTAAAACCAGCCACTGGCCACTTTCCCTACAACATCCTGAAACGGTTTTGTGTCAGTGTGAATCTTGACAGCACCGCACTGAGAAAATTAAAAGTCGTTCTCAGTTGTTGCACCTTTTGGCAAAATGGAAGCAGTCGGTCTGCAATCAATCAATCAATCAATCAATCAATCGACGGTCACACAGTTGAAGGGTTAGACTTTATTTACTTAAAATAGAAGGAGACATTTTATTTATGTTAGCGTGTATAACCATACAGTAAAATACAATACGCTGACATAATATAGGTGTAATAGTACGTTTGTCTAAGTCTGAAAACTAAATCTTAACAGAGACTAAGTTTCTCCTGTTTCTCTTTCTGCTGTCTAATCCCAGGTTCTCAGAATACGGGGCGTAGCTCGCCGCCTCCTGGCTACGTGCCCGAACGCCAGCAGAGAATCGCCCGCCAAGGTTCATACACCAGCATAAACAGTGAAGGGGAGTTCATCCCCGAGACCAGCGATCAGTGTGTGAGTCATGGCTTCACCGCTAATGGTGAAAATCCACCTTAAAACACAACCATGTTTTTATGACCTCGGGCTGTTTGGGTTTGTTTGCATAAACAACTGCTTCTCAAAACGCGAGTCACTGTGTTTACAGATTGCTAAATGGAAGCTTTATGGACACTCTTACAGCTGATTTCTTTTTTTTTTACGATTGTTTTTCATTTTTGGGGGAAAAGAGGGTTAAAAAAGGACGAAGAAATTAAACGAAGAAGAAAAAGCTGAAGTTGAGTCTATCTAGAGTCCATCTAGAATCTGCATGTTGTAAATAACGCAGGATCAGGGTCACGGTCCAAAATACTGACACATAAATTCTGTTTTTTGGAGGATTTTTCGTGCTGAAAAATGTATTTACAAAGAGCATATGGATTCACATTGTTTATTTTCTCTTGCAGGTGTTGGATCCGTGGAGCAGTGCAGAAAACTCTGTCTCTGGAAGCTGTCAGTCTCTGGACAGCAACTCAGACAGGTCAGCAACGGAACGCAAAACAAACACCACTTTAACACTTTTCTGTTTCTTTCACGATGATCCAGTACATCTAAGTATCTGGTTGTTGCATTTATGTGCTTGTTTTCCTGTGTGACTTGGAATAAAAGGTGTTAACACTTGCAGTTTCATCTACGACTCTCGCTCTTCTTCCGTCCTTCTCCTCTTCCTCAGCCCCTCAATGAGGAAATCCCGAATGCACAGAGCCAAGAGTTATCCCGATAACCGGCAGGAGTGCTCAGGTGAGCGACGACACGCACGGCTACAAGGAAAGCTCCATTCGTCAGTGGAGACGGGGATGGATACGATTTTATCAACGCTATTATTGATTCTTGCTTATCAGTCCAGTGCTTTATCCCGATTAGTTTTCTGTGTGGAAGAAAAACTAGGCCTACAAAGGTTTTCGGCCTCAACTGTTTTATTATCTCTGAGACAGACGACAGTGTAGAAAACAGGCATGAATGTGACTCAGGTGAGCAGAAGCTGTGCTGTTTAATTGCTCTTTAATTTGTATTTGGAATATCTGTAATTATTTGTTCAGCATTCGTTTTCATTTAGGCTTTGTTAAAGAAAAAATTCTGCCTGGTGCTAATATTATGATAACACTGGATTTTTTTTTTACCTCAGTAAAGAACGTCCTGCTCAGTTTGGAGGCAGAGTCAAATACATGGCATTTCTAAAATTGAAGTCCATGTTATGTAGAAAGGTGTTTCGGCTTGTTGCTGGTGTTTCCAGCCTTACTTGCAGTTTATTTTGAAATGATTTTGAAATGATCATACATTACAGCTATTACACTATCATCTGTCTTGTGGATTAAAGCCAGGTTTCTTCTGCTCTGCCATGACTTGTTGACAGTTTCCAGAGTTTGATGTGTCTGTTTTCCCATGTCAGCATTGATAAAAGGAATTGATAAGCTCAGAGGCACATGTTTCCAACAGATTGGACAATTTGGAACCAGTTCTCGATTCTCATCCCTCTTCATCAGCATCACTTAATAGTAACCATGCCAATAAAAAAATGTGTTAATGCAGCCTTTGCACTTTACGGGATGAGGCTCTGTGTCCGCTTACTTTGTGGAGGTGTTGAAACATCTGTGAAAGCTTCGGGAAAGTAAGAGGTTGTGTTTGAAAGGAACCAAACACTGCCTTTGCAATC
Organism: Coranthus polyacanthus; assembly: GCA_037367275.1. Classification (NCBI taxonomy): domain Eukaryota; kingdom Metazoa; phylum Chordata; class Actinopteri; order Kurtiformes; family Apogonidae; genus Coranthus; species Coranthus polyacanthus. Next base: position 19,040,069 of record JAPQRN010000026.1, read on the forward strand.
GTTTTTTTTTTGCTCGGTGGTGACGTCAGAGTTCATCCAACAAGTAGTAATCAGTGTTTTCAGAGTGCACATGAGCTGAAAGACTGTTGAATACCACACTAATCCTGCTGACCTTTGACCTCTGCGTGCTTTCAGACAGGGAGAATCACGTGTATGACAGGGTAGCAGGAAAGGGAGGCACCTATCCTCGGAGGTACCACGTCTCCCTTCACCATAAAGACCACAGTGAAGGTAAGATCTCGTCCATTTATCATCTGCAGCACAAGGGCCGTTTATTCCGTTCATCATAACAAACCTGCTTCCTTTGCTTTGCGCCAGGTCGTCGCACATTTCCACGGATCCGTCGTCCCCAGGGGAACCTTTTTACGCTGGTGCCCTCACGGCGGTCGCTCAACGGCAGCGAGGAGAGTTTAGGCAGCTGGCAGCTGGTCGATGCCCAGGGAAGACTCCGACCCCAGGAGCGATCTGTCGCCCATAAGTGTGAGTCTCGATCCAGCTTTATTAATCAATATTTTATTTTGTACGAGGGGAGGCATTAACATCTAGGGGCAGAAAGAATGATCATGTCTATGTTTTGTTTAGTTTTAATGTTTTATTCTACTGGTATTTTTTTTTATCCAACAACAATGACCATTTCCACAACATCCTGTACTTATTTGTTTGTACATTTAATGGCTACATTTGTAAAGTTTAACCTAGAAAAAGAATGATCCAGCTTCAGTTATTATATCATATGAGATGCTTTGTACAAGCAGTACATAGATAAGTTTAGGATGTTTTGAGCTCATAGCACAAAGACTAAAAGTGGGGGTGGGCTGTTACCCGCAAATAACCTTCCTGTAATTAAAACCAAATTTATGTGGAAGTGGGCTGTGTGTCTTTTCATTTGACTTTAAATGAACTGTAAGACGGCGTGTTGTTTATTTCACGTAAACAGTGAACTGACAGCAGTGTGCGTTGTGTTTTTAGCGCCCAGTGCTCCGGTGACGTGGCGGCGGGGGAAGCTTCTGGGACAGGGAGCGTTTGGTCGTGTTTATCTGTGTTACGATGTGGACACTGGACGAGAACTGGCTGCAAAGCAGGTCCAGTTTGATCCCGAGAGTCCTGAGACGAGCAAGGTGAGACACTGCTTATACTGTGAGACGCAACGTTTTCACTATTGTGTATAGATGCTACCTCTTGTTTCTACTTCTTTTGTTTCAAATAGTGGCAGCTTTGCATTTTGCTTTTGTTTGACCACTATCTTCATCTCAGAGGAAAGTTGTCCAGGTTAAAAACGTTTTGGACTGACCAGCAAGTGTAGTGTTAGCTCATACAAATGTACAAATGTTCTGTGTTGTGCCCTTATACATACAACCTAACACAGCCTTCCTCTTTCTTTACTTCTTGAAAAGGTTGTGATATTTGTTCACATCCAAAAACCTGTTGATATCCATGTCTTTCATAATGTTTAAAAGTAGGTGTTTCTCTTCCCAACCAGAAATGCTGGCTTTGCATCTCGACCTGAGCGGATCTTTATCTCTACTCCGGCGTATTCCAAATGCCTTGTATACACGTCCAAAGAACGCTCATAAAACCTGGATAATCAGAAAAGGCTACTTTCCAGAATAACCAAACTTATTCAGAATAATAGTGGAATATTAGGCCCAAAAACAACAAATAAACACATCCATCGGCTACACTGAGTCCAAGTGTGTGTTGTAGTGGTTCTGACTGATCTTGACCTTTATTCACGAACATGTCACTTATTTCGCAGCGTTTATCTGCGTCTGTGGAAGAGCCTTTCTCTTTTTTATTCCCTCCCGCTCTGCATCACGTTTCCCGTCCATTTTGCTGGACGACTTGACTAAATATTATCAGCAGGGAAACATGTATATGGTTGCTGTGTGTCGCAGAGAGACGTGATTATGCGCTCACCTAACGGCACCGTCGTGGCGGTCCACAGCGGTGACAGTGGCTGATTCGTGGATTCGGAGAAGTCCATCAACTCATTCCTGTTTCCTATTATTGCTGGTCAAGTTGACTGTTCACAAAATGTCCCGGCGTCCCCGATGGGCGGTCCGTGTGCTCCTCTGGTCGCATATTAAGAGATAATTCCTCAGAAAATGCATTATATAATTGACTCATTTTATTTCCTTCACTTGTAACATCACAGCCTTTTGTAAAATGTCCAACCCTAGTTTGTTGATTAATAATAAATCATGAGTCTGACCGTCGTCCAGCTGTAAAAGCGCCCAGAGTGACATCATATGTTCATGCTCATGTTAATCTGTTCAGGCCGTTTCAGTGGAATTCAGGTATGACTGACCGAGCGTTGGATTAATGAATTAACCATCTGGAATTCATCTCGGCTTCACTTTTGGAGACTTAGTTAAAGGCTTGAGCCCCAAACTTCTTTTTACCTGCTGAAAAATAAAGAAACTCCGTGCCTCCAGGGACTCTTCCTTCCACATCTTAATGTGTTTTCCTGACTCCCACTGACAAAACATTCACTGTCACTTCCTGTGTTGTGGCTGCCGCGTGGTGGCGGCGGCGGCGGCGGCAGTGAGGGGTCAGCATTCCCTTGGCCTCCCATCACCCCTTCATACCCCCTCCTCGGCTTGCAGCAGATGTGAATTAGTTGTTGAAGCGGCTTCCGTGTTGGGACCGGGGGATTACTGCCTCTCTCTGTGATGTGGCTGCTGTGGCCTCATTCTCTCAAGTAAACACAGGAACTTCATTTGGGGAACTGTGCTGTTGTCCTTCGTTTACTCTCCTCTTGCAGTTTCACTTTTGGCAAACTCCGCATGCAGTTGTGAATCACATTTGTCATGCCTGTGTTTGTGGTAACATTTGTTTGTAATCAGTGGTAACAGATAGAACAGAGCTGCAGAGATCCGCTGTGATGGGAAAAAAGCATTTTGTTTTGTTGAACAAATGGATTTTAATCTCAGACTGGGTGTTTAAATCCTCAGATGTTACTTTCTCTGCATCTTAACAGTTTTGTTGTGATGCTGGGATTTCTAACTCTGATACATTTTCAATACTATGGGGAAGAACTGCTAGCACTGCTGTGAAGCATCACTTGCATATGAGTTTACTTGTATTCTTTCCCTTTCATTCATTTGCTTCAAGTGTGAGGTATTACCACGCAGAGGCTCTGCACTTGCCACCTTTAATTCGTTCATACATTCAAGCCTTTATTTAAGCTTCAAGGTTGAGGTTTTGCTCATTTGCAATAATGTCAAAATACAGTGAATAAAAGTATTCAAAGAGGACAATAGTGGTTTGAGATCGCTTTGAATTATCTAAAGGTAAAAAGATCTTCGGAGTGTGTTGTAGATAATTCCATGTGTTTGATACATGCAGTATGCCATGAGCTATTCAAACCGTTTGATGGATATGTATCTAAAAATCCATATTTTTGACAACAGTACATCTTTATGTTTCTGTGCAGGAGGTCAGTGCCTTGGAGTGTGAAATCCAGCTGCTGAAAAATCTGCATCACGAGCGCATCGTCCAGTACTACGGCTGTCTGAGGGACCACAATGAGAAAACCCTCACCATCTTCATGGAGTACATGCCAGGGGTGAGTCCTGGTTCCTCATCTTCATGTCACAGCTTTGGATCTCAGTAAAAACCTCAGAATGAGTTCAAACTTTGCTGCACTGGATGTATTATGAATGTGTTTTCCGTGTAGGGTTCAGTCAAAGACCAGCTGAAGGCTTACGGGGCTCTGACTGAAAATGTGACCCGGAAATACACGAGACAGATCCTGGAAGGCATGTCGTATCTGCACAGCAACATGATCGTACACAGGGATATCAAAGGTAGTCCTGTTCCATCACAGAGCATGAGCGTTTTACTGCTGAGACACTGGATAAATGTTTGGACTGTTTAGATCTTTCGCAGCGAGTGGAAGCAGAGTAATGTGATATATTATGAACACGTTCCGCTCTGGCTCTCAGGTGCCAACATCCTGCGGGATTCAGTGGGAAACGTGAAGCTGGGAGACTTTGGTGCCAGTAAGAGGTTGCAGACCATCTGCATGTCTGGCACCGGCATCCGCTCTGTGACCGGCACCCCCTACTGGATGAGTCCGGAGGTGATCAGCGGAGAAGGCTACGGCAGGAAGGCAGACGTCTGGTGAGATGTGGACAGAGGATCCGCTTTGTCAAACATGTGGTTTTACACGTAGATGTTCTGCTCAAGCTTAATAGTTTTTACTTGGTAATTAGTCCTAGGACTGTGGATTTACTGTGGATACAATGATTTATGAGACTCATGGAAATAATAGAGGAATAGAGAATTCTAATAATAATTCTAAAACTAACAAAGTTCTTCCAAGAAAAATATTTCAGTTTGAAAAGCGGCCTCTGCCCTGAGTGACAGAAATACCTTCATGTAACAAGATTATACAGTATTACAGGTTTGACTAATTTACAACATAATGATGGTTCACATGTTGGCGACAGCAGCTGTGGAGGCGTCAGTCCGTCTCATTTTTGTGAAAGCGATATCTTTAACAATTTGGGGGAATTTCTTTCAAATGTTCACTTGGACTCCACGATGAACTGACTAGATCTTGGTGGGTAAAGGTCAAAGGTCAGCTTCACTGAGACCTCATATGGTAATTATGACAAAATCACTGTGATGTTGTAATGTTTTGCAACATCATTTCTGGTCATAATTCAACACTGAACTCCTCTGTAAAAATGTTTCTCTAGAAATTAGAACAATACCATGTCAGGATAATGAGAATCTTCTGTTTTGTCAAAAAATACACTTTAGCCCAGTGGTGGAAAGTAATAAAGTACTTTTATTCAAGTACTGCACTTGATTACAAATAAGAGGTACTTTTACTTAGTATTTCCATTTTATTCAGCTTTATACTGCTACTCCACTTCATCTCAGAGGCAAATATTGTACTTTTCATTTCACAACATTTGTCTGAGCTTTAGTTACTTTTCACATTACAATTTTTCATCCCCTTTGTGTCCAGGGAAAACCACGTATCTCCAAATGTACTGAATGTTTGTGATAAACAGGTGAAGCGTTCGTTAATGGATTGCGTTTAAAATGATCCTCCTTAATCTAAATAAACTCTGAAAAAACCCAAAAATGCAGAAAACAGGCAGATACGTGGTTCTCACAGGAGAGAGACGCTACAAACATGTGATGATCTTATAGAATAAACTACCAACAGTTTATAAAGTAGTTTAAATGAGCTCAGCCTTAAACATGGACAGCAGTGAACATGACATATACATCACTGCAGGTGAACCGAAGGTCTGCGGTAAAGTACAGATTGCAAAACCCCCTGATGATGAAATAGCTGATGAAAATGTAAACATGAAGAAGAGCATGATTCTCACTCATAAAATGTGAAGAAGCACTGTGCTCATAAAAGGAAAAACATGTTAGTAAAGCGAGGAGCCTGCTCTATGTAAACCAGTTCCTACCACACTCCCACACACAGAACAGACAACATACCTTTCCTTATGCAATCTGATTGGGTGGTGACCCACCAGACGAGTGATGTGATTGGCTGAGAGCCAGTCAGACAGGTCTTAACAGAGGCTGGTATGTTCCAGGTTCTCTGCCCGAGCTGGAGGGGAGTAAAGCTCCCAGGAGGCCTCGTACCTCCTCAACAGGTGGGGGAGGCCCTCGGCAGCCAGATACAGCAACGTAGTAATGAAAGTTTCCACTCAAAACATTCCTTCAAAGCTTTGAGCAGCAGAGACAAACACACACTGCGTACTATGTACACATATACTGTGTATACTACACTTCCTATACTAGTGTACAGTGCAGTATTGAAAAAAATGCAACCAGGCGGAGAGGTTTTTCTCTCCTTTTTATGTTTTTCAAAAGGAAATACACTTTGATTCATTTATTTCTCAAGAGAATTAACTTTTTAAAATGCCCGGCTCATTTTTTCCTCCTCATTTCTTTCATTCAAATGGGAGATGTACAGCTTTCTTATCTGTTTGATTTATTTTCAAAAAGCAAACTTTGTACACATACTTTGATTAAGAAAAGTTTCAAGAGTTTGTTCAACAAAAGAAAACCCTTCTGTGTTCATTCCTTTAATGGTCGTCATTACTGATAATTAATAATTGTATAAGACGGTGATATTTTCTGAGACCTTGAACATCTTATATTAAACTGATCCTGATTGTTTTGCAGGAGCCTTGGGTGTACGGTGGTGGAGATGCTGACAGAAAAGCCTCCATGGGCCGAATACGAGGCCATGGCCGCAATATTCAAGATCGCAACCCAGCCCACCAACCCTCTGCTGCCCTCGCACACCTCGGACCAGGCACGGGACTTTATCCGCTGCATCTTTGTGGAGGCCAAACACAGGCCGAGCGCCGAGGAGCTGCTCAGGCATCCCTTCTCCCAGATCCTGTGCTGAGATCTGCCCGGTTTCTGAACTTTAACCGAAGCGTAGCACAGCAGCCTCAGCAGAATCTGTAGCTTCCAGGACAGAAATCCAGACAGAGAACTGGTCCAGATGTCAGTGTTAAATCCACCGAGCCTCCGCCGCTGTTCGGACACTCCAGAGAGGATTCAGTTCAGTCGACGTATTGTCCTGAAAACCCAAACCCAGCACATGCTCTCGCAGGAGTCACCAGCAGGGGGAAACAAAACACAGATGAAGTACCTTATGGACTGCTGATACAAACACACACTCCTGATGCTGTTCTTCAACAGCAGCGTCTTTCAAGTCGAGCACCAGTTGTGTCTTCATCAATATCCTCACCTGTGTTTACATTCACCTGAGAAACACCACGAAGCTCTGAAGAGTTTCAAACAACATTTTCAAGCTGCAGAAGAAGAAGAAGAAGAAGAAAAGCAGCCTAAAGCTCGAATCTGCCCAATGGATGTTGAACAGCACTCATTCTCTACAGCGTCAACTAGACAGAGTTGCTCTTTTTTCACTTCTGGTGATTCTTTTTTTATCTCTGTCTCTTATAAATCAAAGAAAACTCCACCCATGGATAACTCCTTTAAAAGCTCTATACCTTTGCGTCGTCTACAAAGAGCAGGTTCACTGTTTTCCAGGTGCACGTATGAACATTGAACAAAGTATCTCTTGCTGTAATCATTCATTCTTTCCATACTGGCTGTTAGGAGATCACTCCCTGATGCGATTCCAGTCAAAGTGACAGATAAAAAATGTACGTTTTGAATTCTGTCTGTGAAGGTAGGAATCTTTTAATGTCCAGGAGGAACGGGAGGAATTATGGCAGCAAAATGTATTTGTCTGTATGGGCCCCTGAAATTCTGACCCAATCTACTGAAATCAACGTCCTGTTTGATAGACGTATCATCGAGTGTAACCGTAGCCTCAAAAAACATAACGCACCACAACTACAGGAGCGGAGTTAAGTCTGTACTGTCATTTACGTCTGCAACGACAACTCATTATCACTCCATCTCGAGGTTAGTTTGTCATCTGTTCGATCGGTTTTCAGTCTGTAAAACATCAAAAAACAATGAAATACACCTGTAAGATGTCCTACAGGTCCAGGTGACGACATTGGATCTGTCTTTGGGTTTTTCCTTCCAGTTTTCTAGTTGTAAAGTGATTCTCTGTTCGCGTTCCTCCTCTTGTACCTCTTCAGTATCACATTTGTAAAAAAAAAAAAAAGTACCAAAAAGGGGCAGCATTACGATACAGACACGGTTTCATTTTCTATGTATGATGATGCTTTTTCTGGTTGGAAAACTCGATCCAAAAGCCTTAATTTAATGTTGACGTGTCTGACCCAAACATCCCAGACTGAGAGGATCAGTTTAAATCAGATGCACTTTTATGTAAAATGAATGTCGTGGGGATTTTGTTGTCTTTACCAAATTAGATTTTCTTTCATCAAATGTGAAGATTTGTTTTAATTTATATCCCCATGCCCATTACAATTAGTTTTTATAAGCAAATATATATGTATAAATATATTTTTTATATTTAGACTGAGTCAAATCTAATGATACTTTCAGGACTTAGTGTTGTTAGATGTAAAAGCAGCTGGTTTTGCGGACATTACAGAAATGGGGTTTATAAATGAAAAATGGGTGTAAAGCGAACTCTGGCTGCCTGGCGCCTGTTCCAGTGCAAAAAAAACCAAAAACTTCCCACACACCCTAAAGTATACACTTAGCCGACAGTATTACCTGACAGGTGACCTCTTCTTCTGGTCAAATGAGTTCAACAGTTATAAGCTTAATTTATAAAGGAAATTGCTGGGAATCATTTCCATTTCTGTGTGATCTCAGCGTTATTAGAACGTAATTAAAGGGTGAGTGTGAGCCAAAGACAAGCGGGACCGGAGCCAGAGCTGGATGTCAGAGTCCGCTATCCAACCCAGACGACGACTTTGTTTATCCCAGGGTTCACGCGACCAGTCCAGTATCGCATCACTTACCTCTGCTGCCTCGTATAGTGTTCTGTCTCTGTCTCCAAGATGTGACGGACCCGCCTAATTACTAAGTATTTACCAAGAAAATATATAGTAAGTTATACTACACTGTTGGGTAATTAATACTGGTGAATAAGTAGGTGAATACAAAGAAGCTGCAGCTGAAATAGTAAGAAAAACCTTCACTAAGTATCGTGTAGATCGGGAATACGTCTGGACGATAAAACCATAGCGCTTGTCTCGATGTGTCCTTTACGGCGTTTTTGTCTCGATCTGTCCTTTATGCCATTTTTTTTGTTTTTTCTTCTTGCACCTTTTACGCCGTTTTCGTCTTCTACGAATCATCTAAACTTTCACTGCAAAGAAATCACGATTTGACGTTTCCCCCCGATAATTATCGACATCCACCGATTTGAAAATGTCCAACGCTTTTTTTTGTCCGTATTGCGCAGCTCTATTTGGAAATAACTCGGACATATATAATTGCGTAAATCCTAGGAAAGTAGGCAACCAATTCGTAGAAACACATCCACTGTCACGCATCAATTCAAATGACAGTTTAGTTGAAAAATGACACAGTTTTAGTGTCAAGGTACATCTGCTTACATATACTTTGGTATATTCTTGCAGTATTCTCTCAGTAAATAAGCTAAAACTTCCATAGTATTAGGTTTTTACCATATAATTTGTAACAGAATATCCATTTGCTTATACATGTAAAGTAAGCTTGGATCACATATGTCCCGCTTAACTTGAACTGATTGTTAATAGTGAAGGTTTTTCTGTATTTACCTACTTATTTATCAGTGATAATTAACCAACAGCAAACTGTGATTTAAGATATATTCACGGGGTAAATACTTCATAATGAGGAGGCCGTAAAAGGACGCGTTATCAAGACGTGTTGAATAAAAGGACGCAGCAGCTGTGAGATGAAGAACCATGGGATAAACAAATGAATAAAACTAGTTGTTTAGAAATCTATATATGTTAATGTATGATTATGTATCATGACAGGACTTGCAGTGCAAAGTCTAATCGTATCAAATTTATTTTACAGCAGGAAAAGAGTA
>JAPQRN010000026.1:19063257-19084114 GCA_037367275.1 Coranthus polyacanthus
CTTTCACAACATTAAATCAAAATAAAGAAAATGAGCACAATCTGTGACAAAAAGGACTTTAATAGGCAGTTATTTTTACTATATGGTCAGAACATGATAAACACGTGACAAACAGCAGAACATTTCACAAATCTAGACTTAGACTATTCAATTAAAGTGATAAAATATTTGTTTAACATGAGTAAAATTAAGTAAAACACTGAAACATTTGCAAGTGTTTTCACTGAGAATGTGAATAAAATAAACCCTGAAGACGAAGGAAAGATTCTAATAGTCCCTCTTCCTCCCTCTGTGACTTTTAGAAACCAACTTGGACACTAAAACCCCCGAGGCCCACGTGAAGAGGAGCATCCTGGTTCGGACTGTGGAGACCAGAGATGGGGAGGTATGAGCTTCAGGCTGCACCTACCACCAGTCGACTCTAGAGGGCAATGTTGAACCCTGATGCAGGTTTTCAGTGTGTCTCGCTGCACCTGATGCCCGACTCCACAAATACGAAACCTCACCAGAGATTTGCTGTTTTTTTCCTTTTCTATTTTTAACTCTGAGCTTTTTCTTCTTTCCAGATCATTAAAGAATCAACCACTGAACACAAAGATCTTCCCTAAACAACCAGTTCTTTCATCTTGTCCTCAGTTACAAGGATTTTGAATAATCAATACAACTTTTTCTTTTTTACGTTTTTCTTCAAACCCCATCGCGGCTGCATCATTTTATTTTTGCCTTCACCACATTTCACAGCCCTATCACTTCATTAAACACTCATAGACTCCCTTTTATCAAAAACATTCATTACATATTCATCTTTTTGTACAGCTTCACCATACATTTGATTTAAAACGTAGGCCAGTCTTCTTAAGTGGTCTGTTTCAGTGGAACTTACTGTTAACCTGTTTTTATTCTAACTTGGACTGACAGACCAGATATTTTAGCGACGTTTCAGAGTAGGGGATTTAGAGGAGGCCTTAGGGTTTGGCTAATATGTAGCAGGTTGAAGGCTGAAACTGTGTGGTTACTACGTATGTGAAAAGTGGAAATGGAAGTAAAAGAGGGAGTTGGGGTTATAGTAGTCGTCAGAACTGGTTTTTAGACAAGGAATGAGGGATATGTGTATGTTAGACAGGTGAATCTGGGCTGGTTTTTTAACCTCATCTGGTGCTATTTTACTTTTGTTTTATTTTCTGCAGAGGACACCTCTGTTTGTTCATCGCTTCTTATATTAAAATATCCATAAAGAGGGGTTTTCAGTCCAAATATAGCCAGGTGACAAATGAAAAGAAAAACTGGATAGGAGTGGTGTTTTCCAGGATGACAGTTTCTCCATCTGTAGGACAGGAGGGAATCATTTGATGAAAATGATCTGAATCGTATGCTTTGGCCTTCATTCTCCACATCTCAACCCAGCTGAACACCTATGGGAGATTCTGAATCGATGCGTTAGACAGCGCTCTCCACCTCCATCTTCAAAACACTGAATGTAGGAGTATCTTTTGTTAGATTGGCGTTCGTCCTCCAGTAGAGTTCACAGACTGTAGCATCAGTGCCAAGGCTAACTGAGGCTAAAGTTCATTTGTCACCTGTTTGTATGTCTAACATTTGGCTGACTAAACCTCCTCTATTTTAAAGTCAAATGATATTGAAATTAACTATGGTCGTAATCTAGTAGCTGCTGATTTCAGTTTTTCTTATTTTTTTAACCCTGCTCATCTTCACTGAGTGGCCAAACAAATGAATAGTAGCTGCTTTGAAAACCAAATTGATGATCAGTGATCTGAAGACACTGTGGTAAAAAATGTTACCTTCCAGACATATAAATGTACTTTATTTAGTACAATGTAGTGACTGATATAGACAGTTTAGAGGCAGTCGATATAAAACATCTTTAAAGGACCAGTGTGTAACCCTCCCTTTTCAAACATGCGTTCACACCTACGTCATTTGGTCCAGACTTTCAGACTCTCCAGTTTGATCTTTGACTTTGGTCCGATCAAAACGGACGGTCTCAGCCCAGATCAAACTGAACCATTCAGGTTCAGTTCATTTACAGTGTGTAAAACTCCTTGTGTGGTTCGAACTTTCAGATCACTTACAGGACGTTACAGAAGGCTATCGTTGCCAAAAAACTAAATAAGATGGAAACTAAACGGAAGACGGAAGAAGTTAAAAATGAGCAGAATTAACAACATATCAACGTCAGACGCAGCCCGGCTGTAAAGGGAGACGCAACACATGTAGATGATGACGACAGGACATAGTAGTCAAGCAAAACTAACCAGACCAAATGTATGAAAACATATGAAAACGTGAACCTTGATTCAAAAAGCCCTAAAGCTGTGTTTTCATCTGAAGTACCCAGAACTTTTAGTCCCAGAACTGTAGTCCCAATAACTAAAAGCATTTCCACTGTGGTTTAAGGACCTGCAAAGATTAAGCAAATGACTCCACTGACATGTAAAAAAGGGACATCATTAGCATGTCATTTTTGCATGTGACTGTACAGCAAACTGTTGTAAACTCATATGTATGAGGCCTGGACTTTATCTTCAGTCCACCTGTAACATGCTCTCTTCAGAAACATGGTTATGTGTCAAAATGACAAACTGTATATATGAAAGATCTGAAATAAAATACTGTAAGAATCCCCTTAAATCTTACACACTGGTCCTTTAAAGTCTAAAAAGTAAAAAAAAAAAAAAATATGCGTCCATCACTTGTGCCTCCTGTCTTCACTGCCCACTCAGCTGGTGTCATCCTCATGAACACAATACGATAAGACATGCTCGCTTCATGACACCAGGAGGTGATAGGGACAGAGCCAGGTCGGAGGTGTAAAGGGGGTGTCTGAAAGCCGACGCGACCTTTGCCCTTCGTCTTCCTCCTGCGCATAAACCAGCCAGTGCATCTGCAGTATCTGACTGATAGCAAAGAGAGAAGCTGTGACACGAGAAGGCGCTGTGGAGATAAACCCCAACACATCCGACGATCCAAACCATATTTTTTTTTTACTTTAAAAAGAGGAGGCCGGAAGCTGTGAGGAAAGAACAGCTCAAACACTGTAACCCAAGCCCCATCTTTTGTTGGAAACCCGCTGACTGAAGCCTCGCTGACAGGCCTCGCCACTAATGAGAGTGGTGCTCTGCCGAAGGTGGCTGTCGCTGCGCTCGTCGCCAAGGACACGCTGTGATTTGTGTTCCCGTGTGCCTCCCACCGTCTCCCCTCCACAACTTCCACCCCCGTCACTCAACCCCTTCTCCTGTTTCTCTCGCTGTAATCACCTCGTTTTGTTGTTTGTTCTGTGTCGACTGTAGTAGAGTTTCTGACTCATGAGCGTTGTAACAAAAACACAGAAGAATCCTGCTTTTTGGGGAAACCATACAGATGTCCATAACATTAGTTTTGACTGTTGCTACTATAAAAACATGTTAATTTAACAACAATAAAACATTTTGTTTGGTAGAATTGGTGCGTGTCGTTCTGATCCTTTTGTTGAGTTTTCCCAGTTGATCAGAATAAATTCCTTTGTCCATAATTGAATACAAACACAGCTCTCATCTGACTGAACTGAGTGTTATATGTACTGACAGTTAACTTTAGGGGCTGACAGACACCGTTCATCATATCTGATTGTTCTGCCCGTCAGGCAGCTGTACCGCTGAGCACATGGGCTCACTTTCTGTAATGTCACATTACGAGTGTTACTGTATATCTGGCAACAGAGATAATTGTACCCAAAAATAGTGTCGCCTGAGATTTACATAAACACCTGCGCTGGGAGTTTACAGAGAGACTGTACCCTGTAGTGTTTGACCAGATTATCTGGAAAGGGAAGGAAACAATGTAAAGGGATACTAATTGAGGGAGTAAATTAGTCTTTTTGTCATAAAAAAACGATTAAAAAAAAAAGATTAAAGTTAAGGACAGTCCAGATTGAGCAGTTTTATATAAATACATGCTATAGTGGAGGAGGAAGTAGCAAAAATATAGGAAATACTATAAGTAATTGTCCTGTATTCAGAAGTAAAGACAGTAAAGTAAAAGTAGATGTGGATGATGTGTGCGATGTGTATTTACGTGAGACTGATTGTGTGTAAAGTACAGTATGTATCTGTTTTGTTTGCTCTTATCGCAGGAATGGAGGGTCTCAGGTCTGGTCTGAAGGCGACCCTGAGCTGAAGGAATTCGAGGCAGATAAAACTCTCAGGCGGTCGGGTTGTCGCAGCCTCTGACGACCGGCTCTGAAACACTTTCCCGTCGAGCGCTGCTTCACAGGGCCGGGGAAGGGGCAAAAGGTGACAGAGATGGACATTTTTAAGCTGATTATCTTTCCACGGTGGCCGCGAGGTGACAACAGCTGTGGAAGAAGCTATAGAAAACATGAACACACAGGCAGCCTGTCTCGTTAGAAAATGCCAATGCGGTTCGGCAAAAGCACAGACCTCTGGGAACTGAAGCATGGCTGAAAATATCTTGAATAATTAGATCAGTCAGATTTTCTTTCAGTCCTTATTTTACGATTGAATTTTCTGCTTTGCTCATTAGGGCGACAGAAAATAACTCTGCATTGTGTCTGAATCTGCATCAAAATTGTCATTTTCACTGATGGAATGTAGCTACCTTGAGGTACTTGTACTTCACTTGAGTATTTCCATGTTATACTACTTTATACTTGTACTTCGCTACATCTCAGAGGCAGATATTATACTTTTTCTCCGCTACATTTGTCTTATTTCATTTTCAAGTTTTTTAACCACTTTCTACTCAGTGAAAAAAACACATATCTCCAAATGTGTTGAATGTTTGTGATAAAGGAACCATTTTACTGCACCATGAACTCCTTTCCATACTGTTTTCATACATTTTCAGTGTGGTATTGGTACTTTTACATCAGTACAGGACCTGAATACTGTACTTGTTCCACCACTGGTCATTTTTCCATTCACATACAGCTGTGATTCCTAAACTTTTTCAGCTAATGTTTGACCTTTCCCCCACGAACGTCTACGTGTCTACTCACTCTCCCCCCGTCAAAACAATGTTTGAACTGTGCTGGAATGTCAGAACATAACTCAAGATAACGACAACAATCGCTTCTAACACAGAGAAGTAATGTTACCGACAGCAACACACTGTCACCGATGAACCGATAAAAGAAAGAAACAATTTAAATGATAACGCACACAAACAAAACCTCCTTTTTACGCCACTTTTATCTTTTTTTGGCACAACTGAAGAGCTCCATGACCCATTTTGGGCCCAGACCCTAAGTTTGGGAAAGGCAGCAAAAATGTTGACGCCCCAAAATTTCCAACCAAATTTTTGTGATCGCTAAGAACAAACTGGGTTTAAAATAAAAACTTCTTCGCGCAGGTAACGAAAACAATACATTCAGTGGATGGACCTACAAACCTGAATGTATATCATGCCGTGTCGCAGCTAATGCTCTTGTCATCTGGCCTCGTTGTCTTTCGCTGCCCTCTTTAGTGCACATTCCTGTCTTACTTGGCTCTCACACCAAAGGGTCATGGAAAGGCATGCGTGCTCCTTGGTTAATTTTAGCCTTCATTTCATCAAGACCATTGAGACAAAACACAGAGCAACCACCCAGTCCCATCTGCACGGCCACAACGCCACGTTCTCCTCTGATCTCCAAACACCCTTCACAGACTCAACCACTGTATCAGTGCACATGTGCTCGCAAACCAGCAGCTACTGTTCTCTGGACAAAGTGGGACGATAACTTGGATGCACAGGTCGACGACACGTCAGCTCAGAGGGTCACGAACCTCGAACGTGGCGTTCAATCTGGAATTCAATCAACCAATTCAGTTTATTCACAGAAACATAAACTACAAGTACAACACCACCACATTCAAAATGGCCGACTTTCTGTTGGTCCGGCGTCTCGGACCCAGTGGGCTGTTTTTGTACATCTAGGTTTGATGAAAGTAGTGAACGTCCACCAACACCATGCATCAATTTGACGACTTGTAACGTGTGAGCATATTTTCATACGTTTTCACGCTTGTTTAAAATGAGCTTGAACTTGGGAAAAAAGAAAAATATCTTTAGAGACAGAAGTAGATACGTGACAAGGGACGCCCCGATTAGCTATGCCCAGACACCAGGCACGTTTAGAAATATAGATTTACTAAGACATTGTCATTTTAAAAATCTAAAACTGACAGAAGTCTCCAAACTGAAACCCAGAACTACCCTAAACTAAACCTGAAACCTACACCTAACTTAACTAAAATGACTAAGATTTACTGATGATTTTTGTTTGTTTCTAATAATAATACAACATTAGGTCACACATCAGATCTACAGGAGTTATAAGGGATTCTTAAAGGAAGGTAACGGAGACGGGACCTTGTAAAAGGTTTAGATTATGAAACACACCTGTGTTCAAAGAAGAACTTACAACATTTATTAAACAATTAAACAAGGTGCATTTTATCCCCTTGAAAAGAACCATCTGCTATGTTTATCCTCTTTATTTTTGTAAAATAGTCAAAATCTTTAACAAAAACTATTGTAAACTATTCAATCAAATGAATAATTTCTTGTTATTTTCATATATAGATGAAGAATGACGAGTGGATGAGTCTCTGTTTGCTCTTGGTTCAACACAATGCGAGCCCATCGTGACCTTTACACCACGGCTCATTCATCGTAGTTACTTGTGCATCATAAAAGCAGTTTCCTCAATCTTTTCAGCAAATTAAATCAAATGATTATGTACAATTGTCTGCTGTTTCCGACGTCATCAATTGCTCATGTCACGTTGAACAACATGCATTAAACTGGTTCTGTTGAATCTGTTTGTCGTTGTTGAACCAGGTCATAATCTGTCAAGAGGTTCAGAAAGGCCGGACTGTAATTCCCCTCAAGGGGCTGTTTCCCGTGTTTACATTTCTAATGTTGTATTTTTTTGAGCTTCGTGCTATGCAGTGCTGTCTTTTTCTTTTCTGTGTGGCACAGACATGTTCTGTCAGCAACTTACAATGCAAACTGTAAAAGGCGTAAATGAATCCCAGTAATGACATAAACATTTACTCAAGAGATAAACTGATAAACTTTGCAGGTAATCCAGTGTGTGGTGCTGTTTTGAGAAAGGCATTTACTGTTTTGCAGATGTCGAGGATGATTCGAGAAATGTACCAGGAAAACCCGAAAGGAAGAGGTGAGATAGGCTGTGAAGAGAGAGGCAGGACTGCAAATATCACTCAGTGAAACTCTCCTTAAAAACTAACAATGTGCAGCGTGTCTTAAGAAGCCATCAGAGCCTCTACAGGTGACATTTAAGTAGGTATACAAGAGATACGCCGGCCTGAATGTCTGCTCTTTCTCTGAAAATGCTGCTGATCATCTCCTCTTGAGCTCAGGGACAAAACTGACCTCTTTAAGTCAGAAGAAATATGTTCTGGTGATAATACACATCCTCAGATATGTGTCTGTTTTATTAACTAAAGCTTGTGTTTGTCCCATTTGTCATTTGAATCAAGTCTTCAGCTGCAGTTTGCAAGTGAAATCCACCGACACTCATTATTAAACAGCGCTGCTGTTCTCGTCACCAGATTTTACAACCGTGTTTTGTTTTCATTTTCCACTTGTGGCTTTTCATTGTTTTGACAGCTCTGTTTGTGCTTTGGTGGCTCTCATCCAGCCCATCACTGTGGTGTGATTCATAATGTTGGACCTTTCCGCGCTCACAGCAACAAGGCTTCATTTCGAGCGACTGAAAACACACAGAGAGAAGCTGCTGTAACATTCAAACGCACACACGACCATACAATCCCCGAGTGACATTTGAAGGCTTATCGTGGCTATAGATTAATATAATAGTCCACAAGTGTGATGGCAGCCGCAGACAGAGACTATGCAGCTATTTTGAGCAGAGAGACTTGTGATGAGGAGTGAAGCGGAGTGGACTGATGAGGGTCTGCTCTCTGTCAGTGTCAGACTTCTGTCAAGTCAACCACCACACAGGAAACATGACTTCAGGAAGGGATTTTCAAAATAAAACCCCTTGGGGGGGGGTACCAGAAGCGACTCCACAATATACTTTAGTGCCTGTAAAATTATCTAAAATATCTTCTTCCTCTTTTGAATCATTTACAAAGGAGACTCAGTGTTCATAATCATCACACATCTTTGTTACCTCTTTCAATACGTGCACCTGAACGTGATCAAAAGATCTAATTATGTTGACGTCGACACCTGTTTCTACTGATCTTCAAAAATCCAGAAGAAAAAGCTTAAGGTTGTATCATTTATTTCTTGTTTCTTCCACCGCATTTTCTTGTAGCTGTTCTTGTTTTAGCCGATTCAGTTGTTTCATATGTTAAAGAGTTTTAGTGTTTACCATCATTTACCCACGTTTCTGACAAGGTTTTATTGTTTCCTGAAGTCGTTGTTCATTTCACCACTGTCTTTCTGTGTTTATTGAGTGAGTGAATGATCTCGGCAGCGTCAGAGGATCTACACAAGATTATTGTCACCAGTTCAGCATCGCTGCGATCACACTCTGCGCTTCTCTTCCTGAGTTGTGGTGTTGAATAAAGGCCAGAACATTATAATGTCATAATCAAGCTTTGGATTTAAAATGTCATAACTTCATCCTTTCATCCCTTTGCAAATGTGTGAGATATTCTGCACATGCGGGTTATTCTTAGTTGATTCTTAGTGTGATGTATGAATTCATTTCAGACATGCGTAATGTGTTTTCAATTTTTTGGGAGAAAGGGCCTGGATAATATCTGATGATTAACTGGTTATTGGCTTCTTCCTGCTCCAAATATCGACCCTTAAGAAGCCATTATTGTCCAGCTCTAGTCACTGGTGTGGACTACTTTATTCTGAGGGAATTGTAAAAAAAAAAATGGGGGAAAAATGGTTGAATTATTGACAACATGTGGTTTGATTAATTGTAAACAACCATTTCCTAAAAAGCATTTTTCCTTAAAGTTTTCACTGGTGTTTCCTTCCTTCTGGTAAAAAAAAAGTGTAAACAGTACTTTATGCTGCAAATAACTTACATAATATGATGGTGTGTTTTCACGTTTGAAGACATTTTGCCATAAGTTCAGACTACCTTTACTTTGAAAGGCTGACTCCCTGACTTCCCCTCTGGTTCTGGTTCCCGGTCCAACTCGGTCCGACTTGACGCGGCTGATAATCTGCCGCTGGTGAAGGGGAGTGGATCCACAGAATCCGGCTAATAGGAGCGTCTTCTCCGTCCTCATCGTGCAGTGTCCAAACTTGAGGGAGAATGCTGCGATTATAAAAAACAAACTGAAGGAGCCTCCATTCACAACTTCTCATCCCACAACAGGGAGACTTGTATTTAAACCGGGTTTACGAACCATGTGCGTTCTTTTTTAAAGGTCCAATGCTGCTGCTTTTGGCTTTTCCTCTATCCTCGTTTACTTTTTGACACGCGCAACATCTTGCATCTGCGATCGCCCTGGCAACCAAACCTCTCCATCATCCTCCGGCGCTTCATCCCCCACCATCAGCGGCACAAACCAAACACCCTCACAGTGGGAGCACATTCTCGGGTCTCTTTTTGCGGCGTTTTTTTAAACCGTCATTTCAGTTATTTTATTCATCTCTTCATCTGCTGAGGTTCATGTGTCGGAGAAGTCTTTTCTCTAAGCTCCAAAATGCCTGTGAGACGCGGTCATGTTGCGCTCCAGAACACCTACCTGGACACCATCATCAGGAAATTCGACGAACAAAGTAAGTGTGGTCCAAACATTGTCTCGTCGAAGTGTTTAAACATTGTTAATCACCACACAGAGGCCGTTAAACAAGCACAAATGCAGACAAACGCGAATATTCTCACTTTTAATCGTCTTTGGCTGCGTTTCCAGCATCATTATGATCATGTCGACTGCGATGGATCCGGATGCTTTTAATTACAGCCGCAATGATTAGTCGATTAATTGAAATCGACGACTGTTTTGATAGCTAATTCATCATTTTACTAATTTTGAAGCAAAAGTGGCGTCATTTTGCTGCTTGCAAGTTCACATGTGAGAAGATTTCTTGCTTTTTTTTGGGATAATATTCTGATTATTTTAGGATTTTTTCCGACGTAAATGCATCACCAAGTGCTGTACTGTTTAATTACAGCAATATTAAGGCAGCGGGCTCAATCAGATCTGCAAAGAAAATGCATAAATAGGACTTTAGTTGGACCTCCATTACTGCTGTAAATGTTCAGGGCCTTTTGTAAATATCTGAATGCACTTCTAGATTAACTATTCATTATAATCTTGCACCAAAGTGTAATTTCACGTGTTCATTTGTTATTAACCAACAGTATCGGTTGCATTATCGTGTCTACAGGCTGGTTTTGTCTTCTCTATCCTTCATTTTCCATCCATGCTGTGTGTTTTGTTGACTTGAAACACATTAAGGCCACAGACTGAGGCCTTACAGTAAAATATCTCATATAAAATGTATTCTCCACATTATCAGACCTTCTGTTGACGGTTTTTGCACCTGCCTGTCTGTTTGTTTGTCATTTTCCATGACCTCTCATGTTCCACTGGCTGCAAAAACAGTAGGAAAACACTCTCTTCTTCACATACATCAGTAACTCTCATCTTTATGTTTCAGTCGTAGTTTAAACAGACCTTGTACCCTATAAGTCCAATAGGATGTAATCAGTGCTTTTCTGTAACTTTCCTTTTTTTGACCAAACACACTGTCAAAATCATTAAACTGTGATATTCAACTTTAAGCTTACAAATACAATACTGTAAAAGATGAAGGAGATTTGTGAAATGGGACTGAAACAATATCTGGAGTTTGAAACTACAGTAAATAACGTTAAAATATACAGTTACTAACACAAGTTTGAAGGATAGTAATAACATTTTCAACCCACACGGCATCTAAAAATCCTTAAATCCTAAATTACTAAATGGAGAAGTTTGATTCATAACTCAAACCATTGTTTAAATACGGTATATTTTACAGGGAGTTCAAGAAGAATTTGAAGTCCACTGATTATTAAAGCTTTAACATATTCAGCAATAAGCTCTTTTTGAAAACAGGCACAGATAATAACATTTTATAGTTCTTTCTGTTTCTCATTCCACACCTCAGGGCCTCTACAAGCCACGTTACAGCTCGTACGTTTACAGTTTTTACGTTTTCTTAGTCTTTTTTGTATGTGAGGTAAAGTTAATTGGAGTAAAATTTGGTATATATTGAAATTGCTTGATTTTCGTAAGGATGCTCATTTTTTTCCAGTTGAAAAAGTGCAGAAATGTTGATGTGGTATTTGCTGGGGTCTGTTCCGTTGAAGCGTCTGGAGAATATGATTTGTAGACCTGCAACATCACAATACTTTTGTTGACATTTATCATGATATGTTGGGACACATTTATCACATTCCTATGAACTGGCCGCGTTGCGTTTTTTCCTCGATAGTAATTAGCTGTCCGTCCGTACTATGAATCTCTTTTGAGAAAGACGTGTTATGTAACGTCCCTGTACTGTTGGCCTGTGCACGCGCCTCCACGTGCACGCCCAGGTGAGTGCACATGCCACAGCGGTGCTGCTTAGCAACCGTGTGACGATCAGTGTTTCCGCTGTGAGTCCCAGATAATGACTTTGGACAGGATGTGCTCTCCACCAGAGAAGCTCACGCATCTACTTTAAACAGAGTGAAGAGTCCATGTGTTCGAGATCTGTTTAACCCAGTTCCAACGCAAGATCATAAACGGGCCAGTGAGAGGCAGAGGTTATGTATGTACTGTTCATTCAGCTCATTGAACTCCTCCATTAGCAGCCTTCGAACAAAACTGTCCTAATTCACTGTCATGGTGGTTTTTGGCATAATGGCTGCTGCCGGAGCCATGTACATTACGACCGTCGATAACAGGAACTGGATTATATATATGAGTTAAAATTACTTCTAAGAATTGTCCTGAGTGCAGAGCAGGGCATCGTAGAGGGGGAATAGTGGAACAAAAGCACAAATATAATAGAGCTGAATAGTTCTGCCTTTCTAAAACTTAGGGTCGGGACCCAAAGTGGGTCACGGAGCTGTTTATGTTGGATCGCCAACTGTCAAAGTAAAATACATAAGAATAATAGGATATGTGAATTCATTTCAGAAGAAGACAGAAGAAGAGTGTTCTCTGGAAGAGTTTAGAAGTGTTGACCTCATCAAAGCCACGTGACATGCAGCCGTAAACGACGTAGCAAGATGTAAAAGACCCAAACAAAAAGCAGCCCAAACCATAAGAAACGTTTAACATGTGTCGATTTAAACCTGGTGTAAAACAGCAGAAGATCAGTGCAGTAAATCTCATATCGTCTGAACAAAAGAGTCCAAGGCGTGAAGTGTAAAGGGAGGTCACACTGAATACTTGACACTGTCACAATAATGAAATAACAGTGTGATTTGAAACAGCAGAAGGAGAATCCAGGAAGGCTCTAGTCCCGTACAAAGTGTGTGAAAGGGGTTTATTCTGTCCTCGTTTACATCAACATATTTTTAATAGACAGATAGTATGTCCTTATCACAAACAAGGATGACTCTAGTTTTTAATTAACAAATGGCGCCTCGACTCGTATAGGCTTCTCCTGGTTTAACACACTGTAAATTCCCAGGTGTGACGCTTCAGAGACTCTCATGTTGAAGTGGCCAGCTGCTCCTACTCTTCCCCCTGGAGACTAATAGCATTAGCACTATGGAAAGGTGGACGTCATTAGTTCCACTTCAGCTGATTGTCGAGTGGAGGAGGAGTACAGTAAAGGGTTGACTGATATAGTCTGTGTTTGATTCAGTCTCAATGGACGTATAATGTATTTTAAACCATCCGAAATGAGCAAACACAGGTAAAGCTTGTTGTTTTAACAGCTTGGCTTCTGACAGGACTTACTTTACCAGACACCGTTTTGACGTTAAGCTTCCCCTGTCTTTCAGATCGCAAGTTTGTGATCGCCAACGCCCAGATGAAGAACTGTGGCATCATCTACTGCAACGAAGGCTTCTGCCAGATGTTTGGCTTCACCAGGGCAGAGATCATGCAGCAGCCCTGCACCTGCCAGTTCTTGGTGGGACCCGGTACCATGAAGAGCGCTCTGGCCCAGCTGGCTCAGGCCCTGCTGGGCTCCGAGGAGCGAAAGGTGGAGATCCTCTACTACGCTAAGGAAGGTAAGACACTCGTGTTTGGATCAGTACTTCACTCCTCTAGTACTAGGATCGATTCTCGTGTTAGAAGATTGATATGTGTATTTTATCATCAACCAGGGACACAGGGAAAGCAACTACATTTCTTTTTTTTTTTTCACTTAAATCTGTCTCTTAAAACAAACAACGCTCGGAAAATCACTTGTCAATAAGTCCATAATCATTTCCTCTAATTGATCCAATCATACGTCGCCAATTTGAGTTTTGTAAATTGTCATTTTTTTCCATTATTTGTCAAGTTGTCGTCTGATGTTGGTTCTCCATCGGTGGTTCCATCTTCCCACAGTTCCTTGTAATAGCTGTTTTACTTGCTACTAACGGTGTTTTGATGATATAACTGTCGCTGCTCATTACAGTTTCATCCGTAAAACTACAAAGATAAAGTATCTTAAAGCTCACAGGGATCTTACATCCCAGTATTTTTCGCACATTTCCGGACGACGTGAAGGATCTACATTCTCTGCAACATTTCCGTTTACGTTTCATTTTTCGTTTCAATGAATGCACCCGTTTTTTCCGGGCTAATTTCCTCCATATCCATGAATTGGTGGATGTTTTACCAAATCATCTTCTGCAATTTCTATATTAAATTCCTTCTCCCATTTCTTTCTTATATACGTAGTTGAATGTTTGTTACTGTGACTTAATGCCTGTTGATTATGATTTTAATCACTCCGGTCACTTCCTTGAACGGGATCCGCCTGGATTTCTCTTCTGTCATAGTCTCTTAACTGAAGATATAAAGTATAAACTAACTAAATCTACCCAGTTTACTACCAGTCCTCCCTCTGCCCGTGATTGTGAACTATGTGAACTATGACGCTTTAGATGCTTCAGTGTATGTGTCGATGTCCAAACAATAGGAGTTCCTTGTATTCTTTAAACTACACAATGTCGCTGTTATTCAAACTGATATAAATAAATGTACCAGTGAAACAAATAGATGTGTGTCCCCGGGATCACCTCACATCAGTTCAATCAAATATGTGGTAATATTTTATATTAAGGTCCAAATATTCACCATTATTCACCAGTAGCTTTTTAATACTAATGCAACCCATCGCTTAAACACAGGGAATCTATCCGTGTGGGTTAAAGTAAGTGTCAAAAAGCTGTGAATTTAGGGTTATTTGGCATCGATTAGACTCGAGAGTTTTTTGTTTTTGTTACATACGAATGGTCCGTATTTATTAAGTGCAGAGTTTTACGGTTGTCTTCGTGGAAAACGCTTATTTGTTCGCTTGCTTTCACTTTTATTTAACTGACAAAAGTACAAAGTGACGAAGTTAACTGCATTTTGTTAATATAAACACATGCAAAACAGAGGCATGTTTACCACATCACCTTCTGGGACCTGAAGACTCTAATCGTTGCTGTAATCAAGACTTCAGCTGCTCAACAGTTCATCAATGAAAACATTACAAATATCTTCTTTGTACTTTTGTCAGAATAAGGCATTATATGTGCTTTACAATGACTAGTAAAGGGCCAATATGCTTCTAATGTGTGCGCAAATAATTGAGTTATTGGGGATTATGCTTATTTTTTTATTTAACCTTTATTTAACCATGAATAAAATGTTTTTAACGAACGAGACCTGGCCAGAACCATAATAAATTCATAAAATCAAGCGTGATAAAGATGTATAGAATATAACACAGATAAAAACAGGTAAAAAAACAAAACAAAACGATGAGATGGGAAGACAGGTGGAAAGGTACAAGAGATGCAGTATCAGCCTGGGTTTGACTTGGTATCTGAATGGAAAGACACAGGAGGAAAAGACAGGGACAATTAAACCCAAAAAAAGCACAAAAAAAGGAGGAAGTTTGCTTTTTTAAAATGAGAAAACTACACCAAAATCCAACACATGTCCCAGTATTTTACCCTTTATCTTCAAACGCACTCAGGACAACTACACAAACACAATTATGAGCCACTTACAAATACAGTGCATGTACATATCACATATCTTTTGTTACTTTGTCCATTTGGGCATGAGGCGTGCAGTCTGGAGTGCCGTTGTCATGGAAATGCGATCAGCATGCCAGCTCAAATCCACTAAGCATCTATTTGTTTTGTCTCCTGCTTCCTACTGTGTTCACAGACCGAACAGGCAGAGACATTTGCGAACAAGTGTACAGTGTATTATGATGCAGAGCGAGTCGGCTGATTGCTTTTCTTTACCTCCAGACTGAATTTCTAGAGTTTTCTCAGGCTGGCTGTGTGAATGGGACTGAAAGCAGACACTTGTATGTATGTGTGTGTTGGTCTGATGTGCCCTATCCCCCATGTCTATTTTTAGACCACACTGATTGCACTGTGGAGTTAGACCTGACAGAAGTGTTGCTCATTTAGCCTTTTTTAGCTCTCAGTTTGTGAACCTTCCCTCTCGTTTCTCTGTATTTTTTGTTTCTCTTCTTGCTCTAATCACTCCCATAAAAAAAAAAAAGGTTGCATGACAGAGCTTATGAAAAGTTGTGGGGGTATAGCTCAGTGGTAGAGCATTTGACTGCAGATCAAGAGGTCCCCGGTTCAAATCCGGGTGCCCCCTACCTCCTTTTATTGATGTTGTTTCTCTGTCTTACTTCCTTATAGGGACCTGCAGACCCTGCCTCGTGGACATCGTCCCCGTAAAGAATGAGGAAGGCCTCGTCATCATGTTCATCCTCGACTTTCAGGAGCTCATTGACCCTTCGCTGAAGAAGTCAGGACTCAGGCAGAGAGTCGCACAGGGATGGATTTACTGTAAAGCACTTACTTCTGTCTTTTGCATTCCCTTCACGATGTACATTTGAGTGAACTGTGTAAATATGGATCCTTGATTCAGCATGTTTAGATCTAAAAGTCCAGTAGAGGAAGAAGTATTCAGGTCCTTTACTTTAGTGGAAGTACTAATACCACACTGTGAAACTACGCCACCGCAAGCAAACTTTCTGCGTTCAAATGTGTATGTGTGATGAACTGTCGGTAGTTTAATCTACAGCAACGCATCGTATTCTATAAGATCATCATGTGTTTGTGGCGTCGCTGCAGGGTTTTTAAAGGGTTTATTTAAGTTAAGAAAGAGAATTTTAAACTGAATAAAGCGACATTTCATCCTTCATCCTCAGGAAGTAAAGCTGTCAAATGTACTGGAGAAAAAAAGTACAAAATTTAGTCTTTAATCTTAGATGAAGTGGAGTAGACGTATAAAGCTGCTTAAAATGGAGATACTCAGGTAAAGTACAAGTACTGGGTTATAATAAACAATCATAATACATTTATTTATAGTAATAGGCTGCAAGTAGAGAACTTTTACTTTATTGTATATGAACTCAAATGTAACTCTCACAAGCTACCGGAACAAGGTTACAGAACATCTACCGACCAGGAAAGTGTGTTGTGATCAAATACATGACGGTATTTATCAGATTTAGTTCAGTATTATAGACCGCCAGTCTTCCACCACCGTTAAACTCCTCCTCCTGTCAGAAACAGGTTTTTTTTTTGTTCATGTTACTGTGATTTTTTTCACTGTGCAGAGTTTGACACTGTCAGGCTGTTTTCACATTTATCTGCTGAGGTGGGAAGGTTTTTCTGTGCTCTGGCAGGATTTGTGACATCTCTTTGAGGAGAGTAGGACACATTATAACCAGAGAGTCAGGGTTTGTTTGAAGGAGATTTTAATGAGTTCATTTAACCCTTTCATTGTCTAGATCGGTGCCTTGTTATTGTGTCTCGTAACATGAGGGGTCTTTAACCACTGTTGTTTTTCTAATCACAGTTTTTCTTTAATACGTTTTTAAAAGTAGGATTCATCTAATATTTGGAGCTTTGTTTCATGTTTCTTTTTGAGTTTTTTTTCTAGATGTTGTGATAATATACAGCTTTGGAAATAGCTGCTGTAGTGCAGTGGTTCCCCAACTTTTCAGCTCGAGATCCACAACATGTTGTTTCTCAAATCTTTTTGTTTTCATTTTGTTGCATCTTTTTACATCATTTTTGTCTCTTATGTTATTTTCATCTCATTGTGTCTTTCATGTATTTTTTGCGTCTGATGTTGTTTTCATCTTGTTGCATGTTTTACGTCATTTTTGTCTTTTTTACATCTTCTACATCTGAGGTCTCTCCTCTACATTTCTCACGACTTTGTTGGGGTCAACATTTGTTAAATACTTCCAGAGGACACTCTTCTTCTTTCTTAATTAGGAAAATTAATTCACACTTCATATGATTCTCACTCTGACAGTTGCCGACCCTATAAAAACAGCTCCGTGACCCATTTTGGGTCCCGATCCAGAGTTTGGGAAAGGAAGCTGCAGTGAAAAAGTCAACATTGTTCATAAATATTGGTCAAAAATCTGGCAAAAGACACATGAACGTTTTGCTTTACATCTTTAATAAAGAAATAATAAGGTGTGTTTAAATGAAGGACAGTAAGAACCTACATTAACAACAAACAAAAACAGAATAGCAAAAGGTCATTTATAGGTCTGTTACATTGAATTTCTATAGAAATTTCCAAAGTTGCGAGTACAAAATTATGAAAAATTGCATATTTTTTACTCTAATAAAAACAAAAAAAGCCACCACAGCAGCTAAGCCCTGCACAAACTTGGAATGCTAGTGTAAAAAACATATATGCTGAGTGTATTTTAGTTAAAAATGACTCTTCCATAAAAGTAACAAAGAGTTTCTCCTTCAGGTCAGAATCGCAGGCTGAAGATGAGGCTGCCGGTGCTGAGGTCGATGCGACGACCTTCTCTCTCCAAAGATCAGTTTGAAGGGGTTGTCGTGGATTACCTGCAGGTGAGATGATGCACACAAACTCTCACACAGAAACAAACACGCGAAAGGCTGTGCTTATATGTGCTCAGTTCACATATTCCAGAAAACCACAAAGCAAAAACGTCTTATACGCACAATTTAGAGGCAACAAACTCTTTTTGGTGTTTTCCACCAAAGCTCAGTCTAAAGCTTGGGAAGAAAAGTCCTTCACTGAGTTGTGTTTCTCTGCTTCCAATCCTCATTCACTTTTGTTTGGACATATTCTGTGTCTGATGAATTACACCTCGTCCGCACAAACTATTTCCTGCCAAATTCCACACCTGAAACTGGAACTGGACCAAGTCAGGCTTTGTCTTTTGTGTTTCTGCAGCAACACCACAGTCTGTTTTTATTATATTGGAGGATTTTAAGTACTGAGGTGCAAAGGTGCAGAACGTAATGTTAGTGCAACAGAAAACACATCCATTCTGTGTTTTACTCAAGTACTATTACAACTATAACAACTTGTGTAGAAATCTACTCATATAATGTACATTGTCATGTATCTTCCTATTTTTCAGCTGTATTAAAATATAAATTTTCATTATTATAATCTACTTAAACACAACCTGTTTCTGGGATCAAATAAATTAGCAAAACAGATGATAATGTCATTTCCTGACTTTTTTTTGCTAAATAAAGTGCCTCAAAATGAGCATACTTAAGTAAAAGTAAAATTAAAGATTAAAAATAACACTCAATAGTATAAATTCACAGTAACCATGTGTTGCTTCATTCCTACGATGTGTTTTTTTTTGCTGTTCTTTCCTCCGCAGCCCAACAGCGAGGACGTCCCGCTCAAAGAGTTTCGGATCCCGTCCAAAGAGAGCTGCATGCAGTCTGAGACGGAGGCTCTGATCGAGCAGGACCTGGACCCTCCCTCCCCTGCAGCCCAGTCCTCCACCAAGCGGCGGTCCCTGCTGACGGACCGGCTGGACCCCGGCATCGCCTTTCCCCGGGGGACGATACCTCGGAGCTGCTCCAGAGACAGCGTCCGCAGCCTCCGACGAGCCTCGTCACTGGACGACATCGATGGCATGAGGGCCGAGTGGAGCGTTCGGTCTGGAGACCCCAGAACCAACAGCAGTGAGTTTAACTGTCATAACAAACATCCGCACCTTTGGGATGGTTCGCTTCTTTTGGCTGTTTCAGAGGAGCAGCTTTTAATTTAGTTAAAAATGTTCCTGTTGCTTGGTTGACACCAGTTGATATAAACACATTTTGATTTTCACAGTGAGAAAGTAAAATATTTGCAGAAGTATTCAAAAGCAGTCGTTCGGCTTATCTCTTTTTTGTTCATAATAAACGGGTTGTGACATGGAGCAGGAAGGAACAGGGTTTATGAAAAATATATTTATAGACACATATTCATCATAACAGTTTGTTCTAAGAGCTTTCATCATCTTCACCTTCAGTGCTGACAGTACTGGCAGCACAAAATAAGAAGGGATTTTGTGCATTATTTTTTATTATACACCTCAATGATAAAAGCGACGTCTGTACAAGTGATGACAGGACACCTACAACTACAAAAAGACTGGATACTCTGCTTTTTTAACACGGTGGTGTTACATTCAAAGCCCATGGACTTTACATTACAGTGATATGACAGATTTAAAAACAGCGTTTCCTTTAAATGCTCCGTGTTATTAAAACGTATAATAAACAGAGTGACGCAGTCCCGTCTGCTGTTTAACAGATGTCTCTTTAATCTTTGTGGTCTATGGGGAACACTTTTTGTTGCAGTATTGCGAGCGGCCTCTAGGGGAATTAACAAGGCTGAGCGGTGGCGTCGTATCCTGTTCTCTCAATACATCTCTGATATGAGCGAGTGAACAACCTGGGAAGATAAATTCATGATTGGTACTGAGCCATCATCTTTAATGTCTCTCGCAGATTATTTTATTCTTGTTTGATTAACTGCCTTTGTTTTGTTCGCTTTGCTCTCCTGAGGCTGACATCGTAACTAGGAAACTATTCTACCTGTCTTGCCTTTTAAAATAAAGGTTTAAAGTTCAAAGAAATCAATAACAATTGAAATCTTATAGGAAGAAAAAGCCAGTGGAAGTTTTCTCACCATGATTCACTCGAACCATTTTTACTTTTGTGTTAAAAAAAGAGAGTCCATAACACTCTGATAGGCTCAGTCTGAGCATCTACAGCTTCTGATGGTTGTTTCAGCAAAGACACACAATCAATCCCTCTGCCAGTGTGTGTTTGTGTGTGTGTGACACGGTGTGTGTGAGGGTTTGTGGTCCATTTGTGTGACGAATGCACTGCACAGCTGTTGCTTTCTTCTCTCAGGGGAAATATTTTGGAAGGAAACTATATATTGTGCAGACACCAGGTCCAATCATCTAGTTATTCTGGATCCTCTCTCTGTCTGTCTGTCACATTTTGTTTCACTTTCTTTGTCCTGTTTCTGTCTTTGAGGGAAATGAAACAATCTGTATTAATTCAGACGACATATTGACTTTTAAAGTGCTGTCTATGTGTTTTTGAAGTTTGGTCAGAATTTGACCAGCGTGCATTATTGCAATAAACGTTCATATGCTGGACGTTTTCCTGCTCTCGTTTCTCATTTTACGTCACATTTATGCATATATTCCGCTGCAGATCTGAAGCCCAGCACTCTGAACTCGACGTCAGACTCGGACCTGATGAGACACCGAGCCATCGGACGCATCCCTCAGGTTACCCTCACCTTCGGCTCGGACCGGATGAGACCTCCATCACCCACCGAGATCGAAATCATCGCACCCAGCAAGATTAAAGACCGAACCCAGAACGTCACAGAGAAAGTCACTCAGGTCACACAGGTAAGATGTGAAA
>JAPQRN010000026.1:19084214-19096240 GCA_037367275.1 Coranthus polyacanthus
AGGCGGATCATTAATAGAGTTTCAACAACATCATTTTGTCTCCGGTATTTCTGGCAAATATTGAGCAAAATAAGCTTAAGCTGATTTTACAGGGAATTAATAATGGATCAATTTGCACAAATATTTGGATAATAACATTTACTTTTACTCACACATTAGTGAGAGAAGAAATATTATCAGCCCTATCGTGTACCATGTGTCGTCCTCTGTGATGATTTTTAGGTTTTTAATTCCATTTCATCTCCCAGCGCTGCCACGTCTAATAACTGCCTCGTTACATAGATCAGACATAGATGCCTATAAAGGGAATTTGCTTCTGTCTGAAGATGGCAAAAGACATCTGCAGTCACAGGGTGAAAGTGTGAAGGAATAATCTCACCTGAGGTGTGACATCTATGGCACCGACAGCAGAACCAGCCACCTGTCATCACACCACGCTGCCTCGGTGTCACCGCACACGCACGCGGCCCTGGACAAATCCACTTGAACTCACTGCCTTTGAAAATCTGCTTCAAATTTTAGAAGCAGTTGAGAAGCTTTAGGATTCGCTTGATGTCAGGTCAGTTGAAGCATCAAATGCTGCTTTGAAAGTTGCTCATTTTGGAGACTTTTGCACACAGGCATGCTTGTAAATCCCAGCTTTATTCAGTTTGAAAATGGATTTTTAACTGAAGCCATATAAAGGCAGTGGGTGGGACGCATCCCATTTACCTTTATTAGGCCTTACGCAATTATTGCATAATTGTCATATCACAATTATTTGAAACAATCGGGATTATTTTACATCATCTCCATTGACCTGTATACAAACATTTAATAACATTTTATCATTGTTTCCGCATAGTTTTGGTGCTGTTTTAATGACGTCCTCTGATTGCGTCCTGTTCTTCTTCTAAGATTCAACGTAGATGTGGTTCATTGTGGTGGTTTGTTTAGACACTGTGTGGTTCCCTCACTGCATCACATTAACCTGCTTTTTCTGTGGGGTTTCCACAAAGGTCAGTCGACTGTTTCCAACCAGTCTGGGCCAACATCAACATCAACCTGTTTGTTTTTTGGCTGTTGGCTCTTTAGCAAAACGTGTTCACACATTTCAGTTAAACTGGGTAGAAATTGAGCCAAACAACCAGGTGGTGATTTAGTTTTTGGTGCAGACCTGGAATTAAACCTGGAACATGGACTGATTTTAGACACATTTGTCCAGTTTTCTCTCTTGCAAGATTGTCCCAAATAATGAATCTTGAAAAAGGTCCCTGAACTGTCTGGTTCACAAGTGTCTTCTTCTGTTGGAGTCCTCAGATCAAGATGGATCTGTTAGCTTTATAGATGCAGTAGCATGACATTACGTGAGCAGGTTTTAACCCACTGTGTTCAGGACAACGCTACGTTTTCATTCCTCTTCCCTGCTTTGTCCTGCATTTAGATTTTGAAGAGAATACAAGAGTTCAAGCTTATTAAAGTCAGGTTTGCATCCAAATGTGTTTGTTGTTTCAGAGTAAAATGAATATATGACACTGATCTCCCAAAATATTCAGATCAGGAGATTATTTTGTTACTTATTTTGTTCATTTTGTTGCTCATTTTGATCATTTTTTTGTTGAATGTATTCATTTTTTGTTGCTTATTTTGTGCATTTTGCTGCTTATCTTGATCTTTTTTTTGTTGATTGTTTAGTTCATTTTGTTCCTTATTTTGTTCATTTTTGTTCATTTTGTTGATTTGTTCATTCTTCCTTATTCTTTTTATGTTCAACGGCAGGAGGAGAAATAGAAGTAGATCTGAGGAAACAAAATGTACTTGTGTTTCGGATCAAAGACCTTGTTTGAGTTTAATTTCTAAGTTAGACATTATTTGCGTGAGTGGGTCGAAACGTATTGGTCTTGGTCGTCCTGATTATCAGTGACCGTGTGAAGGGTCGTGTGTGACTGTTGACTGTTGTTTGATTAGACTACACAGGATAAGCCTGAGGACCAGGCTTCACTGTTGCGTCTCGTTGGCTTGTTTTTGGCAGCTTGTCATAAGCTTCGAGGAGCCTATGTTTCTCACTGAGAGAAAATGATTTTTTCCACCATGGTTTCCGATTGAACGCAGCACCAGCCTCAGGTAGCCAGATGGACGCAGACTTCTCACTGTGAGGCAAAGTATAGAATTACATTTTCTACTCATGTTGTCATGTGTTATTACTAAAGCCAGATATTTAAAGGTTCAGTGTGTATCTGTCTACAGTGGATGCAAAAGAACACAAAAGGTCCTCAAAGTGAAGCCTGGTGATGCTTTACATGTAACAGAATGATCCCAGTCTCTTCCACACAGTGAGACAAACAGTTTATTAATCAAACACTGGTATCAGATCACTATCAAGTACACAAAGCCTGGGGATCGATATCTGTCTGATAAAGTCGGATCGGTGCGTCCCAGTAGACGCGCTTTCCACTGTATTTACAATTTTGCCTTGTTTGTCTCTTTAACACACTGTGAAAAACCCAACAAACCCAGACTACATGTGCACATAGTAAAATTAAGTGGCCTTGTGACGTTCGATGGCACTTCACCAAATACCCTGCTCAATGTGATGAGTCTACAGGATCTTGAAGCTGCAGTAATTGATAGGTTTTTTTGGCGTCATTGGACAAAAATACCATAATTATCTTACAGCATATTGTAATTCAAGTGGTCTGAGCGGAAACAAGCATTCTACACACTTCTGTAGAAAATCTACTCCACGACGCAGACTTTGTCTAATCAAAGGTTTTTTCAGACAGGGATGCGAGACCGACGGCTGTAATTACCGATTATTGTTCACATTGCCTCAGATGCAAAGTGGTTGCTCTTTTTCACAGCAGCGTGAAACGGTGTCAGGTTCATATATATTCGTGTATAGTCTTTTGATTTGGACCGAGAGGAGCGAGCCGCAGAAGGAAGGCGTCCGGTTTCAAATTTTCCCCCTGATCTGTGCAGCTTTAAGTGTCCAGAACACTTCAAATTCATGCAAACCTGCAGGATGTAGGTATTTTTCAGACATTGTGTATCACGATGTTAATGTCTTTCCAGACCGAGATGCAAGAAAGAAATTGGTTTTGTTAAAAGCACAAATCTAGATCATTTTGACGGGCGTTCGGAGTTTGTTTCCGATGTAAAGTGGTTTCTAAATTTACTACTGCTCTACTTTGTGTGACTGAACTGTGCAGCCTCGGTGGTGGTGAGATCTCACTTGTGTTCACCAGGAGGTTGGATGGTACTGACAGCCGGCTCTGACTCAGTGCACAATGTGGAAGCAACCTGGCTTCTGTGGCCTTGGAAAAACTGACTGGACGAACAGAAGGCCTCCTGAAAGTCCTGGCAGAACACTAAACCTGTTATCTTGACTGCACTGAAGTCAGGCACAAGTTTGGATAAAGTGTTCCTCTGTGGTACGACCGAGGCGCAGTGTTTGTCTGCTCAGTAAACTTTGTGTTACTGCCTGTTACACTTTTATTGGGGGGTAAAATGTAGTTATTACTGTTATCTGTCTCTTTTGTGACCTTGCTTCTCAGGCCACACAGAAGCACATGTTTTTCTTTTATTGCTGACATTCTTCATAATCATAACAATTTAGAAATCCACTTGTTTCAATTGCTGTTTCAGATAAACTAACAAACTAGAGGCAACGTATGAAGCTCCATCTTTCCCGTTATGATTACTCGATTGTAGAAATATCTGTAAATTGTTGAATTACATCAAAAACAACCCACCGTCCTGTCTGACTACTTTTGTATGTATTTTATTTTATGGTGAACATGATAATGTTCTTAGATATAGTATTCAATCCCTTGTGTGATATCTACAGAATGAGTGGAACATAAAGTACTTCAGTACAAGTTAGAACTACTGGAGTATGTTGATGTTATGTACTTTTATGCCTATTTTACCTATCTACAGCAGTAAAATAAAAACAAAAAACAAAAACATCATATTTAATAGTAAAACACTGACAGGGACCATTTTGCTGCACAATGAAACTTTGACTTTTCATTCTTTAACTACATTTTGCTGATAATACTTTCACCTGAGTAAGGTTTTGAATTTGAACTTCTACTCGTAGTGGAGTATTTTCACTGTGTGCATTCTAACGACTGGACTCATCCTTAGAGTTTTATTATTTTATTGATTTGCCTCTCGTTATTCATATCACTGCTGTGTATTTTACGGTGGTTCTTTTACTCGGCTATATTGAAAATGAGGCTTTACTGATACTTAAAGGTAGAATGTGTAAGATTTACAGGGATTTAGAGGATTCTGATTACATAAATCTTTCGATAATTGTTTTCATTAGTGTGTGATCATCTGAAAATGAGAATCATTATGTTTTTGTTACATAATGAGTAGTGGTTTATATCTGCAGAAGGAGCAGGTCACCTTTGTGGTCCACCATGTTCCTGTGATACCTCAGAACGGACGTCCTCTTCTAATTTTTACCGTTTAATAGCAGGAACCATCCAGTGTTAAGGTACATTACGATCAAATACTGTGCTGTGGACCAGAGTTAATATCTCCTTAACTGAAGGGACAAAACAAACGCTGGCTCTAAAGAGGATCTTTCGTGTTTTTAGCGGCAACCGTAGGTCAGGTTGAGATTGAGGGCAGAGCGATGCGATCTGCAACTTCACTACACAGTGAACCTTTAAAATAAAGGCTGGATGAATAAAGAGGAGGGGGCTCACCGTGGCCGAGGGTGTTTATTAAGACTGTGAGGGGTCACAGTGTGTCTGTGAAGCTGTCTGCGGGAGTGGAGGGCCATTGTGGTTAGATGCAGTTATGAAAGCGAGTGAAAAGGCCACCGGCCACGGGGCTATCGAGCGGCACTCGGCGGCTTGACGCTGTCGGTGACCTTGGCCTCTGGAGCTAATGGAAGTGGAGGGCAGTGCTCTTTGTGCATCTGTCAAACCTCTAGCTGCCCCCGAAATCACTCCCCGGTCCGGCCCAATCTGCTTCTTCACGCTGGTGACATTTTGAGTTTTTATCCTGTTAAAACAGCTTGAATCGACCCGCAGCGGTATCATAGTCAGTCACAGATGAGTGTAAAGCCCTCAGGTCAGATTTTAGGTCACACAAATCATTCATGTTGAGTGAACAAACAGCAGCGGCGGTCAGTGTCCCGTCCATATCAAATGCAGCATATTAAACAATGAGCTGTTTTTAAAAAAATACATCCTTGTGCTGGTGTTCTGTTCTGTTCGGTGATACAGTCATTTCCGTTATCCCACCTTTATAACTGGATTTCGATCGGCACCTGATGAAAAGGGAAATGAAGTCTGTCATTGATCTTTGTTCGCATTGATTTGTCTGCATAACATGAAGCATCGACTGGACTGGATCTGGTAGAAGACTGACTGACAACTGTAGCAACGCTCCAGCTCACTGTAACTACTGTTGTTTCAGTTTATGTGTGTGTTTGTGTGTGGCGCCCCCTGGCACCGAAAGAGGCCAGGACAGGAGAGAAATCTGGAATTTATAGAATTTATTCTTGTTCTTGAAAGTCAGTGCTGTGACTCTGTTGATGCATTAAAGTCTAAGTAGGTTTATATTTAGGTTTAAGTTTTTATTTGTGCCGATATTTATGCTGCTTACTTTACGTTTGTTTGTTTACTTTTGTGGATTGCATGGCTTCTGTATTTGTTTGTGTTTATTGAGGTGAGATTTCTTCTATAACCCTCTAGGAGTTTTATAATCTCACCTACACATCCTGCTCTGTTTCTGTTTTCTTGTTATTCTTTTTTGTGGCACTGCTGCTCTATTGTTAATACGTGCTAACATATAAATATCAAAATCAAATAAATATTAGGTAAAACTCCACAGTAGACCATTAAAACCATTGTTTTTGGTTAATTTCTTTGTAGAATTGACAAGATTCTTGCTTTTTCTATTTAAATATGAAACGATAACTTATGTTACTTAACCAAAATAGAAAATGCATTGTCAAAGTACAAGCTTGGAAAATTTACTCATATTGTTCAAATAAAGAGTTTTATTTTTTTATTTTCCTGTTTGTAATTCAGTTCAAATCACTTTATTTATTGGTCTCGAGGAGAAGGAGTTTTAAGCTCTAAACTTCAGTCTATTGTTATGTATAGTTACCGTCAGCTTCAAACCCTCCCGTTTCTTTTCACGGGAAGCCAAACCATCCTTTTGTCACATAAAGCAGGCTCTGGTTTTAACTTCTAAAGCCTGTTGTGTCCAGTGAACTGAGCCGGGTTGGCGTCATTCACGCAGCCGCTGGATCATTTTTTTATGCGTTTGAAAGAGGATCCTTTAGTGAGGGCAGGGCTTTAGGCAGAGAGGACGAGCGAGGGAGCAGAGGGAGGGAGATTCAGACGGATGGACGGACGCTGCCTTCTCCCTCTGTCTCTCTTCTCTCGTCTGGGTCTTTTGGTTTCCTCCTGCTGTTTGTCCTGCACTTCAGCATGAGCTTCAAGCAGAAACTGCAGCCTGTGAGTACTTCAACTGCTGTCCTCCTAAAACTCTCCCCTTCCATGGGGCTTTCTCTGTCTTCATCTCTTCTTATTCACCTGCTGTTTCTGCACAGGTGAGCAACGTCCCTTTGAGTCTGTATAAGCATGACGTCATGGTATAAAACGCTCCTGTCTGTGTATTTGGATGGTTTTTACAAACTTTTTGCACAGTATCTTTTGCTAATTTTGCTCTAAGAGGGCTATGTGTTTGCATAAGTGGAATAAAAGTTTGTTTATAGACAGATTATGTAAAATAAATATATATATATATATATAATTAACTGAACTAAGTTATGTTTGAGAGGTTTTGCACATTTCATTTTGACTTCTTTCAAAATTAAAGGTCAAAGTTTAATTTTTACCCCTTTCCCTCAAATCATTAGTTGTGATTGTATATGCTTCATGCTACACTATACTTTTTACAACAGTACGATCCGTCTGCTTCATGGTGTATGATTTACTCTCAGACTCTACATCTGAAACGTTTCTAATTAACCTAAAAAATATAGAAAAAGTGAGGTCATCCTGCTGTGATTTAATGTCAGAGAACACAGTGCCGTTGCGTGCAGACATGAGGCGTCGGTTGCTCTCTGCTCGTCATTATGAAACAGAGCAGTGGACAATATCAATAACTGCATTTCTTGGATGAGTGAGCCTTTGCTCATCTGTTTACACTCTGGGCAGTTGCTGATCTGTAAGGAGTCCCGCAGGTTGTTTTGGTGGAGCAAATCTCAAAACACTTTGTGGCTTAACACGAGCAGCACGAGTACTGTTTGTTAGTCATAAAAACAAGCCAGTGAAGCGACAGCAGATGCCAACATACTTCTGGCATTAAAGGGCATCCCACACCATAATGGAAACTACGCAGGCTTTGGTTATTCTTGGTTAAGCATTAGTTTAACTTCATTTTCCCCCCATTGCATTTTGTTTTTACCATATATGGCCAAGTTCATGTTTAGTAACCCTCTTTTTTGTTGCAGTACTCCACAAATCACCTTGACTATCCTGGCAGCTGTTTTTTTTTTTCTTTCTTTTTTTTGAGCAGGGAAAGTGAAAAGAAGCTACTTTTTTCTGTTCGATGATACAGGCCTAGACTTTACTTGTGTAGTGTTTGGTTGCAGAGGCACTGAGGCCACTTTTCATACGAGTCCAGCTTTTTTTTTCACGGTGGTTATAGTCATAATTATGCAAAGTACGATGCAAATGAGAGTCTGAACTCTGGAGGTTGAGGAGGAGACGGAAAACAGTAATGATGTCAGAAGGAGGGAATCAGAAATAGGCTGAAGAGGAGTATTTTCACACCAGTAATGACTTTTAACAAGAATGATCTGAAATCACTCCTCTGCGTGGCGCCCGGTCAATAGCAGCACTTATTTTGGTCCACAATTGACCGGATCACATGGTATTAGATAAAATGGGGACCTCGTGGTGAGTCAGAGGCAGGTGAAGCTGCAGTGAGCGCTTTAAAAAGAGCAGTTTAGGCTTTGACTCTGTAAAGCGCCAGCGGAGAGGAGATAGACACACATCAGGACCGTGTCTGAGTTTGATCTGTGATTTTTGTATAAAATCTGCTGAGGAAACCTGCAAAGAAATGATTCAGGAAAGGAGATGGGTGCTCCACGACAGGCAGGTAGGACTGCAGAGGGTTTGGAGGAGCCTCCTGCCCTGCTGCTGTGATCGACACCAGGACGGGAACCTGGACATGGAGGCTCTGATCGTCGTACCGGTCAGTGGGATCTTCATGATTTAGAGTCTCTGTTTCCTTTTTGGTTCGTGTTGGTTTGCCTCTTACTGACGGAAGGAGTTGTCTCTGCTCTTATTTCAGAAATTGACTGAGTGGATGTTGTTAAATGACCTGATGAGAATCTTTTCACCTTCAGGCACATACTGGAATGTTTTCATTCAGCCTGATTGATCGTCTGTGACACAGTGTGTCAAGGCACAAACATTAATTCGTGCAGACACATTTTCCCAGCCTGAATTAGCAGCAGATAAAAACTGTGAATATTCTGGAAAAGTTCATCAGGAAGTGACAAACATAATGTTTGGATAAAAACAACACCTCATTTCTCTGCTTTTGGGTCTTTATATACAGTTGTAGTTGAAAGTTTACGTATACCTAAATGCATCCAAGCATTGAACTTCAAGCATCATCTTCATCATCAGCATACCATCTTAACCATCCTGACTTGTTCTCCTCAGGTGTTGTCCCTTGGTGCTGACGTGCTGCCCGAGTACAAACTCCAGGCTCCACGCATCCACAAATGGACCATCCTTCACTACAGTCCCTTCAAAGCGGTGTGGGACTGGATCATCCTGCTGCTCGTCATCTACACCGCCATCTTCACGCCGTACTCGGCCGCCTTCCTCCTCAATGAGGTCGAGGAAGAGCGGAGGAGAACCTGCGGCTACACCTGCAACCCGCTGAACGTGGTCGACCTGGTGGTGGACGTCATGTTCATCGTGGACATCCTGATCAACTTCAGGACCACCTACGTCAACCACAATGATGAGGTGGTCAGTCACCCGGGACGCATCGCACAGCACTACTTCAAGGGCTGGTTCCTCATAGACATCGTTGCCGCCATTCCTTTTGACCTGCTCATATTCCGGTCGGGATCGGAGGAGGTAAGACCCAAAGTGGGTCACACAGAATTCAACTCTGAGTTCACGCTGTCTTTCAAAATCCTAAAACTCTATACTTCAAGTAGTTCTTTAGTTTTCAATTTTTAAAGATGATTAGAGTTTATTTATTTCATTTCCTTGAAACTTGTGCTTTTGTGCTTTCCAGTAGCTGTAATATTATATTCAGGGACTTTTTTTCATAGGTAGGTAGTTGTATTACATTCTCTTCAAGGTTTTCTATCTCTGTGTGACACCTCTTAAGCCTGTTTTCATTGGATTCATGAAATTACAAAACGTTATTACAGCTTGTAATGGTTTGGTTTGTCACACACTACATGATGCGATTTTGTTCTGTTTGTCTGGACAAAATATTAACTGAACCACATTATTCAAATTTCAAATTTGTCTGAACTTTTAAGTTTCATAAAAGTGCTTCTGTGGACAGGAATTAGCATTCACTAGAAAACACTATAATACTTGCATTGGGTAGTTGCTTTCAGTTTATCTATATGTACTACATCTGAGCCTGTCAAATACACTATAAATACATTAATTATCATTTGGGTTTCTTGGATGCTCAGTATAATTTTCTACCCAATCCAGTGAAAAATGAGCAACTAGTGATCCTTATAATACACTTTTTTAGCTGTGAGGGCCAGACTTCTACTTACTAAAAGCATTTGAAGGAGAGCTTTCCTCCTGAACTTAATAGAAGTTTTCACATATTTCTTTTTTCAAGAAAACCCTTGACATGAACTGGGAGGTCTAGGTGAGTTGGTCTGAAAACAGCTTCATTTACAAAACTAAAGTCTCTAATATGAAGTGTGCCTCCTCCTTCAGCCTCAGACCACCACTCTGATCGGACTCCTGAAGACAGCCCGACTGCTGAGGTTGGTGCGAGTGGCCAGGAAGTTGGACCGTTACTCAGAATACGGTGCTGCCGTCCTCTTCCTCCTCATGTGCACCTTTGCCCTCATCGCTCATTGGCTCGCCTGCATTTGGTACGCCATCGGTAACGTGGAGCGCACCGGCTCTGCCCGCATCGGAGGCATGAAGATCGGCTGGCTGGACAATCTGGCTGACCAGATTGGAAAACAGTACAACGACAGTGACGTGACCTCAGGCCCCTCCATCAAGGACAAGTATGTTACAGCTCTGTACTTCACCTTCAGCAGCCTGACCAGTGTTGGCTTCGGAAACGTCTCCCCGAACACCAACCCAGAGAAGATCTTCTCCATCTGTGTCATGCTCATCGGATGTAAGTAAGACAGAGATTAAAATCAGAGTTTGTACTAATATCACACTGTGAAAATACTCCACTGCAACTAAAAGTCCTGCATTGAAAACCCTACTTTAGTAAAAGTATCAGCAAAATGCACTTAGTAACATAAATTATCTATGTAAAATTAATTCTGTGATATGATTCAGTTAATTGATATCATTGGCTGTCACCACTAACGTTGGTCTAACACACAGTAGTTCTATTTTCTCTTTTTGGGAAATCGTTTCCTACTTTGGAAGTTGTCAGTGTAGATAGAAAGAGTGAAAGGTGTAGAGAAAAGTCACCCTGCTAGAATCAAACTGGAGACGTTTTGTTTGCGCGGACCCAACATTTCTGCCGTCTGTGTCCTGCAGCTCTGATGTACGCCAGTATCTTCGGTAACGTGTCGGCCATCATTCAGAGACTGTATTCAGGCACGGCTCGTTACCACACTCAGATGCTGCGGGTCAAAGAGTTCATCCGCTTCCACCAGATCCCAGGAGGCCTGAGACAGAGACTGGAGGAGTACTTCCAACACGCGTGGTCCTACACCAACGGCATCGACATGAACGCTGTGAGTCATGTAGGCATTCACGCGTTTGGTTATTTTTGGGCTGAGGTTAGTGACAGGCCAGACGTGTGGGGGTATAGCTCAGTGGTAGAGCATTTGACTGCAGATCAAGAGGTCCCCAGTTCAAATCTGGGTGCCCCCTGAAGCTTTAATGTTATATCCGCTCCATGGCGCTGTCGTCATTGCATGAACATGGGAATGTAGTGAATTTTAAAAGCATAGATAGGAAACCTCTAAC
Source organism: Coranthus polyacanthus (assembly GCA_037367275.1). Classification (NCBI taxonomy): domain Eukaryota; kingdom Metazoa; phylum Chordata; class Actinopteri; order Kurtiformes; family Apogonidae; genus Coranthus; species Coranthus polyacanthus. The sequence continues at coordinate 19,095,398 of JAPQRN010000026.1, forward strand.
CATAGCACCGCCATCTTTCCAGTACTCAGCCACTTTTGAGTTTTCAACATTAATCTGCAAACATTTGATGATTAATTTTACATTTTAAAAGTCATGTTGGCTTGTTTATATAGGACCCATAGTGAGAAGTTGTTGCCTCCTAAGATGGCAGCGACTTCGGTAACAACCCATGCTGTGGTTTGTATCAGAGATTTCCCATCTCCCTTTTATATCTATGGTTAAAAACAAGCAGCTTTAAATGAATGTTTCAGTCACATAAGCAGTTTCTTTTCTTGTCATTCCTTGTGTTTGTTGCAAGGATTAGTTTTTCTGTGTCACTGCAAGAAAGGTTTAAACAAAGCGTTAAACAACCAAAAAGCGCACTTTGTTTCCTCCGGTTCTCTTATTGGTCGTCCTGATGTAATCTGTTTCTGCACTTATAGGGTTCATAAATCCTTTACCAAATAAAACCGTGGACTCCATATGGGGTACAGCTCACTGGTAGAGCATTTGACTGCACATCAAGAGATTTTCATTTTTTAAACCCAAACCACAGCCATTTACAATGAATGTTTACTTTCAACAGAAAACATTTTGGTTATGATACATGTTGGCTGCTCAAGTGAATAAGTCATCACAAAAGATATGCTGTTTTATGTGCTATTCTCAGAAGATCTCATTGAAAGAACATAAAGATTACATTGCCCTAAAGAAGGCACCGAAGCTGATGTTAAGAAAATAAACAAGCCTAAGCAGATTCTATCAAACCCTGGCCTGTATTAGCACACTCGCTTTCCTCGGGTTGTCTTCATATCACATTATTGTCATCAACTCCGGCAGTGTTTGACCTACACCGCTTCTTCT
>JAPQRN010000026.1:19103509-19113923 GCA_037367275.1 Coranthus polyacanthus
CTCGCTTTCCTCGGGTTGTCTTCATATCACATTATTGTCATCAACTCCGGCAGTGTTTGACCTACACCGCTTCTTCTTCCAGTTGTTGTCCATATAGCTCAATGGTAGAGCTTTTGGCTGTAGATTAAAAGGTCTCCACTTCAAATCTGGGTGACTCTCTTCCATAGAAGCCTTAAATTTACATCTGGTATTTCACTGAAAGAGTATGCACAAATATAAATGACCTAAATCAGTCATTCCCAAATACTGGGTCAGAAGAGAAGAAGAGGTTGCGGGACATTGTGTTTGGACATTGTATATGTTATAAGGTAAAACAGAAGTTTCAGTCCGGAGCCCCTGTTCAAATCTGGGGGCCCCCTATGGCTCCACCCAACACTTTGTCAGCTTTTGTCGACATAATCCCAAACCACAACTACTCGACCGGTGACTCAGCCAGAACATGCTGCTTTTTTGAATAGATCTTTTTTATGGGTTTTTTTTACCAGCCCTGGAGTGGTGAACAGAGGGGGTATAGCTCAGTGGTAGAGCATTTGACTGCAGATCAAGAGGTCCTCAGTTCAAATCTGGGTGCCCCCTTCCCTTTTCCTGATACAAACATACTCTTTCTGTCTAAATAACACCAATCTACAACTACTCCCCACCTTTTGGAGCCTGTCGTTGTAGTAATTGATTCCATAATCCCAAACATCTACTGGCAACACACTGAAGCACATCCAACCAGCGATTAAGATCTACGCTAAATGCAGATTTATTCTATGATTTTTCATGATTTATTATAATAAAACTGCCGTTAGCTTTTAGGTAGGAGTATAGCTGGATCCAGAGGTCCCCAGGTCAAGTATGGGTGCCCACTGTTTCATGTCAAGTCTAGCATTGCATGTCATATTCATACAAACCTGAAAATATTTAGTTGAAAAAGTATGCATAAAAATATCAGGCAGTTTCATGTATGAGAAAAAAACAGTGTTTAACATCCAGAAAACAGGCATTATAAGCACGCTTTCTTTCCTCAGGCTCTCTTGTCTGTTGTATTTTAACTTCCTGGATTACTATTATTCATAAATGCTTCTCTGTCTCTATCAAATAAACCAGTTGACTCCACCGGGGGTATAGCTCAGTGGTAGAGCATTTGACTGCAGATCAAGAGGTCCCCAGTTCAAATCTGGGTGCCCCCTGTCCCATTTAAAAACACACACACTAATGTTTTCAGCGAGGAATTGGAAGACCCAGTTTATGCGATGATGTGCGTCATATCTCAGCTTGGACTGTGGCTGCTAACAGCACGTGTGCATGACACAGCCAGAGAGCAGCATTAGCGCCTGCCAATTCAATGTGAGAACGGATAATCAGTTGGAGCCGCTGTCCTTTGTGCCCCGCCTGAATCAATCTGACACGTTACGCTCATCCATGTACGTTTTCATATTCGTTGAACATTTTCCGTCACTTGGTTTTGAGACTAAAAGACAAACAGGTGCACGAAAATAAATAAAAGCAGCGCAAAGGGTTATAAATCCGCCTGTTGTTGTTCTGTTTCTCTGCAGGTTTTGAAAGGTTTCCCTGAGTGTCTGCAGGCTGACATCTGCCTCCATTTGAACCGCAGTCTGCTGCAGAACTGCAAAGCCTTTCGGGGGGCCAACAAAGGCTGCCTGCGGGCGCTGGCCATGAGATTCAAGACCACCCACGCTCCACCTGGTGACACTCTGGTCCACAGCGGTGACATTCTCACTGCCCTCTACTTCATTTCAAGAGGCTCCATAGAGATCCTCAGGGACGACGTGGTGGTGGCCATACTGGGTGAGCGGTCATCAGTACTCAGATCCGTTACTTAAGTAACAGTACAAATAGTATTATCATCAAAATGTATGACAAGTAAAAGCAAAAACATGGTTCCTGTCAGTGGAACTAAAGCTGTCAAATGTAGTGGAGTCAAAAGTACTTTATTTGCCTCGGAGATGTGTTGCAGCAGACGACTAAAGTTCCATAAAAAGGAAATATTCAAGTAAAGTACATCAAATTTGTACTTAAGTAGTACTTTATATTCCATCAGTTTCCAGCAGTAAATTTTCATTGAGTCATTAGATGAATCAATGCATTATTCAAGTGATAAATGTCAATAACAGAGACCATCACCCATCACAAATAACCATAAAAATGAATGCATGAAAGGAGAGACAGTTTACTAACTATAACCAAAATTATATTGGATTCAAAGAAATATAAAGTACTTTTAGAACTTATTCCCACAATAGAAAGTATAATCTTTACAAGGAAACTAACAGATGTGTTTTTCCTTCATAAAGCAGGAGTAAAGAAGCAAAGAGCTTATATAAACACCTCTCCTCAAACTTTAAAAAGACATACTAAGAATAAGAATGAGAGGATGGAAAATAAAAAAAAAAATAGAAGAAGACTGAAAACATTTTGGAGCGTTACTTCACGGATTTCTTTCTGCTTCACCCTCACATCTCTTCCCTGCAAAGCCACAACTCACACTGACCTTTACACTGCACACACACACACACACACTCACTCACATAGTTCTGTGTGTGTTGTGTTGCCAGCGGTGTTTGGGCACAGCTCCACTTCCATTTCACAGTGGCATTGATCACCAATAGGGCCAGCGCTCCGATCCAGGCTGCAGAGGTCATTTCTGCTTCTGCTGTGTTTGAGGGAACTGTTCGTTCGACTGCTGTTGAGAATCAGCATCACTGTTTTTCACTGTGTTTTTCATTTATTTGATTCAAAATCTTTCCCCGACAGAGCTAGGGACAAAATATTTCATTTAACATTTTTTAATTTTCTTATTAGTAGTGCTTAGGGCTTTCACGATCTGGTGAAAAAGTCACATTGCGATTATTGTGGCCAGTATTCTGATTTGAGTCTGCTTGCTTGGTTATCAAGGAAGATGCACAGATTTCTCATTTAGAAATATCAAATCAAACTTAAACTACCATAAAAAAATACAAGAACTTGGAAAAAAATGGTGACTTTCATTTTGCATGTTTTACACAGAACCTCCCTCTGTTCAGTGTCACTGAATCCAAATTATCACCAAAATCTTAAATGTGGATCGAATTTCAGCATTTGCTACTAATTTGTGCTTAATTTAGACTTTGCTAACTCTCTGTTTTTCCGTGTTTTTTTCAGGTAAGAACGATATCTTCGGTGAACCCATCAGTCTGTACGGGAGGCCGGGAAAGTCCAGCGCAGACGTCAGAGCTTTGACCTACTGCGACCTCCACAAGATCCTGAGGGACGACCTGCTCGAGGTGCTGGACATGTATCCGGACTTTTCTGACTCTTTCTGGCACAACCTGGAGATCACCTTCAACCTGAGAGATGTGAGTGCCACTAGAGGGGGATGCACACCTACGACATACTATGATGTACTATGACCAAAATACACCAAGACCTTTCATTTTCAGTGCACATAGTATAATCTTACCACTCCACCATTATCTAAAACACTTGAGAAGCGTATGTGAAGACCTACCCAAAATTTTAGACCATAGCATATTATTCTCATCATTTTCATAGTTGTCAAACCATTCAGTGAATCCTCCTGTCCAGATGGCAGTATGTCATCCACCACTCATCAAGTTTTTCCTTAAATTCGTCACCATTCCCACATAGTTTTTCCATGCATGTTAGGATTAAATCCATCCTAAAATAGTGGTTAAAGAAAAGTACTTTTGCTGATGTACCTGCATTGTCTGGGCTGGTTGTTAAGTGTGTATCTTTTATCTTATATTTTTTGTAATCACTGGTTACTTCAGGGTAGATTTTGACAAACACTTGCGTAGTAACTTATACAACTATACAGGCTTCAGACGGAGCACAGATACAGTACCAGTTTCTCGACTAACAGTAGTTTTAAATTTACATTAAACATATTTTTTTATGAACCCACATGGTGTAAGATAGTCCAAGAATGCTCCTTTCTATTAAGCGTGAGATCATGTGTGTATTTTTGAATTACTGAAGCTTATATGTATCAGGCAGATAGAATAAACCAGCCAACCCCGAGCAGGGACTCTGAATGTGGCTACCGACGGTCGAGGCACCGGAGAAGCTCTTTACGGCGTCGAAACCGGCCCGGTGAGTGAGAGGCGAGGCTCGAGTACCTAAATACAAATCCATATGCTTCTTGTGGAGGTCTTCTCTAAATTCTGTCTCTGTCTGCGCAGATGGCATGGACCGTGACGACTCGTACCCCGATCAGTCGTGTCCTGTAGCAAACCACCGCGGCACGTTGGCAGGATCGCACTGGGACGACCTCTGCAGCAGCGGCAGCATCTGTTCGCAGTCCAGTGATGAGGAGATGAAGCCCATGGGACACAGTAAAGGGGAGCTGTACCTCCCTGGAGGCGACACAAGAGACTATCCACCTGCTGTGGTCAACCTCCTGCCTCACAGCGGACCTTCAGCTGGGATGGGACCGCCGGTGGACATCGGAGGTCCACCGTATTCAGGTGGAGATTCTGTCACTCGCTTCATCGGTCATGTCATAAAATCAAGCAGATTTTTCTGGGCCTCATGCACCAACATTCTCCTCTGTCTGAAAAAAAAATAATAGCTGAGATCAACGCACCAACAGTATTTCTTCAGCCCATGGATTTAATAATTCGATCATCATAACTACTCTACAGAATATAATGTAAATGTGATTAGGGAGATGAATTCACGTCAAGCCTATGTTTCCTTGTGTTGGTCAAACAATTTGCAGACTGAAAACAAGATTTTTTTTCCTTATTTTGGTAAAAGTAATGTCGAGCATTCGCAAACTTTTCTCTTACTGAAGAGAAGAACAAAAATGAGAAACACTGGTGAATTCCTGTAATAAATGGATACTAACAAAAATATGAAAAAAATCATGTAAGAGGAAATGTGTTTGTGTATGTGGTGGGCATCTCTTTTTGAAAACTAGTGTCTTATGAACTCATTTTGAAGAGACAAAGGAAGGAAGGAAATGATGAGTCACTCTGGCCATGAGTTGATTCATTAAATTGTGTTTGGACGTCAAATCCTAAACAGCCAAATTCCTGACTTTATGCTGCTCTTTTAATATTTATGTCAGAAACTAAAGTGAATTTCTGTCTCTGCACAGCAGCTGCACAGATCAGCATGTCAGGTCTTTACGGCTACTGGCCGGACCGCCGGGCCAGCCAGTTCTCAGAGAACCAGAGACGCCTTTCTTCAGTCAGGGCCAGTTTTCACCCTCCACCCTGCGCAGAGGACCGGCCCAGTGAGCTGGAATCCAGGCTGGAGCTGCTGCAGTCGCAGTTGAATCGGTACGTCAGCTTGATTTGAGGACGAACGAAAAGCTAATGAGGGGGCACCCGGATTTGAACCGGGGACCTCTTGATCTGCAGTCAAATGCTCTACCACTGAGCTATACCCCCTGCATGTAGAAAGACTTTAGGTGTTGCCTCTTGTTTAGTTAGTGCCCTGTATTTACCTTCTGGTCTCTTTCATGTGTCTGGAAGCTCCTCCCTCTCTGTCCTGTTTGCGTATCAGGTCCCAGCAGGCAGTTTGCCAGGTGTGAATGTGTTACGTTAGAAAATAAAAGAGACAGGAGTTAAGAACACAGGATCGGAAAAAACCTGCTCTGCAAAGGCCAATGGTGAAATCTAACCTTTACAATGTTCCTTTATGGGTTGAGAAAATTCTCCTTAAGCTAAATAAACTGTTTGAATACATTGTCACGAAGCTGAAAACAAGCCTGTTTTTCTGAGCTCACGAAAAGTTGACTTTTTGGAGATACGTGGTTCTCACAGGACAGCAACGCTACAAACATATGATGATCTTATAGAATATGATGCACTGATGTAGATTAAACTACCGACAGTTTGTAAAGTAGTTCAAATGAGCTCAACCTTAAACATGTACAGCAGCAAAATGTAACATACACTTTAATGCAGCTGTAAAATGAATGAAAAACATCAGATATAACAGTTGGGTTTTAATATTTTTACTTCAATAAATGGTGTTAATACTGAAAAGAAACGTATTTTGTGTGAGAATCATAGAGCAAGAGAGAAGACTAGTGGACACTCTTGAAAAAGCAAGTCTTTGGAGAAACAGACAAAATCAAGACTAGATGGTGTTTTTTGATCACGAAGATGGTTCATATTTTCTACCGTTTGTCTTGAACCTGTCTAGACTTGAGACCAGGATGACGGCCGACATCAACGTGATCCTGCAGCTCCTCCAGAGGCAGATGGCCCCGGTGCCTCCGGCTTACAGCGCGGTGTCACCCAGTCCTCACTCGCCTCACCCCACCGCCCTTTACACCACAGGAGCACCCACCATTCACACTGTCCCACCGATCCAGCCCGTCCAAATCGACAGCTCTGCCTCACTGATTCAGGTCGGCACAAGTTTCAGGCTCTTTTTGAACGTCTAGACATTCAAGGAGAGAAGAAAAAAAGAAGTACAACTCTGTGTAAAAAAATACTTTATTTTGGAAGTTTTCAGTCAAAGACCTTCAAGACATGAACTTCTCGCAAGTGTATGATGAGAAAAACAGACTTGATGAGACTAAATGCAAGACACTTGTCTGTAAAATGATGATTATCTACTTTTAATGAACTACTTTACCATGTGAAACATGCTGCATGTCACATTCTGTGACTAAAAGCAGACTAAATGCAGTAGCTCTTCATATAAATGGTCCTGTCTGAATCTGAATCTGGTTTCTCTTTTTTTCCAGAGTCCCGACTCTGACTTCAAGCACAAATCCAAGGACTCCCTGTCCAGCGGGATCCATCTTACTGTGGCCTCTGATGACACCATGTCCATGTCCCCGGAGGCCGACCCCCCTCCTCGTCTGCCCTCTGTGGACCTCGTGGCTCCTCAGCCCTTATGCTCAGGGGCCCAAGAGCCTCCCGGACTGCTATGTGGCAGCCAACGCTTCCCATCCCTCCCTGAACATCTGGAGACCTCCACAAAGGTGCAGGAGATCCAGAGGCACGTCTCCGACCCTGTCCTGCCCGGCAGCTAGAACACCACCCCGAGGCCTGGTCTTTTTGGCAGGACAGCCATACGTTCCCCACACATGCTTCTATCTCCCTTAAAGTCTCCTCTGTCCTGTTCAGATGCTGCTGAGGAGCGTGGCTCGCCTCGACTTCCACATCACTGAGGGTTCACAGTGCCTCCTTTTTCTCATGTACAGACTCAACGGCGCCCTCACAGGCTGCTGAGGTTTCCAGCATCCCTTGCTTTCCAGGCCTTGTGCAATGAAGAGATTACTCCTGCCCACATGGGTGGAAAAAGTGTGAATTACGAGCTGACAGTAGGCACCAAACATATACATATACATGCTGGATCTGAAAGCTACTCAAACTGTAACCCAAACTGAGGAGACACGGACAGCAAACATGTTTGACGCGTGACGAGTTATCTACATTATTTAAGAACTGCACATTTAGAGCATAAACTAACGTAATCATTCATTTGGGACTGAAATTATTTTTCATAAATCTAGAGATGTGTCGGTTACGTTTAGAACCTGACATCTAGTAAATGTAATGAGTGTAAAAACGTATAGACTCACTGTATTTTTTTTTTTTTTTTTTTTTTTGGGTGTAAGTTGAAAAAATATCAAACGGTAAACGGACGCGCTGTGAAGGACGGAGGTGCAACAATCAGCCCAAAGCAGTGCCAGAAGAAACAACCATTGCAGTGTTACTTTCATCTCATATTTCATGTTCTCGCATTTTGACGTGAATCAGCAGTACATGTTAAAAGTGTCATTTGATCATGACGTGGTATAACTAAATGCACAATCAAACACAGCAGGAAACTTTCTTGTACATTAATACGTAGCTGTCACAGTCGGTTGTGTTCGTGACTGCTGTTTCCCCCATTGATGGTGCATTCGACTGAACTGGTGCAAACAACCAAAAAAACACAATTAAAAAGCATTTAAGTTGCAAATCCACGATGTTTACTAAGATCCCTCCATTATGTGTTGAAACCCCAAATAATAGCTGAGATAGAAGTACGATGCATATACATATACACATAAAAATACTCAATACACGAGTCACCTTTCACCTCCCTTCTGAAAAATCCAGAATCCATGAATTAGAGATGAGCTATATGGACAAAAAAATAAATCTCAATATTTTTTGAGACTGAGACTAAAACTCACAGCATTTTGTATGTAAAGCTTCGTGACGATATGATATTTTTCAAACTTCTCACTTCGGGCTTTCAAAAGAAATCACATAAATCAATTGAAAAATCTGAAAAATGACTTCAGAATCGAGTCGATAAGTTGAAATTTAGAGTTCAGAGTAGCCTCCTCCCATTTAAAAGCACCTATAAATGATCATTTTCTACACATTAAATGTCTGTTTTGGGTTTCAATAGATAACAGGAGGATCTAAAATGTGCTTTTTAAATGTGTTTTCTTCGGTTATGGGACAGTTGAAGTCAGTGAATGGCTGTTACGTGTCTTCTCTATGTATGTCTGTGCTTTTCCACTTGTTTTTCACGTGACATTAACTCTGCATTAACTGTGATAAACAAAGTGGCACAGTCACACGGTTTCATAAAGCACCTGACGTGTTTATCTCAAAGTGCCACCGTTAGAGACTGTGACGTCCCGAACACTTTAAAATGAAAAATGCTGAAGGTTGTTTCGTGTAAACCGAGCGTACGTGAAGTGGATGCGACTGTCGCTCGCTAACGGATAAGTTCACAATTTTCCTGTTTTGAACACAGTAGGCAGGTGAAAGTTTTACATTTGGCTTCCGAGTAGTTTCAGATACACTTTTGAATATATTTTTGTATGGAACGAGGTCTGAAGGTTTTCACTTACATGGAAACGTGCACTGTGAGGCAATGATTTAATGACCAGATGAACAGCAGGAGTGAGTTCAGACAGAAAAACATGATTTAAATCGGCACTTGACTCGTGTTTTAAGACGGATTTGAACAAATTGTGAACCTGTCCCTTTCAACCACAAGGTGAATGTAATGACTTTTTAAGCATTTATAATTCTGTATAATGTTTCTTGAAGCACAAATTCCTGTTATTTATCTTTTTTAGATTAAAGACACACCACAGAGCGACACACTTTGCATTCTTTTCTTCTTTTCCACCTTTTCAAGAAGTACGACTGTTTGTCACACGACTAAATGTGCAAAGACGCATGAGTAAAAGGTGAATTTAGGTTGAGAGACACAACGGAGACCTGAAGTCAAAGTCCTGAATATATAGGAGACCTCAGTTACTTTTTCCTCCTGGTGAAAATTAGACCATTTTAGTTTTATGTTACTTTAAATTTCACTACATTTCAAAGGTACGTTACCTGAGTTTCAGTTTCAGCTACTGTTCAGTAGAACTGCATAAAAAAATGAAAAAACGTTACCATATGGCAACTTAGAAAATCTCGATAACTGCTTGTCATTTGTGATGATTTACTGCTTCCTTTATTTAAACGTTGTGATAAATTAAATACCTTTGGCCTTTGGAAACAATTAGGTTTGACTCTGGGAACTTGTGCCATTAAATATCTTTTTTAAAACAACAGACAGGCCCATCACATTATTTATTTTAATCTGGAGGTTGAAGATATCTGATATCAGACGTACAGGTTCCAACGTCTTTTAGATGAGACTCTATTAAATGATGGTGTCATGGTTCTAGTTGATAAAGGACATTACATTAATCATTGGCACATGTTAAATGACTGAATATTTATGATCTGAAATACGCCAACCACTGCAGTACTGTCCAAGGACCTGAGTACTTCCTTTGTGACACACATACGAAGTGTCCGAGCAGTCACTGGGAATAAAAACACGGCAGGAGGAGGAGGAACTTTGAGTGTGACTCATATGCAAACGAACGGCCAGAGAATGAAACTAAAGCGATACGTGAGAGTGAAAGCTACATCAGGGGGTATAGCTCAGTGGTAGAGCATTTGACTGCAGATCAAGAGGTCCCCGGTTCAAATCCGGGTGCCCCCTGTCACATGACGTACCTTTTCAATCAGTAGGTCCTGATGCAGATGACGTGTGTGGATCTCAAAGCAACCAAGACTTAGAAGTATTATCACCAAACACAGTTCAAGCACGGAAAGTGGTCGTTATGCAGCAAAGACGCCAGGTTTTACGATTATATCTGGTTTTTGTTGGGTTCGTTTTACTTCTGTAGATGTTTACGGTTGAGCTCATTTGAACTAGTTTATAAACTGTCGGTAGTTTAATCTACATCAGTGCATCATGTTCTATAAGATCATCGTGCGTTTGTGGCGTCGCTGTCCTGTGAGAACCACGTATCTGTAAAAAAAAAGTCAACTTTTCACAAACTCAGAAAAATCTGCTTCGCGACGACGCATTTTCCCAAGTGTTTTTAAAGGAGAACTTAAATTTAAACTCAACCCATAAAGGAACCTTCAGT
>JAPQRN010000026.1:19132177-19142797 GCA_037367275.1 Coranthus polyacanthus
GATATTGTTACCGTTACACAATTTAGTCTATTGCCTTCTATAAATAACAGACAAACGTTTTTTTCCCCCACATAGAGTGAGTTCTGCGGTGATAAGCCGAAGTCTGGCGCGAAGTATGGACTCCCAGACTCCCTGGCTATTCTGAGTGAGATGGGCGAGGTCACAGATGGGGTGATGGACAACAAGGTGCTCCTACACTCATCACATATTCAGTCCTTGTACAAAAAGCCTCTAAATGCTACATTATTTTTGCAATTTCCTATATTTAAATGCAGCTTTGTAATGTGTTTGGATCTGCTTTTGGCATTTTCAGATGGTACATTATATCACCAATCATGCTGACAAGATTGAGTCCATTCATTTCTCGGACCAATTTTCTGGTCCAAAAATTATGCAAGAGTAAGTCTTCCATGTTTTTGTCTTTAATCCCTTACATGCAGATCATTCCTACTGTGTTCTACATTTTTTTCCATTGTTTTTCAGGGAGGGTCAGCCCTTAAAGCTGCCTGAGACCAAGAAGACGCTGCTGTTTACATTTAATGGTGAATATTTTGTCTTTTTTAATGTTAATACATTTTTTTCCTTTATACATACAAAGGAAAGAAAAAGAACAACTTCAACAAAGGGCACGTTCTCAGACATAAAACCATATTTTGTACATAAGTAATTCTTAAAAACTCATTAGGATTTATGAGGATATTGTATACAATTTTTCATCATCACAAAATTGAGCAACATTTACTTGAACTTGAACCAGTGTTTAACTCTCGGTCTCTAAGTCTTTTCCCTTTTGGCCGTAGCTCTGGAATACTTCTTTGTAATGTAACTTTAAAGTCTTTAAAGGCTTTTACTAGAAACTTTCTAATTTTTTCTTTTTTTGCTTATGTTTAATCTAAGTTTATCTGTTTCCTTTCTGTGTGTAGTGCCTGGAATGGGCAACACCTCTCCCAAAGATATGGACACTCTGCTTCCTCTGATGAACATGGTGATCTACAGCATCGATAAAGTCAAGAAGCTCCGTCTCAACAGGGAGGTGAGCACAGCCCTGACACTCAGCTGCTTTTTTTGTGCTGCCACAAGACATTTCTTGTATCTGAGCTTTAGAATTTGAAGCTATCACCGCTGTATATTTAGGGCAAGCAGAAGGCGGACAGAAACCGGGCCCGAGTGGAGGAGAACTTCCTGAAGCAGACTCACGCTCAGCGTCAGGAGGCGGCTCAGACTCGTCGGGAGGAGAAGAAGAGAGCTGAGAAGGAGAGGATCATGAACGAGGAGGATCCTGAGAGACAACGTCGCCTTGAGGTCGGAAACTGGAAATAACACACGTGAACACGCGCAAACCAGTCTCGAGCTGTCATTCACTATGTTTACATGCGTTTGATGCAGGTCACGTAAACAACATATTCTGAATTAGACCTTAATAATAATAATAATAATAGTAGTAATATTAAATTATAGCAAAAAAAACATGATAGAAGAACACACAAGCTTTACGACTAATGTGCAGGAACAGATAAAGTAACACCATAGATAAAGATGAATATGATGCAGGGTATTAAATCACAAGAATGGTTTCTCAGTGTAAATGTCAAGAAAAGTTTATGTTTTAGAAGCAGAAATGTTCATTTCTATTAGTCATGTGAACATCTTAGCAGAAATATTATTTGCTTTGGAATAAGGGAAAAAAACAGAACATTGTGTGTATGGAAATATCATTTTTCTGCTTATATTTACATCTTAAATATGTGACTGTCCTGTTTTTTTTTTTCAGGAAGCTGCTCAGCGCCGTGAGCAGAAGAAGATCGAGAAGAAGCAGATGAAGATGAAGCAGATCAAAGTGAAAGCCATGTGAAAGACGACCACAGGGACAGCGACTCAAGCACACCTGAAAACAGTGCTCAGCTCAGACGGTTTCCTGCAGCTTCTCTCACCGCAGCTCTCAACTGACATCCTGTGCCTCTGGGTGTGTCCGGCTTTAGCTGTTTGTGTCACCACCTGCTCCATTTGGTGTGTTGTTGACTGTGAGTGAACTGTCCATGTCACGAAACAGGGACTGAGGGGGGGGTTTCTTTTTCGCCACAGTTCATGCCAAGATTTTCTTTTCTGTCACATTCTCTTCTCAAACTACTTCGAAGCCCTGTATGAAAGCTGTGTAGCTCAGTGAGATTTTTAATCACTCGACACACTATAAGGTGGTTCGAGACACATTTTAAAAGGAATGAAAGCATCACTGGGTCGTCAAATGTATGAGCATTAACATAATCTTAAATCAGATTTTTTTTATTTATATCTGCTATGGGATTCATGAGGTTTCATGCAGGCTGTTTCTAATGATATCTGAGCAAACATAATAAAATGCACTGGAGTCTGTTGAAAAACTGGCTGCACTGATTATTTTTTTTATGGTAAATGTATTTTACTGTCAAGTCACATGATGAAAACTGAAATAATGGGTTGTGAAACTTGAAGGTATAAGTGCAGGACACAGATTCTCAAACGCGGTATCGGTCGTAAAAAAGAGTCCGGGTCGACAACAGGGACCAGATTGGGTGGCGCGTCTGCTAAATTTAACTTCTGGGTTGTGTCAGCAGTCTTTGGACTAGATTTGGTTACATCGGGCGCAGTCGTCTCTTAGAATCTAAAATAGACCCAGTGACCAAAAGGCTTTTTATAATGTGAGTCTGGATGTGATCAAGACCTTTGACCTTCCACCATTCGACAGATTTGTTGTCCAACTCGTGCGTATCCCTGTAACACAAAAGCACTAGAAAATACCAGCAAAGGGTTGAATGAACATGATGATAATGAAACGTTTCTTAATATTAATGCAGTGGTAGTGAATTAGATTCTATTCAAGTTGTCGTCTGAAGGTGTAACAGTATAGACAGTAATATATTTAGCATATAAACAATACAGTGATTAGAAATATCTAGTTTACTGCATATTCATCATTGCCTGCTCTGCTCCACACGCTCTGTTTTCTAAAAGGTTTCACTCAGGTTTGATGAAATCTCTAACTCTCACTTATCACTGTGATTAAAACATGTCGAGGCTGAACGGACGCAGCGTTCGCAGCAAATACTTTGACCAAAAAGACAATTTAATGGCGCTCTCTTGTGGAGACCAGTGTTTGTTCCACATTTGCCTCAAATCAGAACGAGGTACATTTGTGACACTGAGGTTTTTACTTCTCACCGCAGCTTTTTTTCCACAGTTACTTCTGTTCTTTACTCCTCACATTTTCACATTCAGCAACAAAACTGCATCATTTATCTCCAGCAGTGACAGAATATAAAGTACATTTACTCAAATACTGTACTCGGTTCATTTTGACATGTTGCACTTTACTTGTTTCCATTTTGTGTTGCTCCACTACATTTCAGAGGGAATACTTATTGTACTTTTTACTCAATTAAAGTTGACAGTTATAGTTGCTTTTTATGTAATAAAACATGAAGACTCGTATGATATGATGCAGAACTAATCTATCCATTAAAACACAAATGATCTGAAACTGGCTCCACATTCATCATCTACAGTGTTAAAACGCTATTACATGTATTTATTAGTGATAAAACCAGAATATTATTTTCTCCTCACCCAAAGTACCATTTTGAATTCAGTAAATAAAGTAAAAGAACTTTGTAGTTGTTCCACCACTGATCTGCGACCACACAGTATTTATACTTTTATAACCCTACTGATGAAGAATATTCAAATACTGATGCGAGAAGTGCCGCTCATGTTTATTTTGTATGTATTTTCAAAAACAAAAGCACTGACCAAACACTGTAGCGTCTGCCGTGTCATAGTCTGGTCTGTTACATCATCCTCTTTAAAGTTTTCTGTCGGCACCAAACCAAACCACACTATTCGTTGTTATCTCTGCTACATATCAAATCCTGAAACCAGTGACGTACGTAACAAAATCTATTCACAAATGCTCTTGACTAGATTTTTTTTTTTATTTAGTAATTAAGGAAATCCACTTTTATTCCACGGCAGCCATATTTATTTGCAGTTAGTTTATTGTAGAAGAAAAATAATTCCTCAGGTCCGAAATCGTGGCTGGTTCAGTAGAGTTTTTATTCACTGCAGTGGAGACGCGGTATAGCACGTCAAGGCAGCAGTATTCTGTCTCCCTGAGTGTTTCTGCAAAGAGGCTTTTATACCAGTTATAGTGGAACAACAGGGCTTTACATGTGTAAATCACAAATGGCAGGGATCTTGAGGTGAGATGAGCTCTAATGTTAATCACGGTGTGACCATCGTTGGTGATGAAGTAAAATGGTCACACCTTTACAGTCTTATTGATTAAAGTAAAACAAATGTCCTACAGTGATGCAAAATATCTGAATACAGGAATGGGACGAAAGGAAACAAGGCTACAATGTTAATTCACAGAAGGTCATGTGAGTGTAAAAGAACAGAATTAAACTCATGATTCAATAGTAGAATATATGACAATAATAACTGCAATCTGCAGCATTAGTTTTGAACATTTAAATATATTGTATGACAACTACGTTTTTTATTTCTCAGTGAATAAAAACCTATGAGCATCCAGAACTTTTACTTGTAATGCAGTATTATCTGCCTTAATGATGTGGGTCTTTTCTATAGTTAGTCTGTACTATATATATTATAGGGACACGAATAGTTATTTCTGCTGCACAGTAAACAATTAAACTGTACTGAAGTATGTGATAAAATATATCATTCGTTTGTAATTGGTGAATTATTGTAAATCGATCGCTAGGGGGCGCTTTGACCTCTCTTTGCCTTTTCTGGTCTTGTGTTTTTAGGAGCAGATTCGGGATGTTTTTTCGCAAATTAAAACAATAAACCATAAATAAAATCTGCTTTCCTTGTAAAGAGATATTTAAAATCACTAATCATACTATATGCACTTATTGGGGTGTCCGTACATTCTAGCCATTACTTAGTTTTGTCGAAACTGCCGTTAAGGAATCGCAGGCAACATTCGCATACACTGATGGAGAACAGGCGAGGCTTTCAGGTTGGTTACGCGATGGCCGCTCTCTCAACAATATAGGGATTTTTAGGCGAAAGCAGTGAATTCGTCGCTCGGAGAGGCGTGTTCTTGCCTTGACTAAGTACCGGAATGATAGCCGTATCGTTTTAGCTCGTCAGCTTTGTTTGAGTGCCGGCTCGGAGATGTCCATTTTCTGTTAAGGACTCAGTGTTTTTCTTGTTCGTCTCCCGGGCCTGGCCGTAGCTGCCTACTATGTAGCGGCGGGTTGCTACTTTCGGATGAGCGGGCAGTAGGTCTTGACAAGGTGGGGTCTGAAATTAGACCAACTAGGGGCAAAACAATTCAATAGAGACTAGAAAGGGTATGTGTAACATGAACGCCACTGATTGAAATGTTCCAGATACGGTTTAAGGGTCAACAAGAGCAGAGTTTTACTCCTAACTGTTGTCTTGCTAGTTAGCATTAGCTAACGCTAACTTGTCCTAGCAAAGACGTAAAAGCATTAGTAATTTAACAGGGGCTGACGTTATCTAACTACCGGTTATGTTTTTACGGAGAATCGGAATTAAGGTGTGTCCAACGTGGATGTTGTGATACCCAGTTTCTTTGCATTTTGTTGTTGCACGTTAGCTTATGCTAGCAGCAGGTGCTAGCTGAAGTAAGTGCTGTGACGTAACGGTGGTCATTGTTTTGACAGCACGCAGCATCTCAACCGCGGCAGATAACCTCCTTATGTGAACTTTTACTGTAATTATTTATCCCTCGTTATAGCTATATTCACAAATACTGCCGAAAGAAGGTAAATATAACTGTAGGATGTGACGCAGCTTATCCTTGCTTTACGTTTCCATACAGCGTAGCTACTACGAGGTGTTTGTGTTAATGGCTGCAGCAATCCCGATTTTTATTTCACTAATTTAATGTTCATTCAATCAGGCTGTCTCATTAAAGTTAGGATCTCTCTTTCAAAAGAGAAGGCAATCAGCAAACAGATACAAGAGTCGTACAACACAGTTAACAAAGAATTAATAGAAACAGGTACAAGAATTATAAACAGCATCTGATAATAGAGCTTTAAGATCTCGAAGGGGAAGGTAGGACTCATGTTTGAAGGGTTTTCCCTAGGTTTATGGAAGGCTTAAGTGCTGTATTGGCTTTTTGTTATTATTTGACTAAAAACTATGCATTTTAGCTACTCTTAGACCTACAGGATAAAGCACAGCCCAGCACTAACCTATATTATTAAATTATATAGAAAATAGCGCACAAAGAAATGCATAACCAAGAGTTTTTCTTTTTCTTCAGCTTAGTTTCTGAGCCCAAATCTTATGATGGTTGAGAAAACCCTGCATAGTATCTGACACCAGTTCTGCCAACATATGTCTGTACATGAAGAATATCTAAGGTTAACAATTTGCTGGCTGAATTACAATGTGGCCACCTCTAGGTCTCTGTCATTTGTAACTTTAATCACAGTAACTTTGCCATACCTGGTTTTACATATATGGTAAAGTAACCGTAAAATCAGTTACCATACTTTTCTTGATTAATATAATTATTACAACTACTAAACATTTTGCTTGTAAAAAGTGTTTGCTTGAGCCAGTTGAAGGTACCAGGATGGTACTACTTCATTTTGAGCCAGGAAAAACACCAGTTAAGTAGTTAATGAATCGTGCAAATGAGAAAAGAGATGCAAGGTAGTTTGAAAGTTTCAACAGCAGAGCTTTATAAACGAATAACATGTGATGCTATTTCTTCTTGACTGTAAGAAACTCTATCCAGGATTAACTGCATTGTGTTTCCTCTTTCATTGTGGCCTAAAATCATGGTTTCCTTTGACACTCAGTTGTAGGATGGATCCAGACAGTGGGGCAGACACACAGAAAGCTGTTAGTTTGCAGTGGAAGAGCTACAAACTCGTCCAGGACCCAGCAATCCGGCGGGTCACACAGAAAATCTACAGATATGATGGAGTGCATTTCAGTGTGCCAGTGAGTTCATTTTCTTTTTTTGTGCTGGATGTGTGCATGCACGTTTTTGAAATCTAACAAACTCAATCATGTCTACAGGACTCTGGATTTCCTCCCGTGGGTGAACTGCGCGACCCAAGACCTCGAAGACTATGGTCGAGGTACACAGAAATGTCCTTGCCAGTGCCAAAGTTTAAGGTGAGAATGACTGACCAGAGTGTGTATGTTACAAATTTAATCCTCAGCTTCACGTACTGGAATAAATAAGATCTTTTCTGTGGTTTAAATTTTCTTCACAGCTTGATGAGTTCTATGTGGGCCCCATACCCCTTAAGGAGGTGACCTTTGCTAGACTCAATGACAACATCAAGGAGCCCTTCTTGGCAGAAATGTGTGCCAAGTTTGGAGAGGTGGAGGAGATGGAGATCCTGTTTCACCCCAAGACCAGGAAGCACTTGGGCCTGGCCAGGGTGTTGTTCACCAGCACCAGAGGAGCCAAGGACACCGTCAAGCATCTGCACAACACTTCTGTCATGGGGAACATCATTCATGCTCAGCTGGATATAAAAGGTAGGCGGTAATATTTCACCTGCTGTTTGTTATTACATTAATACTGACACTTGTAGATAATTTTTACAGTACTTGGGAAAATGACAAATTCCTCAGAGAAGTGATGTAACTACTGCTCTTACAATGATGCTTTGGGCTGCCACCAATAAAAGGAACTGATAACCTTAAAGGCATACAATTCAGATGGATCAGAAAATTTGGAAAAGGTTCTAAACTGGAACCAGTTCTCGATTCCCATCTCTAGTCTAATATACCTACTGAGTTTCATAAAGAACAGTACATCCATTCATAAGTTACACACACCGATCAACATAAGCATCAACAGTACCCTGCTTTGCCTGGTCCGCACGGTAATAATACACCACTAAAAACATGTGATTCAGATATTTTTGTTAAGAAATACCTTCCAGCTTTTTATTTAATTAAAGACAAAGGTGGTAATGAAAGTGTTTTTATTTTGCATTTGCTCTATATGCACCTGTGTGTGAGTCACCTGTTGCTCGCCATCACTCCCCACATTTACTAAAGAATTTTAAAAAATAGTAATAATTTGAAATAGCTATAGTTTGTTTCTGATTTCTCATCCTGTATTTATTTTTGTATGTTTTTTGTTCTTTACCCAGGCCAGCAGAGGCAGAAGTATTATGACCTAATAGTAAATGGGTCCTACACTCCTCAGACGGTGCCCCTGGGTGGCAAGGCTTTGACAGACAGGCTCCAGACCCAGGCCCCAGCACAGCCTGACACGGTATAATAACAGCATTCAGTTTAATTACTTTTTAATACATAATATGAAAACTGTAGGTCCTTTGGAATCATTATTGTCTGGTCTTGTGTGCTTCCTCTTACTCAGTTATAGTCTTTAAAAAAAAAAAATTGTAACAAAATAGCTGAAAACAAAGGACTTGATGAATTTCTACATTGTAGTTTTTTGTGTCTTTGATCCAGTCTTCAGAGATCAGGCGGCGGCTCTCCAGTGAGCTTGCAGTTTTGGCTGCAGGAGTCCAGGCCCTCGCATCAGGAAACATCACCCCTGTGGATGCTGGCTTCAATGATCAGCGTCTGGACACGCCCCCCTCCTCACTGGGGGGCCCCTACACCCCAGGCTCCTCTGCTTCATCACAGGGTGGCGGAGGAACACCTTACAGCTCTAGATCAGGGACTCCTTTCTCACAGGACTCGGGCTACACCGGCAGCAGGTTGGTCGTTGATAGCATTACACATTGTAGTTTTTAAAGGTCACATAGTGATATCACTGTCATGAGGTAAATTCAGTTTGTTTAGTCAAAGATGAGACTCTCTCCACTATGTTACCACAATGGGTGTTCGCAGAAGGAGGCAAACCCATGCTTTCGTAACTTAATTATTAAAACAATCAACTACACAGATTTATGTGTATAAGTATATTTTGACCAATAAATAATTGAGCAATATATACAGTTATTATTTGAAAATTATTTTATTACTATGAGACTGGACAGTTTTTTTTTTTTTAAGGACAAATAATCACATATCAGTTTTGAACATATTTGCACAGAGGCATTTGTGAAGTCTGGATTCTATTCCATCTTCTCTGTGGGGAAAAGCCAACAACAATCCTTCCTCCTGCACATGATCATGTTTTGTGTATGGAGAGGATGGGCTACGAGCAGAAAGGTCCGTTGCCAATGGGTTAGTGAGAGAGGGTGAGAGTCGGGCAAGGAGCAGCTGAGCAAATCATGTAGCATGCAGTTCTTTGAGTAATTGATTAGTATGTGTAGTAATAAATGCCTACTAGTTAGTCAGTTGTGGTTGGCGTTCTCTCAGACGGATCGAAAAATAAGAAATGCCAAAATGCTATAAGTCTAAACACTGTATTAGATGAACATATATGATATTTTTTGAGCTGTTCTCTGTTAAATTGTTAAATGAACAGACAAAACTGTCTGCTGTGTCATCAGAATCTTTGTGATTTATAATGCTGCTTTTGTTGTGTACAAGAGAGGCATAGGCAGTAAGTAGATTTCTGTCTTTCAGGCATTCTGGCTACAACACTGGCACTTTGGGCAGTGGCTACCCTCCCCAGGACATGCTACCCTCATCCTCCTCTTCTTCTGCAGTCTCATCTACTGTTGGGGGATACAAAGTGTCTCGCTACTCTGAGGATGCACAGGAACCTGCAGTGTACCACCGAGGCCGCCCTATCTATCCCCCAACAACATCATACCGTCCCAACGAGCCACCGTGCTACCCTCCATACCCCAACGTTGGAGGGCCCGGGCCACACATGGCACACCACTCCTCAATGCCTCCACCTCCCATTGCCTCCCAATATGACCAGCCCCCAATGTCAGACAGGGATCGGGACCGGGACAGAGACTCTGGGGGGCGTTATGGACCAGGGGGGATTGGCTCTAGACGATCGTCTTACCATCACCAGCAGGACACAAACTCTTCCTCTAAGTACCATTCCCATCACTCCCACCACCACTCAGACCGCAGGGAAGACAGGGGGTACCGGCGAGATAGTCTGGGTTCCCGGTCGAGTGATCATGGCCACCAGAGGCACCGCAACCACCACCACTCTCACAATCACCATGGCGGTAGCAGCAGCCGCAGACGGAGCAGCCATGACCGGGACCGAGATCGGGACAGAGACCGTGATAGAGACCGGGAACGGGACAGAGACAGTGATTACTCCAACAGCTCTGACCCCAGATACAACACCAACTCTTACCGCTCTTCCTCTAACAGCATGTCTCCTCCCCCTTCATCTTACTCCACCTACTCCTCCTCCAAAGAGCCTGCACCTGCCCCCGCCCCTCCCCAAGTAGTGGATGCTTCCACCCGTTTAGCGGGCACCAGCGTCACGGAAAGGGTCCCTGTCCCCCCTGCAAGCTCTGAAAAAGACTACCACCCAGTCCCCCACAATGCTCTGCCTCCACCTCCTCCACCACCACCTCCTCTTCCGCCTGCCTCTGTCATCGCAGCAGCTGTAGCGGAGACTCTTGGAACACTTGACTTTAGCCAGGACAGTCCTGCCCGTGAAGAGCAATGGACAAAGCTCAAACGCCGTCCCACACAACGCTGGAGATACTGAGA
>JAPQRN010000026.1:19144300-19161414 GCA_037367275.1 Coranthus polyacanthus
CCGTCCCAGCACCCCACCCGCCCCGCCAAAGACTCCCCCACCTTCCTCCCCACCCCACCCTTCCATCACATCATCTTCTACATCCCCTACCTCTACTTCCCTACCCCATCATCTCCCCTCCTCCTCCAGTTCTCCGCCACCCCCTCAACGTGACTCCTCTTCTCCAGAGCCAGATTCTACAAATGAGAGTTTACCGTTCGTCTACCACAGCAGCAGCTTGGACTCTCGAATTGAGATGCTTCTGAAGGAACAGAAGGCGAAGTTTTCTTTCCTCGCCTCTGATGAGGAAGACGAGGAAGATAGGAAAGACGAGAGGCAGAGGGGTGCACGTGGGGATGGAGGAGAGCGAAGAGGTGGGCCTGGTGATGTAACAGGGGAGCACACAGGGGGGAATCAGGTGGGAGACAATGGGGACAAGGACCAGAGGAGGAAAGGGGAAAGAGACAGAGGAAGGAAACGAGGAAAAGGAGGAGAAGGCAGAAAGAGCCCTAGTGTACTTACAGTTACCACACCATCCTCTTCCACGTACTCTGACCACCTCCCGCCCCCAGAGGATCCCCAGGCGCAGGTCAGCGTCACTGGGACCGGAGCTTTGCAGGAGGAGTCCTCACAGGCTGGATTAGCTGATTCACAGACCAGGACAGGAGCACACACACCACCTTACAACGGACAGACTCAGGTAAGATCAGTAGCATGCCATGGGAATTTAGAGTTTAAAGGTTCAATGTGTGATATCTAATGACATCTAGCGGTGAACTCACAGTTTGCACCCAACTGAATATCCCCACCCACCCTCACCTATGGTGGCCGCAAAAACACATCAAAGTCCCTTGTGTCCCAGCCAGTGTTTGTTTTGTCCATTGTGGGCTTTTTATTTGAGAGGATATTAACTCTGGTCCGCACTCAAACATAGAAGGTGACAGTAATGCACCTTATCGCTGGATGCCACCCTCTATAAAATGGAAAAAAGTCCATTGAGAGCTACTTTAGAAACATGGTGGTGCATTCATGATGGACTCTGAATGGTGACCCGCTCCCTCTGTAGATATAAATGGTTCATTCTAGTGACACTTGTAAAAAGAACTCGGTCCAGATACTGTATAATTTTTGTTTGTTAAATTAGCTGAATTTTGGAAAAAACAAGAACAATGAAGGTAGATTAAGCTTATATATAAATATAAGATAAATAAATTATAAATTAACATTATATAAATTAATTATGTGATAACTGAATAAACTTTGCTAAGCAGTTTACATATTAACTGGCTAAATAAAAGTGAATATGTCAATACCACAGACATGATCGCTGGATAATGGATTTACATGTGTTATAGTGTTAATTGTGAAATGAAAAATTTGTTTTGTTTCATTAGTAACGTAATGAGACACATGATACCGAAGACGGAACTGCAACTCGAGACTGTGGATGTTTGGACTTTCAGAGGCTCTTCTCTCTCCTTTCTTTCAGTCTCAACATCACACACATAGTGTGTTGAACTGAGAGACATTTGCTATTTAATTGAAAATTTTGATTCCATAATTCTTATCTGAATTGTGACACCACAGTCTGGGCTCAGATTATTTTGAGAATCCTAAATATAAACATTTGTAACCTTTTTTTGTAATGAGGCAAAACAACCCGTTTAATATGTTGTTTAAAACAGTCCAAGTTCTTTTTAACTGCTAAAATGTTTTATGCATTTCAAAAATGAATAGCATGTCTTCAATGAAACATTCAATGGAGAAAAAGACATTCTTGTGCAAATGAAGAAAAATTATTGAACACAACATTGTCTTAAGGACAAGAGAAAGACTGAAGACACCCATGTTACAAAAGAAACTTAATGCATTTCCTTAGTTTTTATTTTCATTTTAAGGTTACTGTGTTATTTTTGCGGTTATGACATTAGTATTGTTCCATAGTTCATTAACAGAATCAGAAACTCTGCTTTTGAAGGCATGTTTATCATCACTGTACATGGTGCTTAAACACACATCTACAGAAAATGGGTGGTTTACCAACTGAAAACAATAAACTGTATCTTCTTCCAGTCCTCCCCCCACTCCTCAGGGGAAGACATGGAGATCTCCGACGAAGAAGAAGAGGAGACGACCATCACGACAGTGACCACCCACCAGCCCTCAGTCACCTCAGGTTCCTCACCCTCGTCATCCCAGGCGGCCATGCCTTCACAATCAACAGACCCCTCATCTTCATCCCCACCCATTTCTGACTCTGCACAGCACTTTGGCACCTCCATGCACCCTCCCATCCCCTCCTACCCTCCTCATTTACCTCCTCCACCTCCCCCTGGTTACTCCCTCCAGCCCCCACCTCCCCCTGGGATCCCTCCTCTCCCCCACATGGAGCTGCACCCTGAATACCCTCCTCCCATGCCTCACCATATGTATGACTATGCCACCTCCATGGAGCTGATGAACCAGTACAGTGGTGGGGCTCCTATGTCCTTCCAAATGCAAACCCACATGCTTAGTCGCCTCCACCAGCTGCGCATGTCGTCCTCCAGCGGCACCCCCGGCCCTGGAGAGGCTGCCACCGCAGACTACAACTCCTACCATCTGCACTCTATGCCACCACCCCACACACACCATCCCTACATGGACCAAGAGGGCAGTGGGGCAGGCACTCATTATGATCAGGACCACCGCTACATGCCCCCTCACATGCCCTACCCTTACCCCGACCCCCACAGCACTCAGATCCCACCCCCTCCACACCATGGCATCCCACCTCCCCACACCGCATGGCCGCCACACGTCATACCTCCACACTACCCCTCCTACATGCCCCCACCGGGCTACGGCACCATACTGCCAGGGGAGGGAGATGAGTACAGGGCTCCAGGGGAGGAGATGCCCATGCTGGCTGAGAATCCACACGAGGCAACAGTGCAAATGGTTCTGGCCACTCTGATCCAGGAAATGAAGAACATCATGCAGAGGGACCTGAACCGCAAGATGGTGGAGAACGTCGCTTTTGCCACCTTTGACGAGTGGTGGGAAAGGAAAGAGACCAAGGCCAAGGTGAGGGAAGACTGTTCTCAGCAGTTTTAGCTTACATTTTTTTATTAAGTATAAAGTGCTGTTTTAACCCTATTCCTGTAGAATTATGGAAACTAAACGTGTCCTGAATCTCATACAAACTTCCTTTCTTCAAGCCAATTATAAGGCTGTCACAGTTTTTTTTCCAAAGCTTCACTTCTTCTGTCATTTGATGGTAGATTAACCTTGCATTCTTCGTTCTCCTCTACTGCTGAACGTACCAAGGAATGCAAAAGAGAAATAAAAAGTAATGGAGTGTAAACTGAAAATATTTTCCTCCTCCAGCCTTTCCAGACGATGGTTAGGGGAGTATCTGCTTTACGGGACGATGAGAAAAAAGAGGAAAAGGTCAACCGTCCTCGGGAGCCTCTCATGTCTCTGGTGGATTGGGCAAAGAGCGGTGGCATGGAAGGGTTTTCTCTCCGTGGAGCACTACGGCTGCCTTCCTTCAAGGTAAAAACAGCAAACAAAAAACTCACTATGATTTGGTAAAGTAAAATCAAACCATATATAAATTGACAGTTTTGCAAAAATGAATAATTAGCAGGTGCCCAATTAAATCACCAACAGTATCAGCATTGTTTTTTGAAGCCTGCTTTGGTTCTGTTTCTTAATTTCTATAAAATATTTGCTGTCCTATTGTGTAGGTAAAGCGGAAAGAACCTCAGGAGTTTGAAGAGGAAGACATGAAAAGGCCTCGACCTTCAACCCCACCAGACGAGGATGATGAAGGTTTGCAGAGCTGATGTTGACGTTTTTAAAAGGAGAGCTGAATTAATTGACCGCCTGCTTGTCACTTATTAACTGTTGTCTTGTTTCCAGCTGCTGATGGGAGAAGGCCAGAAGCAGACAGACATGGAGCTGAAAGGGACAACAAGAGGAGGAAAAAGAAGCCACGAAATCGCAAACCTTGGGAGCTTGACAGTGAAGGAGAAGAAACATCTGACGGCTCCTCAACTGAAAAGGTGTGTTTTTGTTTGTCTTATTTGGGTCTTAGATTAAATTGATTTTAGTTGGTGAAACTCAGTCTAAAATTAATCCTAAACAGAGTTTAACAAAACTAGGTTTAAAATGAGTGAATCCCAATTTGAAATTAAGCAGACCTGTTATATTAAACACAAGTTTAATCCGTATGAATATGTTGCCCTATTCACTCTGGTGACAGTTCAGCAGACAGTGGAGTTGTGTAGGCCAAGCAGCTCCACATCCTCCCTCTAGAAACATCCAGTGACATAAAACTTCTGGTCTACTAGGAGTTGGAGCATTGGTGGTACAGCTGCATTTCTTTCCCTGCCATGTTTTGACAGTTGGCCCAAACTTCCTGATAATGGTTTCTTTGCCAAACCACTATCTTGAGAGGAGTTCATTAGCATCATAAAAATCAACTGTGTTGCATCTGTCCCTAAACGTTCTTCCAGGAACTTCATTTTCTGGTTTAAAAATGAGTCCTGGTTGGTGTAAGTCAACCTTACTGCTTTTTATAAAGTAAACTGCAAGAAACATGTTAAACTTATGAATATTATATACAATAACTCAATGTTTAATTACATTGCCTTTTTTTCCCTTTTGCTTTGTGTTTTGATATTAACAATTCGGAATCATACTTGGTTTTCACATTACATTAGCTAGATGGCAGCATTTCACTGTTATGTTGTATGCATCTGCAGTTGTTCTGGTCTTCCTGGCTTTAGTATCTTTATCCTGTGTTTTAATAACAACCCTTTTTATGTGCAGGACGATGAGGAAGAAGAGGAAAGTGAAAAGGAATCTGATGGTAAATCACAAACAGTCATTTCATTACTGTCTGTTGTTTCATTTAGTTAAGACAGTACTGATACCAATCTTGTTTTATTTTCTTAGATGATGCCCTTAGTGCTGATAGTGATGATGAAAGCCTCTCCTCATCCTCGGAGGGCTCTTCTTCTTCAGCTTCCTCCTCTTCATCTTCCTCTGAGGATGAGGATGAAGAGGAAGGAGAGCGGGTTGAGAGTGAAGGGCCGGACACAATGGATGAATCGACCATCGACAGCACCAGTGAGAAAGAGAGTAACAGGTATAAAGTTTGTAATTCTGTGTTTGTCAAAGGAGTGATGTCCTTGGAAATCCATTTGTTGGTGGCTTGAGTTAAATTTCCTGTTTCTCTTAGGGATAACATCTCAGCTGCTGCTTCAAAGGCAGAGGTCCAAACAGGTTAGTCTACAGTTTACACTTCTCTTTCATTTACATGAAATTATACCACTTGTTTTGAGTAAAATGAGCCAAAATTACGAATTGTTTTGATTATAGTTAAGATTAAGGGGATTGGTTTACCTGCAGTTGCTTCAACTGACGAAATCTGCAGCTTCTTTAAAAATAACACCGGTTATAAAAGCTGTGTTTAGTGTTTATGGGTCAGTATTTCAAAGTTTTTGTTTTTCTCTCAGGTGAAGCCAAGGACAGCAAGGCAGAAACAACAACAGCACCTACAAAGCGTCCTCCGTCTCCCCCGTACCCACGTCCTTCGTCACCTATTGTTCTTGTGCCTCCTCTTAAGAAACGCAGGAAGACAGTCTCATTCTCTACAGATGAGGCTGAGAGCAAAACACATTTGGCGAATGCTCCATCATCTCCTTCTGCCTCACAAGTGGGTGAGTCTCCCTTTCTGTCCCCCGTCAGGCCTCCAGAATCTCCTGCTACTGCTGTCCCGACCTCTGCAGCTCGTCCCACTCAGGGCATTCAGCTGCTCCCCTTCGCCTCCAAACCAGGTGAGGGCAACGCTCTTATTGTCCCACCACCCGGACACACCCCAGACTCAGACGAGTCCAAAAAGGGACTCCCTGTTTCTCCTCAGACTGCCCTGACCAAATTGTCTGGCAAACGGGGTGCAGGCAAAGACTCCCCCAAATCTCCAGCTGCTCCTGTTATGGTGTGCCGCACTGTGCAGAACCTGCCACTGGACCATGCCTCTATGTGCAGGATGGCCTTCGAGGAGGCACCTGCACCACTTCCTGTCAACAAACGGTCCAGAGGAAGACCTCGCACAACCAGCCTATCTGCTTCTTCTATTCACTCACTCAGAGAGGAGGATGAGGATGAGGAGGAAAATGAGCAGAGGTTAAGACTCAGAGAGCAGCTGGGGGCATCCAGCCTCCTGCAGCTGGCCTCGGCTCAGACTGCGGACCTGTCTGTACTGGCTGACATTGCTCTGAAAATGGACCCTGAGGCTGGGGACTCAGAGGAGACAGAGACATCTGATGAGGCAGAGGAACAGAAGATGGAGGAGGACCTGTTCTCCCCAGAGTCTCTGGCCCTGGTTATGACACCAGAGGGTGTAATGGTCTTTATGGAGCACAACTACTGCAAACCCCCTGTTCTCTCAGTACCAACAGGTACCAGAAGAACATCCTCAAAACAGGACTCTGTACTGCTCCCAGCAGACCTCAACACTATTTCTGGGGTGCTTGAAGCACCAGAGGAGGTCATTGGAGAAGCGTTACCATCCAGGGGAGATACAGGAGCGTATGGAATGGGAGTACAGTCTGAGTTCGAGGATGTGGGCCAGGCTGCAGCTCTACCACCATCTTCAAAGAAAAAGAGTGTGGTTGGCAAGAGTTTTGAACTAGAGAAGGACAAGAGCAAAAAGAGAAGAAAAGACAAAGAAAACCTTGAGGTTCATCACACAAAAAAACACAAGGAGCCACCAGGCAAAAAACAGAGGAAGCGGAAACTAGAGGTACGTGAGCTTTGTCTGGCTTGTTCCTGTAAATCTTTTATGTCTTAATCATGGACGCACGTTGTATGTAACAGTCTGTCACAATGTGTCTGATACAATGGCTATGACGTATGAGCCATTTTTGTAACAATTGTTGGTTTTGGTAAAGGCGAAACTTCTTCTGCAGGGAAATAGTGAAAATAATGAATGGTTTTATTCTCTGCTGGTCTTTATTTTTAACTGGTGTAGCCAAACATATATATAGGCTGCCTCGTATGAGACAGAATGGATTCTGGGATGAAGAGATGTGATAATGTGTATTTCCACAGTAACGCTCCAGTCAGACTTTTTGATGCAGTGACTTTTGCACTGGGTTTTTCCTCACGCATACAGTACCAACCTGACTATGAATGAATGAGCTGCTACCGAAAGTGTCATCTGCCGAGTTGAGAGCATCCTTGATGCATCTTTTCATGTGAATTTAGTTACCAGATAGCTTAAACAATAGCCTCCTATAAAATCAAATATACATTGTTGTCCCTTTGGGGAAGTTTTACTTGGGCAGTAGTGCTTCACATGCCTGCAAAAATATAAATACAGTCAATATAAATGTCAAATGAAAAAACAGAACAGAACAGTGGTGTACACCATATACAACAACAACCGAAAAAAGATATGTAGAATATGGCACATGCCTCAAAAGATAAATAAACCTCAGGACTAGACACTACTTCTGGTTTGGTGAGTAGTGTTATAGAGAGAAAGGAAATCTTTAGCTGAAGGTAATAATTCATATTGTGAATATAGAATGTGAGCTTCAGATTTGACACTAGGTAGAAGGGCAAGGCGTTCTTTCTTCTGTCACTTTCATTGCTGTGTTTATTTTATTGATTTTAAATTTTAACTGTACTGTAGGAGTCCTGTCCCACAATGTCATACCATATCTAGGATGATTTCCATTACAGCTTCATAGAATGTTAACGTGATCTCATTTCCCGCACCAAACAGTCATAGTCTGGAATAAGTGACGTCTTCAAGCCAACTTGACAAACAGATGTTAAGTCTAAATGCTTTTATTGTCCATATGCGCCTAAATGCTTGTAGCATACCTGCTCAATTTCACAGTCGCCAGTAATTACCAGGTCATGGACTCTCACCTCAATGGGATCAAATATCAAATGCTTTGTGTTTGCTGGGTAATATATAATTTCTGCTTGATTCACATGAGAAATGCTTCATAAAATTGTAATGAAGTTGTAAATACCTTGTGGTAAGCGTAGAAGTGCACAGTAATGAATATGTTTTTAAGCTGTAGACTGGACGATGGAAACTTACAGTTCATTGGTAGTCATGTAGATCTTTTCTGTGCAGGACTCAGACTTGGAAGAAGATGTGGATGTGGAGGAGCTCGAGTCTGGGGAGCTGACCAGCTCAGACACCGAGGACGAGGTGGTTGAAGAGGTCCGGAAGAGCGAGCGCCTCTTTCTGCAGGAAGCAGGGGTAACGTCCCAACGCTGGCCAAAGCCTGTCCCAGCGCCCGAGCCACCAGCCGTGAAGTTTGACAACCGCAGTGAGTTTGAACAGATGACCATCCTGTACGACATCTGGAACTCTGGTCTGGATGGCGAAGACCTGATGCTGTTGAAGAGGACTTATGAGAAGCTGCTGCAGGATGACCATGGCTCTGACTGGCTCAATGACACTCACTGGGTCAGCCACACTAATATCCTTAACAACGACCACTTTCTCCATTAAACATGATGCCTATGTGATGAATATTTTCTGATGTCTAAATGGCAATAGCTGGATTTCGCAAGTAGCCTTCTCCACTTGATTTAATATGTTTAATAACAATTGCTATGTGTTCGTACAGTTGTTTTCTCACTGTTATTGCCCTTGACCTTTGAGCTCCACTCACCAATTTGCCGAACCCCCGTCGTAAGAAGAAGAGTGTAGATGGGCAGCTTCGTGAACATGTAACTGGTTGTGCCAGGAGCGAGGGATACTACGCCATCAGCCGGAAGGAGAAAGACGTCTACTTGGACCTGGACCTGCCAGAGCAGGTCATACGGGAAGTGGAGAACGTGGACAGCTCGGTAGGTGCACTCTCAATTTTTCCTGCGTGAGTTATTGCTTTCCAGGGAAATTCTGTGTCCACTGACAGGCTCATGTTTTTTTTTCCCAAACGAGTTTTCCAGTTCTTTCTCATAGGAAAAGATTTTCCTCTTAGGAAAAACAATCACTGCTGTTTTGTTTTGTACGTTTAGGACATTCAGCAGCAGACTGAGATACTAGTAATGACCATAGATCACTTTTGTTAAAGTTTAAGTAAAAGTAAAGAATGGCTAAATGTTTTGGCTACACACACACAAAAGATTTTCAGGTTTATTCGTCTGTCATTTCCATGTTTCTTTCTGATGCCAGCTTTTAGTTATTTTTGGTTTCTCGATGTGAAATTGTCTGTTCTTTTGATATGGAAGGTATGAACATTAAATGGGTCATGTCAACAGTCTTCTTTGACAAATCTCCTGCATCTGACTCACATGTGATGTGCCACAGATAGTCTTCTGTAGAGACTGTTACGGTCTGCTCACTACCATGTCTTGACAGTAAAGTCAGGAAAATGTGGTCATTCTGGCCAAATAAGTGTTTTCCTGATATGTTATGCAAAGCTCTGCTTTCCTAGTAATGTGGTTTCCATTTTCACTTGGTTCTGTGTCTCTCCATGACCATGGAAAACTGTTTTTTTTGGGGTTTTTTTTATCCAATGGCGCGCAAACTTCAGTTTTTCAGGCTTCGTGTTTTGTTGTAACATCAATATTTTTAGAGATACCACTGACTCAGCAGAAAGTGAGATGTTACTGGACACCACATCAGTCGCTATGTTTGATGTCCTCAAATGCCACGCCAGCAGCTGCAGTTCAAGCTGGTTTTAGCTATAATTACTGTAGGGTCTGTACTTGTTCCAGGTACACAGTGCTGAAGGTTTGTCTACCTGCTGGTGGTCTGTACATGTTTGAAGTAAAGCAGTGGAAATGTTTTCAAAGGTTATGGCAGATTGATGTGTTATCCAGAAGGTATAAAACTGACTTTTATCTCATATGGGATCAGTTTCATTTATTGTGCAGTTGAGTCAAACTTTTAATGCACCTTTTAAAAAAAACCAAAAAGTACTCAAAAACAAGAACAATGGTGACAGTGTTAGTTGGTTTCTAACAAGTCAGCAGGATGATTCATGTTAGTCAGCCTTTTCTTTTTATTAGCTCTATTTCAGTTTTCTTTGATTCTGTGACCTCCCTGCTGTAATTACCCCCAGCTCGACTCACCTACAACCAAGTGGACTTGCATAGCAAGCAGACCTGGACTGCTGCTGTTGTTCTCAGTGATTTGAATGACATTTTCCAGATTTGTTTAATTAAACACAACCCTGATAAGATTTGATATCGTGTTTAAAAACATAAATCGTAGTCTTCATGGTCTTCTGAGTTCATATTCTTTGTTGTTGATTGTGCAATGCGTTGCAATGGGCTGCACGCTGCGATAAAGTGGCTGAACCTAAAATTAGTTTAGCATACGTTGTAAAAACAGAAAAGGAACCTGCCTCTGTCCTTCCGCTTACATTTACTTGCAGTCTTATCTTCCTTCTCACTCAGTAGTTTAAAATGAACTTCACCCACTCTAAGGTTGGAGATTGAGGTCAGAGTTCCTCTTTGGTTCAGTCTCTGACAGCTCAAGGCCATGTGATAACATGATATTATGTCTGCTGCCTGTTTCCTCCTAGGGAACCAACCGACTGCTATCGGAGAGACGTTCAGAGCAGCGCCGCCTCCTCACTGTGATCGGCACACCAGCTGTCATGGACTCTGATCTACTCAAACTCAACCAGCTTAAGGTACAGCCAGTAACAGTCGCGGTGCCTCATGAACCCACTTAGTTACATGCACACAGTTTTATTTACATATGACCCAGTGTTTGTCATAAAAATCAAAAAAGAATTTTGATAAAGTGCTGCCAAGATACAAAATCTGGGGTTTGATTTGTGAAAAAATCATGAGGGGTGCCAACACCACCTTCAAGGACTATAGAAAGTTGAAAAATGAGAGGCCTCTGCATTAACATCTGAAGAAAACATATCACTTCCCAGCATGTTGCTGACTCTAAAATGATTCTAGAATGATGCCACAATGTTCTTGCCAGACTACTTTTTTTGGCTATTATTCAACACCATACTGATAAAAAAATAGTCTCTAGGTGAAGACAGCATTTTTTACACTGCAATGACTCCCTGGAGCAAACTAACTTAATAGCTTTTATTAAATTCCTTCAAAGTCTGGACAGTAATGGATATAAATGTCACTGGTTGATGGAGGTGTACAGCTGTGAGGAGGTGATTCTATTGACTCTATTCTCATTTTGATCCTTTTAAATAGGCTGCCTAGTTTGTTGTTTTTGTAGTTTTTTTCCCCTGCACTTTTCGTGCAAAGCTAGATGAATATGTGTTGGACACAGATACAAAATCAATCTTGATGTTCACCAGCAACGCCCCAAAAGAAGGGCAGTGTTTCAGTCTTTGGGTGGTGGCTGTTTACACTGGAACTGAGATAAATGCAGAGAATGACACAATCTACACTGACACTAGTATTGACAGTGGACTGCTTACATCTAATGTAAACTACACATGCCAGCAAATTTGTTTTATTCAAGTCAATATAAATGCCTGTTTGTATACACTGACCAACACTTGTTTATCTTTCCTAATGAAGACCTGAAGCTGGAGTTTCAGGGAGGTTTTAATGTTATGATTATCTCAGGGTCATCGTACTTTGTTGTTGAATCCAGTCCCTTTCAGTGTCTCCAGATTATCGCTGCAATAAAACTCTGCTTTCCTCATGCAGTTCCGCAAAAAGAAGCTTCGTTTTGGCCGCAGCAGGATCCATGAGTGGGGTCTGTTCGCCATGGAGCCCATCGCTGCTGACGAGATGGTCATCGAGTATGTGGGCCAAAACATCAGACAGGTACTGCTCCAGTCGATGTGGAACCATTGTGCTTTAAAACAACAGCTTCCATGCAGCAGGTTCAGGTGCCTGTGTGTTGTGGTTGCTGTAATGTTAATATCAGTGAGTGACAGCTGTTGTGTTGCGTGTCCAGATGGTGGCTGACAATCGAGAGAAGAGGTATGCACAGCAGGGCATCGGGAGCAGCTACTTGTTCAGAGTGGACCACGACACAATTATCGATGCCACCAAGTGTGGCAACCTGGCTCGATTCATCAACCACTGCTGCACTGTAAGTTGAGTCAACGGAACGGTAACGGAGACGCTCTGTGTCTGTTACGATGTCTGTGAAAAATCATGAATACCTCAATAGTGAAATCCAGTAATATAATATAATATTATATATCTGTTCAGTTTAATGTAATTAAAAAAGGTTGATCATCATTGATCATTTGATGATAAATTATGTTTCTTTATTTTATAAGGCAAGGCACTTTAACAGCTGCTTGGTAGCATATTGAACCACTTCGATCGATTGAAACAGAACTGTGTGTCCGCACAGTGGCTGAGCTGTCAGTACTAGCATCTAGCTGTCAGGCAGACTCTTCATTGCTAATGGTGATCAGAAAGGCAAATATCGGTCGATAATGATGTTTTTTTGGCAAATAGATCGATGACTCCCTAATGATGATATAAATGTTTCTATTTATGGGTTACATGTGCACACCGTCTCAGCATTTCCCTTGTTGTGAAAGCTTGACCCGTCTCCTGTATCTAGTTACGGCTGCTAACATAGGCTTAGTCAGTGTTTTAGGGAGGGCTTTAGCAGAGAATCTTTGAATCTGTTGGTCATTCGTCTCTCACTGCCTTGTCCTTTAGCCAAACTGCTACGCCAAGGTCATCACTATAGAGTCCCAGAAAAAGATTGTGATCTACTCGAAGCAGGCCATCGCCGTGAATGAGGAGATCACCTACGACTACAAATTTCCCCTGGAGGACAACAAGATCCCCTGCCTGTGTGGTACAGAGAACTGCCGTGGGACACTCAACTAGTGGATGCATTTCTCTCCCTCACTTGCCAACGGCCAGCCGGACCCTGACACCGCACTGGTTCGACCCCCCTCCCCTCCCCGGCTCCGGATGGCTTCACAGCTGTCCACACAATACCCAGGAAACAGAGACGCACACACTTGCACTTTTTGCTCACACTTTTAATTCACTTAACATTTTCACAAGCCAGTTTGTCAGATGTTTGGGAAACTTGGCGTGTGAATTCTACGAGGGGGTCAGTGCATAGCATTAGCCCCTCTGCGGCAGTATTGTTGGTCTTAATTGGCTAATAAGTTCCAATCAAGCTTTTCTGTGCAGCCAGGCTTCAAAGGTCTTTGTATTTCCATGCCAATGTCCGTTTGAAGGAAGACAATGAAAACAGAAGAGAACATCAATATATTATGTCTCCGTCGGCTCACGTAGTCTTCGGCCTGGATCACTGTCCCACTCACACTGATCCGCACACAGACGCACAGGAATATCAGACAAATTCAGGGTTTTTAAAAGCGCCTGTAAAGGGCACACTTTTAAGATGACAAACTTCAATAAATTTGGTCTTCAGTTATGCAAGATTTCCAAGTGTGAAGATTGTTTTTGAGCTTTTTTTTAATTTCATTTCATAGTATTATATAATAATATTACTATTGCTGTTATTAATTGTGTTATTTAGTTGCATTAGCTGTAAGTATCTTACAGTGAAATGGTCTTCAGTGTATCTACCCACTGTCCTCAGTGACCTGTGATTCACCAGCCCTATACAACTGTCATTTCCCTCCTTCACTGTGTCCAGCTCTCATGATTTGCCACATCCTTCTGTCTGGATGAGAGTTGAGTCCTTTGACATTTTGTTTTAACCTTCCCTGACAATATTTGGTTTGTTAAATTGTAGCTCAAAGTGTGTTTTACTTTTACCTGGCTGCTGATTTTTTTTTTTTTGTCTGTAATCAGCACAACAGAGAAATGCCCTTTTTTTTTTCTTTTTCTTTTTTGTTTCAGGCTATTTCAACAAAAGGTCTTGTATATGTTTCTCGGAACCTTTTCTGTCTGTTTAGTTGTTCGTTGAGCTTTATCTTTTTCTGTTCCAAATGGATATCAGCTTAATAATATCGGATTCTTTTTTCAGTTGCCTGCAAACACATTTTCGGCAAGCCCTTCTTTAATCAAACAAGGCGGAATTTACACCAAACTCCTGCAGGTTCCGGTAAAATGTGTGGTCAGTGTTGAACTTAGTCACCCTATGTGCTACAGATGCTTTTAAAAAGGCACATTCATTTGATTAGGACAGGCCTATTTAAAGGTTTAGTTTAGTAACCCCTGTTTAGTGGCCTTTTTCAATGCGTCACTGTGTTTTATTTAATTCTGTGGCGTCTTTAGCCCCATGAAAACCATCCCTCCCTCGAACTTTATGAGCTTAAAGCTAACCGATGTCCTGCTTAGACTTAGCTGGGTGGGAGGTATAAACTGTGTGCCTGGGAGGAAGATGAGCCTCAGCAGGTTTCACAGCAGAGAGAGGGATGCTTGTGGCCCTTCTTTTTTTCTTTTTTTTTTTCGTTGTCGTCGTGTCTCTGTTTCAAATGGCTCTGGCCGTCCAAAGTTTAATTTTAATTTAGTACTTTTAACTAGCGCAAGACTCTTCTTGTTTTGTTCCCTCTCAAACAGGAAACTGTGTAAGATATTTCTTGTTGCAATGGAAGCCTTTCAGTACAAACCAACCCTCTTTACTACAGGATAAAAACATGAAAGGAAAAAAAAATCAAAGAAGTACATGTAAATATTGTAGAGGTGTTTGTTTCTCGTAGAAACACACTGATTCCAAGCTGTAAATATGTTGTTCCTTTTCCTCTCTCCATGATGAGGAAACATGTACATACCTTCCATTCATTTATTTTTTATTGTTTCTCCTTTTAATTTGATGATTATTTTAATATTATTTGCAATATTTCTCTTGTATTAATGCGTTGGACCCTTTATTAATGGTGCATTAAAATATTTTTTAAATAAATGAAAACTCCATGTTGTTCTTTCAGTAAATGCTGAGGTTTTGATCGTTTACTTGGTCTCATAGGACTTTGTAACAATAAGTGGTGTCTGTTTAAACAATCCCGACTGCTAGACGAAATATTTTACCTGCGGATTCACCGGTTCTACACACAGTGTTGCAGAGTCAACAGGAAGTTAGTTGCATAATGGAAACTACGGTGTTGAAATCAGACGTGAGTGCACCTGCAACCGTGGTATTTCCTGAGAAGAAGCGTTGAAATCTCACACACAAGGACTAGATTTCAAAAGTCATCAGTGGGACGACAAAAAAAAAAAGGAAGCGCTTGCAGTGAGAGGAACGTGAGTGAACTGCAATGTGTCTGGAAAATCTAGCTGACCGACATCCCGTGCTCTCCATAGCGGATTATTATTATGCAGTTGCTTGGAACGCTGTTTTTTGTGTCAACTATTTACCAGAACTCAGTTAGTGTTTGTGGAAAAGTATAATTCGTGGGTTTAGTCTTGAGTCACTACAACTGCCTGGAACTGGCAGGATTTTTTTTTTTTTGTGGGTGTGTGTAAAACATACAACAACCATAGAGCAATTACACTTTCCCAGTGTTTGCTGAAATTGCTCTTAAATCTTATCCACAAACATTTACGAACCCTCTAAAGAATATCTGGTACAGTTTTGTTTCGTGAAAATCCACCTCTTTGTATTTTGTTGTGATGTGATATGAGGTGGTTAAATGATCCCGGATACAAGCCTGGTCTTTCTGTTTTTATTCTTCTGTAATTAAAAGCTGCTGACACGTTTCTCAGCGTTAGATAAGGTCACACATTTTCACTCCAGCAGTTAAACTCCTCAATGTGAGGTTTCTGGCAGCCCTGAAAACCAGCTTTGTCTGCTCTGGATGAGGAGTTTTTGTCTCAACGTGCACCGGAGCACGTATGACCTGGAAGCCAAACAATCACTGAATCCTTAAATCGTATTGTTTCCCTGATTCCTTCTCAGTTCGCAGTAAAAACCCAGGATTGACCTTTTCCCGGCCGGTGTCTGACATCCTGTGTTTAACGGACCTGGTGGTGAATTCAGCCAATGTTAAATGACCGCACATAACCCTCAAACTTTGGCTTTGTATCAGGTTATAAACCACCAGACTCCAGTCAAGTAGAGGATATGGTTATTTTTTTAAACATGAGGATAGAATTTGTCTTGTTTATTATATTGTACTTCAGTGTAGACCAGAGTTATTACAGCCTAGATAATGAAAACTAAGACTAAAACTAGCAGTGAGAATAACTGTGTTTTCCTCCAGTGTTCAGGATGAAATGCCTGTCCACTATTTGCTAAATAATATTTAATGTTATGCATTCTTTCTTCTTACATTTTTCGGCTTCTGTAAATCGAGGCTTTCTCCATAGGACCTGAAAACCTATAAGAACTAAAAACTAAACAAAAACTAAACTCAACCAAGCTGAAAGACTAATAAAAGTAAAAATGAGTCACTTTTAGTCTGTTTATGTGTGTCTCTGGTTAATAACCAACCTTCAAAACTCTATAATAAGTAATGTGGTTACTGACATTCAGCTGTGAGAGTAAACGCTTTTTAGATTCTTTCCAAAATCTTTTTTAAACCACATGAGATAATATTAATTTACCAGGAAAAGTATTAATGCAGAGTCGTCGCTTGCAAACCAGATGGTTTTTTTTTATGCCTACAAGACTGATGTCATTGAATTTCCTTGCACAGCATTCTCTGTGTCAAAGTCTTAACTTGTGCAAAGGTTGAGGGATCTCAGAGGCTTCTTATAATGCTGCTTCCATGCGCGTTTTGATATGATTTGTTGCTGCTATTTTGTTTACGGATTCACCAAAATAAGTGCTTCCATCTCTGCGCTGTACCAACTCCCAGCTGTTGGTCTGCATAAAGATATGTACGGAGTCAGAAGGATAATCACTGTAATTTAGGATCAGCTCACATTCCCATAACCTGCACCTCATACTTATGTAAGGGACATGAAGCTGGAAGTAACAAGCGGTTATTTTCACTGTCGACTAATCTGTGGATTATTGTCTCGGTTAATTGTTTGGTCTCTGTAATGGTGAAAAAGGGTTTCAAAGCCCAGGATGTCGCCCTCACGTCTCGTTTGCTCCAAACATATTCCGTTTGCTGTCATAGAGGACGAAAGAAACAAGAAAATATCCACATTTCAGAAGCTGCAATCAGAGAATTTTGACATTTATCCTAAAAAAAACCCATCAGATTATTGAGCATTAAAATAGTCGACAACTAATCAGTTCATTGTTGCAGTTCTATACCTAATGGTTAATT
>JAPQRN010000026.1:19161514-19180731 GCA_037367275.1 Coranthus polyacanthus
CAGAAACCTCACAGAGGAGCAGAAGAGCAGAAACCTCACTGAGGAGCAGAAACCTCACTGAGGAGCAGAAACCTCACAGAGGAGCAGAAACCTCACTGAGGAGCATCAGACCTTCTTCTGCCAGCATGTCTGAAACGCAGCAGGGTCTTGTTTATCTGATTACCGGAGGCTGCGGTTTTCTGGGCAGACACCTTCTGAGGGTTTTGCTGGAGAAGGAGGACGGCGTTACGGAGGTGCGCGTTTTCGACAAACACGTCGACTCCGGTTTAGAAGGACACGGGACAGGTAAGCACTGCGGCTGTCTGACAGGCTGCACCGAAGAGTTCAATATTAAACCGCTTTCTGCAGCTTCTGACTTCAGGGTTTCATCCTCACCGCCTGCGCTTCGTGTCATTCTGTGACTCTTCTTTCAATTTATTCGCCTTAGAAAGACTGAAGAACATCATGTACAGCCTGTACTAACGTGCATATCACCTCTGGAAAGTCATCAAAGATACCTCTAAACTTTCAAGACCATGAAGGGTTCGTGATGAACAGCAGCCTTCGTTAAACCCTTCTTTGTGCATGTTTGTGTTGTAATGTCGGTGCTTGTTTATAGTGTGTAGTGTAGCCAGGTATTACAGGTAAAAAAATACCAATTCAAAAAGCCCTGTTTCTCCATGTATGTGTTAAACTTGACGGTAGAGCTGGGTAGATACAGATACACTTTATTGATCCCCAGGGATTATACAACCAAAAATGCATTCACCATAAATATTTTCATGTCAGTCAGTATCGATAATTATCGTGACAAATATCAAATCATTGTTTCTTTCAAGTTTAAAAGCTCATTTTTGGTCCCGAGTGAAACTTGAAGAAACCAGATGGTTGTTTTGTGGTTTTAAGTTATTCAACAAAGACGAAACAAGACGAAAATGATGAAAAAGTGAAAATGATGTAAAAGACAAAACAAGACGAAATGTACATTAAAAAAAAACGAAAATTATGCAACAGATGATGTTTCATTTAATGACTGATAGTTTCCATCTCTTCCACTTTATAACAGACATGTTTAACAAATAACTAATATCCATAACTAATGAAGTTAAATATTTGAAGGAGGTTTTTCGCAGGTTACACCCAGTCCACTGAAGACTAGGCTCTAACTGACTTGCTTCTTGTTCTGTTTACCATCCTGAAATAAAAGTGATTATTATTAATAAGTTAGAGCTAATAGAAGATGTTTTATCTGGTTTCAACTGTGTGAGAGGAAAGAGACCTATAACTAAAGCTGATTCCACGTCCCTGTGTGGAAAAACGACTTCACGTTTCCCTCACATGCTGTTTGGTGTGCGGGTCAGTGTGCAGAGGTGAAGGCTTTGTTTTGAATCCTGTGGCCGGATGAAGATGTTGTCATCATATCATTCACCTGTCACCATCTGGAGATTGCATGGAAACAGGCGTGCTGCAGATGTTTCCACGATGGAACCAGGACTTCCAGACTTTGACCTCAGACTCTTAATTTGCTCCTGACATGTTGTTTCCACTTATTTCACGTGGGGGAAAAACAACAACCAAATGCTAAGCAGGGTGTTTTTTTTTTCTGGTCAGACTGATCGGAATAAGTCGCATATGTAACTTTCAGCAGCTTTATTGTAAGCCTTTACCCTCAATGGTGTCAGGAATGCGGCCAAGCACAAGTGACGCCTCTATTCCACAGTGGAAGTGCTTTGTTCTTCATTATTTATTGTCAGGCAGGACTGAGGCTCGCTGGTGATTGAGCGCAGTTTGGGCCCCTTAGAGATCAGCACACAGTAACTGGAGAAGCCAGCCTCGGTGACACCCACCACAAGCCTCACAGCCCAAAGAAAACGGAGATGCAGACGTGCTCTAATGTATAATTAATGTTTCCGCTAAGTAGAAGGAGTAATGCCTCTAATTAAACATCTTCTGTTTGTAATTAGTCCGGAAGGAGCGTCTGAATTGCAACAGATTTTCTGTTTTGATGTTCAAAAGTCCGGCCTCTTTCCATGTCAGTGACAGGACTCTGTCACTTGTTATCTACTCTATCAACAGATAACATTTGATTTCAAGGACAGTTCACCAGAGTCAAGATAAACAGTGGCTCAAGACTTTGTTAATGATAACACCAAAACTAAATGAACGGTTACTGAAAAACGTAATAGTTAAAAAAAGGTCCAGAGTTAATAATTTTGCTCTATTTGTTTCTGCCAACACAGCTAAGTCCTACCTGTACTATTTGATAATGTTAATGTTAATAATGCGTCAATTAGTTCAGGGCTTCCCAAACTTTTTTCAGCTCAAAAAATTTACGAATGCACATCACGAATTGCCAAAGCATCAATAGACTTAATAAGAAAGAAGTATAGAATAAACAGAAGAAAGGAGTTCAAGATAATTTACAAAAGTCAACTGTATTCAAAGTGGTATTACAGCCAAAAAAGAGCCAGGTTCCAAGGAAGTAAACAAGCAGGTTCTTGATTAATTCCTCTTCCTCGCCTGTTTTCGTAGCTTTGTTTACTTCTTAGGCAATCCTCGGGGATCACATACCGGTTTTAACTTTGTGTTGCTGTTTCTCAGAGCGGACGAAGGTGGTGGTGATTCAGGGAGACATCACGGACTACAGCAGCGTGTTGGACGTGTCCCGCGGGGTCGATGTAATCATCCACACAGCCAGCTTAGTGGACGTTTGGCACAAAATCCCAGAATCCGTCATCTATTCTGTCAACGTCTCAGGTGAGCCATTCAGGGAGTGGTAACCGGAACTGAACCGAACTGGGGTGGGGAGGAAGTAGGGATTGTGGTTTCTGAATGTTTTACAGGATAAAACACTGAAACAGAGGAAATCCACGCCTTTTCCTCCTCTGTCCTTGGATGGTATTTCCAAGGCCATGTGCCACCAATAGTGTAATAAAGGTCTAATGAAGCCTGGAGTTTCTCATTACATTTAAAGTGTGGTTAGTCATCCTGAAGTGAACTGTTTAAACCTCTTTTTGTGGAATTTAGTGGTTCAGTTTATTTGTCACATGTTAAACTATCAAGCATTGCAGCTTTAATTTTGCTGTTGATTAGTTTAGACAGTAACAAAGACTCACTTATATTAAGCATCAAAGTTGAATTTTAAACAGAATTTACAGAAAAACAGTCCTCCATGCAGGCTTTATTCTGGCTCAAAATGAGGCGGAGGTGGTATCATCCCGATCATGTTTACGCCGCCTTCAACTGGCTCAAGCAAGTACGTCTTATGAGCAATGTATTTTAGGAGTTCCAATAATGATATGATTGAAAATGACAATTATCATGTTAAAACAGCATGATGATACAGTTACTTTCGGACGCAAACACTAAGCAAAAGCAGGTAATATGTGACAGAAGATAAATCTTTCTAGTGGAGTCTATTAGTTGTAATAACAGTAATATTGTATAGTAATTAATAGTACTTTATAATAATATAGTAGTATTATAGTTGAGCCCAGGATTTTCCAAAAGGGAACATTAGCGAAGGTGCCACTTACTAAAAAAAGCGGCGTCAACTCCAGACGTATTTTATGTCACATCTTGTCGAAGCCTCAGGTTGTGTGTCATGGATGAGTGTCGCGCTAGTATCGAATTATTTTTGTACTTGACTGAGTCAGACGTTGTGTTTTGTTTGTCATTAATGGCTTCTGTAAATAAAACTGACCCGTGGGCATCACAAACGGTCCCAGTAATGTTTAAGTGTCTGACAAATGTAACAAAATGTGGTTAATAAATGAGTCAGTCGTTCGTCAGAAACCGTAAACTAAACTCACAGCGTAAGGTGGTCCACTATCACAACAACCGAAACAAATGAACGAAAAAGGTTCAAGTTTGTGATCATGGTACAATGACTGAATGGTGATTATTTTATTGATTATTTCGCGGTTTCTGCCTTCATGTATGAGATTTAAATTCTTCATAGTGGATGAGTAAACAACCAGATAACTTGTGAGCACATGGGAAAATGATATTTACACCAGACTTACAGACATTGCATCATGTAAACAATTTTTAGCCGATTCCAACAATAAAATATGCAAGAACGAAACAGGAAAGAAGAACCTGAACGCAGCAAGATTCTTCCATTCCACCACTGGCCTACAAACGTCCCACAAGGGATCATCCTTGATCTCTGTTGGCTCAACTGTTGATAAGACACACATTTTTTGCATTATTGAATTATAATTTCATCTGTTGCAAATCGTCCTAACATTATGAACTCATGTGTTCAGAAAATACTGATGCTTATGTTTCTGAATTCCTGAAATCTCTTTCGGATCTCTCGTGAATACACGAGTTCACTGAGGAAATACTACAGCGTTTTCTTGACAGCAGTGCATCAGATGTTTTTGATGAAACCAAAAATGTGTGTTGACTTAATGGAATCTAACATAGAGCCAGACTCATAATAATCACATTTACAAATCAGCGTTT
This sequence comes from Coranthus polyacanthus, assembly GCA_037367275.1. Taxonomy (NCBI): domain Eukaryota; kingdom Metazoa; phylum Chordata; class Actinopteri; order Kurtiformes; family Apogonidae; genus Coranthus; species Coranthus polyacanthus. The sequence goes on from JAPQRN010000026.1 coordinate 19,165,967, forward strand.
TATCGTTTTATTTGGATAGTTTAGCGGTGAACGTCACCCAACCAGTCGCTGATGGTCTAAATATGCAGGATTTATGCGGTTGTCTGGTTAGATTAGGTCCGGTGTCTGAGCCGGCATGCAGTGATTCAGGAATGAGACAAAAGCAACCTTTGTTATCTGCCAGGGGACAGTCAGCTTTTGGGCTTTTCGAACAGTCTTACTCGGAACAGGAACACAAGTGATCTTTTCACAATAGAAATGAATACATGACTTGGACGCTGTTATTTTTTTTAAGGCTCCAGATGATCCTCACATGAGTCAGATTCACACAGGTCCTACAGTTTGTCCACCTGTGTGACTGTGTAAAACAAGTTTTGGTTTGATTCCAATCCCAGATTTACTGAAAAAGGCTGGTCCGGACTCCGGATTCCAAGAATTAGATCTAGTTTTTCCATCTGTAGATCTGAGAGGTATTTACTTAATCTGTCTGTGTTTAATCATTTACTCCCTCTTCTTTCGTACAAAAGATTTCACTCCTCCACTTAGATTTGGTACAAATTGCAGATGCTACGTGACATCAGCCTCTTGTTTGTATGTTTATTCACTTATCATCGTGACACACCCGTTACAGTACAGATGGTGTTGGTTCTCTAAGGTCAAATCTGTCTGGTATTTGTTTCAACTCAAAGTTTTTTTTATCTTTGCGGAGGCGTATCTTCCTCTAAAATGAGCTGCTCTTTGATGATGCTTACAGCGTAAGCCAATAATTGTCATTCCTGAAACAGATCCAGCACACGTCCCTTCACACTCGCATGCCCAGATGTAATGGTGCATCCCCTTACTTTATCTGGAAAACTGTAAAAACCTTTTAAAACATCAGCTTCACTTTTCATATCATGTCCAATGCCACTTATACTCTACTTAGATTCTGCTTCTCTTAGTTTTCTTATTTTTAATGAATTTATCTTACTTTGATTGTTATTGTTATCGTCTTTACTTTTAATGACCAAATTGCATGTCGGCAGTTATTAACGGAGGTCTTAGCAGGACATGGAAAACAGGTTTCTTGCCTTTTATTTTAAGCCAACACATGGAGCTTTTGCTTCACTTTGAATTAATTTCCTGTTGTTCTTTTTCCTGTGTGTCCATAAATAGAGTGTGCTTCTTCTCTTGAATACTGATGTTTTTGTCTCTTCTCTACTCAGGAACAGAACATGTGATCAACGCCTGTGTGGAGAATGGCATCCAGGGCCTGGTCTACACCAGCAGCATGGAAGTGATCGGTCCAAACATCGATGGAAATCCGTTTATCCGGTAAACATCTGAAAATAATATTCAGTGCTATGTTCTTTCTGAACTTAGTTATATTTTCCGAAACAAGTGACTCAGCGTTCAAACGTGGTTATATTTTTCCATGTTTCCATGGTCATTTTCTTAAAGTTCTGTTCTCCTGTTTTGAGTTTCACCTTTACATATCACAAGACACAAGATAAGAAAGGAAAGGGAACAGTGGGAGGCAACTGAACTCAACACAGAGTATCCAGATTCTTTGAATTCTCCACATCCACACTCACATTGTATTTTCAAATCACACTGATGTTTTTTTTTTTTTCCGCCTCTGGGCTGTCTGGTATGTCTCCTGAACATTACATAATGCAGAGTCAGTCAGAAATATGCCTGCAACGAGTCCAAACACGCTTTACCAGCTGTCACCAACTTGTGTAAAAATAGGTGTGATCTCTAAGGAACAGTTACTAACAAATGTTCAGTCTCTGTTTGTTTATTAAACATAAAGCCTCGATGCAGTAGTGACACAACTTTCAGTCAGTTAAGCAAAGAATGTAGACATGTAACTCCAGTTTGAGTTTCTCATGTATTTTAATGTCACAAAGCAAATAAGCCGCTTCCCTAAAGGACAAATATTTACAGAAATACTTTTAAGACTCTTTTAACCTTCTGGATAAAGTAAATGTTCCGCTGCACAGTAAAAGGGATCGTGTCCTCATCTCGCTACCTGGAAAGAAAACAAATTTGCAAGTTGGAAAACAGGTTAAAATATGCAGTGACAAAAGACTTTTTTTATCTGATGGTTGGAGGACGCTGAAGTCTTACCAAACAGCCTTCTGGGTTTTTTCATCTGCGAATGTATCTTTTAGAGAAACGGAAGCTTATCTCTGTGACTTCAGTGAAATGCAATTCCACAAAAGCCACAAATGCACCTCGTGGCCTGATGTTCACCTGTGATATCCTCTGTAGCAGCAGGACACTGTCGCAGACATGTCTTGGAAGAATGGATAAATATTAAGATTATGTCTCAAAGGAGGCCTGCGTCATGGCAGGGACTGTACTCTTCTGTTCTGTGGAATATTTCAGGTAAACAAAACTCAAAATAATGATACATGGAGAAAAAATAGAGATGATGAGGGTGTGAGTGATAGTTTCATTATTACTTCATGTAGTTCTGTTATTAATAGAAAACAGTTTATTCACTGTAGATACAGGTGTGGTGTATCTGTATTCACTGTAACCTGTAATTACAGGTATTTGTGAGGATCTGTACTTTATGTACTGAACACATACACAAAGAAGTTTTGTTTTTACTCCGGTTTATCTCATGAACTTTGTTAAATCATTACATTAACTCGAGCTGGGTGATGCAGGCAAAAATGTTATCACGATGAACTTTTTGATCAGTTGATATCGATAATTATGACGATAAATATCAAGTCATCGTTTCTTTCTGGTTTAAAAGGCTGTTTTTTGTTCCTGAGTGAATTAAACTAAACCATTTGTAAAATTATGTAACAAGAAGAAAATTATGTTAAAGAAAAAACAAGAAGATTGTTGTTATTATTTTGAGAGGCGGTTTACTGTAGCAAAAAGACATCAGATAGAGTTTGACAAAATGGATAAAATGAGGATCAAAGAGAAGACACCGTGTGGTGAATCTGCAGCGTCCAAGCTGACACTCCTCCAGATGTGCTTGTGTTTGTGCATGTTTATGAGTGTCTAACTGTGTCTGCACGTACAAACTTCAACCCCAAAACCCCAGCTGCACCTCAAAGCAATATGTCCACGTCCAGTGATTAAGTCACAGAGTAAGGATGGCGCTTTGTCTGCTCTGGTTGAAGTGTGTCAGCTTGTGCCTTTCAAAAGCAAACACTCTGAGATGAAAGAAGCCTTAATATGCGAGTAAACACTGAGACTTGAGACATTTTCTTTTCCACCTCTCTCCGTCTCTGCTTCTCCTCGCTCTATCGCTGATGTTGTTTTCTGAGCTGCAGTTGTCCAGCTGAATTCCTGTGAATGCATTCCTCTCATATATGTGGTAGGGCCAAGAGGAGAACTTTCTCCTGAATCCTCTGACTCTTTCTCTACAGGGGTAACGAAGACTCTCCATACCCTGTGAAACACGCTATGGCCTATCCTAAGAGTAAGGCAAAGGCCGAGAAACTGGTGCTTGAAGCTAATGGAATCAAGGTAATCCTTACTTGACAGTGATTTCACTGTTGCACACTCGTGTTTTTATAGTGTACAAGTGTATTCTGAAGCGTGCTCACCTTTCAGAGCCAAGACAAACAGGTTTATTAAAAGCACATTTGAACTGTTTGAACTTTGTGATTCATCGAATATACTTGAAAAAGAAAACAGCCCGTTGAAGTAAAAACTAAACCATAATGACGCAGGCAGTTTATAAAAGATGCAGACACATTGTTCTTATAACAAACAGTTTCTTAAGCTTTCTAATACGGCAACTCTGTGAAGTCCAAATGTACTGGTCTCATAACACAAACAAGGTATATATAAGTATAGTTGAAGTTGTTCCGCTTTAGCACATAATAAGTACACCAAATACACTTCAAAATGCACTTTTCTACAAATTAAATTCAAGAAAAAATATATGTTTACTACAAAATTAGTTCCAAAGTAGCAAACTTCAATTTAAACTAATCATGAACACACTTAGTATAAGTACACTGGTTAGTTTTACACTTAAGTGCTAAGATTTAATATACTTTGAATATTTTCTCACCAGGGAAATTAGCCGCTGCAGTTCGTTGATGAACTGTCGTCAACTATTAAATTAATCACCAACTATTTTGACAATCAATTAATCGTTTGAGTAATTTTTTAAGAAGAAATGTAAAAAATCGGTCATTGTGGTTACTTAAATGTAAATATTTTCTGGTTTCTTTACTCTTCTATTCACGTAAAATGAATGGACCAAACAAGACATTTGATGATCGACATTTTCTACCATTTTAGAAACCAAACAACTAGTCGATCAATTAAGAAAATAATGGACAGAGTAATTGAGAATGAAAATACTTGTTAGTTGCAGCCCTAATGCTTATTACAGAATGAAGTAGCATTGAAATACTACAGAATACTGTCATACAGAGGATCAGATTCTGTAGCTGTTTGTTTTGTTGCAATAATAAACTCCAGCCTGGTTACATTCCAGTGTGGAGAAACACAAGCAGCAGTTTCTTGTGTAACTTTTGCCATTACATACCACATCATTCCCTGGTGGCCTCTCTGGGGGTGTCACTCCTGCTGTTTGGACTCCATGAATCCACAAAACTCTATTCTTTGTTTATTTTGTTTACGCTTCTGCTGGCCTGTTTGATTCCCAACGCTGCCTCCTGGCTTCTTGTCTCGTGTCCAGGTGAAGGGTGGAAAGTGTTTGCACACGTGCTCCCTGAGGCCGACGGGCATCTACGGCGAAGGACACGAGCTGATAAAGGAGTTCTACAAGCAGGGCGTCCAACGGGGAGGCATGATTATCGGGGGTGTCCCAGACGACACGGAGCACGGACGGGTTTATGCAGGTAAGACTAAAATCACTGGATTTTTGAGTCATAACTACAGCTTTAAAGTTGCGTTACAGTTCTTTAATGCAACCAACAGTGGTGGACTCACTCAACTACTGTGCTGGAATCCAAAACATCAGATATAACAGTAAAACATTGACAGGGACCGTTTTTCTTTTCATACTTTAAGGACATTTTGCTGATAATATTTACATACTTTTACTTAAGTCCGAATGCTTATCATTTACATGTAGTGGTGTGTTTCCACTGGAATTAGTACTTTTACTTCAGATCTGAATACTTTCATTACTGATAGGAAATCTTCCAGCTTCTGTTTTTTGTTTAGCGCTGCAAACAAACGTAGAGTAAACTAAGAGCCTGATAAAAAACATAACCTGGCTTATGTCCATGTCACGTCTAAAAGCAGAAGTACTATTGACATGCAAAGGTGCTTCCTCTGCATTTCACAGGAAGTGTTTTTGCATTTCATAAATTTACTGTCTGCCAACACAGACTATAATAAACCACTCGGATGCTCTGTTGAGCTGCAACAGAACAACAGTTTAAGCTCATCATGAAATACTCTTCTGCCAGATGTGATGATGAGAGTTTTAATGCTTTCCATGCTGCATTCATTTGCGAAAGAGTTTTTTTTTAAGTATGAGCTATCGCTTCAGAAAACATATCACCAATATGTAAAGTGTGTCTGACCCAAAACAAGCTGATAGTACACAGCAGGAATGAACATGTATGTGAGACTCTGCACGTTGGTTACTAAACTCAACCTAAAAAGGAAGTGCATTTAAACTGAGGATGGAAGGTTGCCAGTATGACATCAGACATAGATCTTTGTTGAGACTTATAAAATTACCGCCCAATGAAGTAATAATGATGTCACTGTAATGTGATCAGAGGTTTGAAGGAACCTGCTTCACACGTGTTTCTCTACTTTCACAACTTTTACACCATGTATGTCTATCTGACGTCTAAAACTTACATTTGAAAAGAATAATTTTGTCGCAACTCAGACTAAAACGAAATAGAAGTGCAAGTAAAATCGGTTTGTTTTTGTCCTCGATGTGCGCTGTGGTTTCTGTACCACGTTGTCCTAATTAAAACGACCCAGAATGGAGACGAGACAGTGACGGACTAGTTTGCACAATATTCGGCCTCTCACAAACACTGGTTTTGTAAATCACATTCCATTCTTTCATCCTACACTTTTCAGCTTCTACAAATCAAGGCGTTCTTCACACTACCTGTTCCTCAAAGTGAACATAAAGCTAAAACTAAATTCAAATAACAAACGAAACAAAAGAGAAAGAGTAAATGAAAATAAAAACTAATGAACATTTCAAAGCTCCAGCTGATTTTGACGTTCTCTGTGTGTGTCCTTCGTGGTCTTTATTCCATCCAAAACCAGTCCGTGAGTTGATAAATCTTAACGTCCCCACCCATGCATTGTTTCTCTTTTTTGTTTTTCCTGTACCCTCGGCCTTCCTGGCAGAAGGGGCAGGCTCCTGTTTTGTCTGTTTTTATGTCTGTTGTGGATTTATGTTGTAAATCCAGTCGTGCTTTAAGACATTAACAGACATTAACGGACTTCAGCAGAGAAATGTAAAAACATCCTTGTGTAGTCAGATTCTGCACCGTGAACGTCATGTAAAGTAACACTGTTTTGGGTGAAGAAGGATAAACTTCAAGGACCAAATCATTTGTCTTCAGTCTTTGAACATATTTACACCACGTTCCCATTTTGGGCGGAATAGGGGCGAACATGTTTATTTATCACATACTTGACACTAACAAGTACCACAGTGAATTCATAACTTGGTTTAGTGTTACTCCTAAGGCAAACAGCTGAAGAATCTTTTCCATTATTGAATGTGGTTTCACTCTCTTATTTATGTTGCTAGGCAATGTTGCGTGGATGCATGTCCTCGCAGCCCGAGCCCTGAGAGAGCGCCCACAGACAGTCGGAGGCGAGGCTTTCTTCTGCTACGACGACTCACCTTACAAGAGCTACGAGGATTTCAACATGCAGTTCCTCTCCACGTTTAACTTCAGACGAGTCCGCGTGCCCATGGTGATGCTCTGGTTCCTGGCCATGTTTAACGACATGCTCCGCTTTATACTCAGCCCCTTCTACAACTACACGCCTTTGCTGAACCGTTACACCTTGGCCGTGGCTTGTACCTCGTTCACCGTCGGCACGGACAAAGCCCTGCGTCACTTCCAGTACCGGCCCCTGTACGACTGGGATCAGTGCCGAGCCCGCACACAGAAATGGGTCGACACATTCCCTCTGGATAATCCCAAAGACTCGTAAAGGTTCAGTGTGCAATATTTAGTGACATCTAGTGGTGAAGTTGCAGATTGCAACCAACTGAATACCTTCCCATCCTCCCCTACGGTGGCTGCAAAAAATACGGTCCTTGTTAGAGCCCATGTGTTTGTTTTTTGTCCATTCTGGGCCTTTTAGTTGAGGGGGTATTAAGTCTGGTCAAACACTCGTTGGTAGGTGATGGTAAAGCCACCCAGTATGAAACAGAAAAAAGAAGAAGAAGAAGTCCGTTCTGAGCTACATGGAAAAACAAAAACATGGACTAGACCCGCTCCTGCTGTAGATCTAATCAGCTCATTCTACAAAATAACAAAAACACAATGATTCATATTTTCAGATGACTATACACTAATGAAAACACAGTTATGAATATCATATCCCTCTAAATGTTATACGCTGGACCTTTTAAAGTGACGTCAACTTCTGCAACACAAACCTGAAGCTGCTACACAGACGTTCAGAAACCCAAATGCGGATGTACACGGGAGGAATCTGCTGTTAAATACAAAATAAAGCAAAGGAAAACAAACTGGATCCACAGTGTTAGAAAAACATCTCATTGAGTTCAGGTGAGCTGAGCAGAAAAGCAAAAACACTGATGGAGCACAGACTTAAATGAAACATCAGAAACTGTTGAAAAAGCCTGACCTGAGAAAGTGTTTTCGTGCTTGTATTATTTATATTTTAGTGTCATTGCAGTCATACGTTCTTGCAAAATGAATATTTTCATTAAACAAAATGCAGTATATGTCTCACGTTAATTTAAGAAGAACACAAAGATGACAACAAAGACTCTAAAAAACGAAATGCTAAAGGGTTTAAAACAACAGTGGTTTGTTACCGAATATAGAAGTGTACTCAGGAAAAGGTGCTTTTTCAAAATAACCGATTTTTTTAATGTAAGCTTAAATGCACAGTATGTACTTTCTGCTGCTCGGCGTCTCAGTGCAGACAACGCAGCACATTGCAGATCCACCACTTCCATCATCACCTTTCACAATAAAGCCTCCGAACATATAAACTGTGTGAATGTCACTCAGAACATTTCACTCAGCGCTAATTCAATAAAACGAATCGCTTCCGGTTTCATTCACATTGTGTTTAGTGACTTATATTCACGTTGCATTATTTCAGTCTCGTGAAAAAAGCCGCAAATAGCGTTAAATGTTAATGTTATTATATTGGATGTAACACACAGGCGACCAAATGAAACTTACCGTTACTTTTGATTTTTACTTCTAAGTGCACAAGTCAAGAAAATATGGAGACATTTTGATCTGGAAATGCTGCATACCGTGCGTTAAATTCAAAAGCTGTGCCTGATTAACAATTCACAGATATACTGGAGGTTATATTTGTACAATGCGCTGATCTGGTTGTAATTAAGGAAATGTAAAAAGTGACAGTTCCTTAAGATGAAGTGCATGCAGTTAAACAAGAAAGAATTCTTTCTACGTTAGTTTCTTGGTGTTTTGGTGATTTAAACAACAAAGGATTGTACTTTCTGTTAACATTTTGCTGTAGTATTTAGTAGAGCTGGGCGATGAAACAATACGAGTAATTATCATGATATATTTTTTAGCACAATAAATATTATCATAACATTATTCTTTCATCTTCAGGGTTGAGTTTGTTTACATTGACAGTGTTTTGTTGATTTACTTCAGCACGTTTTGCTGTCGATGAAAGATTTGTATCAATTTAATTGTTTTGAAATGTTCTACCTCTGCGATTTGTTTGTCATTTTCTGACCATAAAGAATTATTTAAAACCATCCGGACTCTTCAACTTTCACTTGGACCGAAGATCAGCCTTTAAACCTCAAAGAAGTAATGATTTGACATTTATAGTGATGACCGATGTGAACGTTTTAATCATGATAACTGGCCACATCGCCCAGCTCTAGTATTTAGATACTCTGAGATTGTGTAATAGTAATATTATACATAAATTATGACAATTGAAATGATTTTACAAGCATTAACTACATTACTTTATTAAACCTGTATTTGAGTAATATATACGTTATGTAACATAATTTAAAGGTAAAGTTTCTCTTTATAATGTCTTAATTATTGTGTTTAGTATTTTAAATTGTTGTAATGTTTAATAAAAATAATTTAATATATTTTACGTGGCTTTGTTCATGTTGCATTACGCACACGGCTTTTTTCTCCCCATAGTCCTGACATCTGTTATTATTACGTAATGGTGTATGTTTACACGCCTGGAGGCCTGACTCTCCACCTCTGGATTACCATGGAGCCAGACCTTTGTTTACCCACAATGCAGAGGACTTTTCCCTTCACTCGTGTGGAAAGTTTCTGTAGGACTCTATGGCGACCAGCTGGTTTGCATTGGTTTGTATGAGTCAGACTAATTTCATGGAGTTCCCTTTGCAGCTTAACTTGATATGAGTACAGTTTGTGTTTGGGTGTCCCCCGTTTCTGCAGCTCTCCATGGCAATCCTCAAAATATTGAACCGCTGGGTGGTACAAAAAGAAGAACAGAGGAATGAAGAAATGCCTTTCAGTCTCCAGGAAAAACAATTTGTGGAAATTATTATTATTTGCCTGTTATATAATTCAGCCCTGTAGCTTAATACTGGTGAATGCCGCTTATGCTTCTCTAATAACCAGTTTGATATAACATGACACCTATAATCATGCTTAAGTTATGAGCTCATAAAAGCAGGGTGTGTGTATGTGTGTTATGGAGAGTCAAAACTCTGAATCTGCAATAGCTATAAAACGATTTTAGCCTAATTAAGGGAGACGGCGCCATCTACTGGTACAAAAAAGCTACTGCGGGTGAAACGTGGTCGACTTTTTCAGTATTATTACTGAGTTAAGATGTTGTTACGACTCTTTTTATTGAATTACTCAACTTCAGCGGTGGAAGAAGTATTCAGTATCCTTTACTTAAGTAAAAGTACTAGTACTACACGGTGGAAACGCACGACTACAAATAAAAGATAAGGATTCTTACTTAAGTACAAGTATGTAAGTATTATCAGTAAAATGTACTTCAAGTATGAGAAGTCAAAGTAGTCACTGGGCAGTAAAATGGTCCCAGACAGTGTTTTAATATTATATATGATGTTTCTGATTAATTTTACTGCTGCATTAATGTGTATGTTACGTTTTACTGCTGTGCATGTTTAAGGTTGAGTTCATTTAAACTAGTTTAGAAACTGTTGAGTAGTTTAACCTGTATTCTATAAGAAACGCCAATCTTTAAAAAGTCAAATTTCATGAGTGACAATGTATTTTCCAGCATATCCAAGAGTTTTTTAAAGAGTTTATTTAACTTAAGAGGGAGGATCATTTTAAATTCAGTAAATAAAGGAAACACTTCATCCTTCAGTTTATCACAAACATTCCAACACATTTGGATACACGAAAAATGTTAATCTGAATAGTACATAGTAACTAAAAGTGTCAATTTTAGTGAAGTAAAAAGTACAATATTTGACTTTGAGATGTAGTAGACTGAAAGCATAAAAGAGCATAAAATGGAAATACTCAAGTAAAGTACAAGTACCTCAAATGTGTACTTGAGTGCAGTACTTGAGTAACAGTAGCCTACGTACTTGTATTCCATCACTGCACAAGTTAAATAAACAGAAGTATCCCAAAATACACACTTACAATATAGGCTTATATATAATATATAATACGTCTGTTCTTTAATACGTACCACACCCAACCCTACTCAACTTTAATATTATTGTATTCACTTCTTGTTTTTCTGTAACTCTTAATTTAAATGATTTCGTTTTAACTTCTCAAAAGTAGGCCTACATTAAAAAAAAATAAGCATAGAATTTAAGCAGCAGAATTTTTTTTTTTTTTTTTTATCTTTGAGAAAAATAATGGCCTGCGGTATATAGTTGGTGTTTTGTTTATACATTTATTTTAATTTTAGTTAGCATTTCGTCTCAAACGGAGTCTACTGTGCAGGTGCGTGAGTGTGCCCGACGGCATTGGCGACAGCGCGCACGTAGCTGTCAGTAGGAAACGCAGGCGGCTGGTGTTGGATGTGCCCTGCCGCTTTGCATGGATATATTAAACAAGGGAGTCTAATTTCTTTCCGAATGAAAACTTTTACTTAGAAAATTGTTTTATTTAGGAGACAGTGGTGGCAGCAGCTCCGCATGTCTAACCGGGGTAACGTACACTTTAATTTAGCTAGGCTAACATCACCAGAACACTAGCGGCGCTACATGCTAACAGATACACTAGGCTAAAATAAGCTAACCGAGCTAGCTGGTAACTTAGCTAGCTAACCGTCTAGTGCTCCGACTACAGGACGTTTGCTCTTCCAGGACTTCAGCCCGTTCAACGGTTTCTTCCCCGGTCTTCGTGTTTTCATTTCACGGAGGAGGTCGCGGAACCGGAGCTGTGGCGGGGGGACGTGCGGACAGGAACCCCCTGGCTATCCAGGCGGACGGGTCACAGTGACACGCCGGCTGTGGGTGAGTTGAACAGCGGAGTTGAAGTTGTAGTTGACCGGGACAGCGGATGGACAAGGCCGTGGACGCTGCTCGGCTCGGGCCTGGCAGAGCGGCAGGGAGGGTGTTGACTATTAGCTATTAGTAAACCATTGCTCTTGTGCTGAATCGGGAAGTTGAGTCGCTTCGAGAGAGGCCTCTACAGAGGATATGACAACAAAGTGGACGGTGTTATTAGCTAGTAGCGGGTAACCACTGGTGACATTAACCTGCTTCATCAGCAAAATAGTGCATCACCATGGCTGTAGGGCGCTTTGTTGATAGTCTAGAGGCAAAGTACCGGTATGCTGTTATTTGATTTAAGCTATTTAAACAACGGTATCCTTTGCCTTTGCCAGAGTTAAAGTCTTCAGATTTAAATAGATTAAAACCCCTTTTTCAAAAGCGACTCGACCACGAGAGCAGCAGAAACACTGTTACAACAATAAACACAAACAAAACAAACAGACAAATACAACTATCCCACGTTAAAAATAAGTGAACACAATGTCCAGATAAGATGCAGTAATCGATCGAGGACAAATCAGGTCCAATTTCAGTAAGAATTAAAGAGAAAATGTATCAAAATAAATGGAGGTTGATTTAATAGTTGACAACTGATCGATTACGCATGTATATTCTGAATCATCTCTGACAGTTTCGGGTCCTTCTGTACATTATTCCAGGACGAACAAGCAGCGTATTTAAAAGCCTTTTGCCTAATTCTGGTCTAACCCACGGGACCGACATTTGTAGAATATTTTAAGAGCCGAGACCCTATTGATTTATTTTTTTTTACACATGCAGTAGACAGATAATATGGAAGCAGCTAAGGACAGATTTATATATTGAAGCCAACCAGTGTGAAGACCACAGATGATCACGTTTTAATGCGTTATATAAATTCTGTACTCAAATTGCACGTAGTCATATTATAATCAAAGCAGACACAGGTTAGAAGTGGTTTAGAGCTTCGAAAACTCTTTGAATTTCTTAATTTCACATTATAATTCACTTCTTCAAAATGTACGAAGAGTAACTGTGGGTATATGCCTTTGTCTTTCACTGACATGAGATGGCTTTTTAAATACAGTACAATACAATACTTGAATGTTACATCAATTTTACAATTTTTTCTCAAGTATAAGAAGTACAATTCTTTGGTTCCAACTCCTGCCATAGCAGTATATACAAAACAATAAACGAGGCATAAATAGGAAGACGGTACGAGACAGAATATAGAAGACTGTGCTTTACCTTGTGTTTTTACAAATGTTTTTACTTTTCTTCTCTCATCAAAGACTTTGTAACTTTGGTTTTTGTTGATATATGGATACCGTTTTACTTACTTTTTTACTTATAAGATAGGTTTTGCTTTAAGAGTTCTCTGGGGACCAACTGTATCCTTTAGATAAGGGAAAAGTCATTTAGTTTTGATGCTCCCCACATTGAATTTACATTAATTTGCCTTAAGTGGTGCCTTAAATGTCTTGGGTGCTGCACCTAAACCTTGTAGTGGTACGGAAATCCCTGGTGTTTGTGTGTAAATTGTTGGGGACATGACTTTTTAATGATGATACCAATACTTTTTAAGTAGATTTTTTTTCATTTTAGAAAGTCTGTTTAGTATCTCAACAGCTGCAGGTACTGACTGAGACCTTCCCTCTTTTTAATAGTGAAGGAGCTTTCAGACTGCAACCATGGCCGAACTCTCCACTCTATCCCCATCACCGCCTGCACTGGGAGATCCTCATGCAGCTCCATCCATCTCTCCATCCTCATCAGCACTCCCTGCTCCAGAGTCCACCAGGGAGGCGCCCATGCCGAAGTCTTCCCTCTACGGTGACAAAGCTTTGACTGGAAAACCCCCTGCAGCACCGGCAGGAGACTCACCCTCAAATCCTTCAATCCTCACTGCTGAGATCCCACCTCCTTCATTGGTACCTGATGCTGCTCCACAGGAAAAAGAAGCAGCAGTTAAAGATGCAGAGACTGGAAACCATTTCAATAAACAAGAGACAATGGCTGATGACCCGGCATTTACAGAAAAGCCTATGCTTTCAAGTGAGCCATCAGCTCAGAGCGAAGTGCAACCGGCGTCCCCCTCCCCTGAGCTCAATCCTGGTCCTAATCTTTACCCCAGTGTGCATGTCACCCACAATTCTAATCCTGCCATGGATCCTGGTCAGTTTACATCAGACCAGCCGCAAATCGCTCCAATGTCAGATCCATCACCGCCCCAAGTTGCACCAACAGCTGAAGAGGACAAACCTCAGCCACTTCAACAAGCACAAATCCCTCAGAATCAGCCTTCTCCTCCTCCTCCTCCTCTGTCGCCAAAGCCTGAAATGCCCAGCGAGTTGAGGAAACCAGAATTGCCCAGTACCCCGACCAGAGCTGAACACCCAAGCCCTGTCCCCCTGATCCACGAACCGGCCTTCCCACTACCGAACCCCAACCCCCGGCCGGCCCCCGACACCCTGAGCTACCTGGAGTCAGCCAGTCTGATGTCAGGGACGCTGGAGTCTCTGTCTGGGCTTGGAGAGGATGGAAGCTCTGTGGGCTCAGACTCAGAGATCAATGGGCTAGCTGTCAGACGCACTGATAAATATGGCTTCCTGGGTGGGAGTCAGTACAGTGAAAGCGGGTAAGTACAGAGACATTAAACAGCCTAATCACACACTGCTGCTGTTTGGAGTATTTCTGGCACGCCTGCTCATGTCTGCTGTTTTTATTGTGTCTGAGAGACAGAGCTTGATGCTTCCATTTTTAATTTATTTAATACAGGCAAATAATACATAAGACACACAATAATATTTTGACATGTCAGGATAACATCACAACAAAAAACGATTGGGGAAAAAAAGCAAAAAATTAAAAAGCTAAAACTAAAAATAGACTCCCTTTAGGAAATCAAGTAAATAAAATGTGCATTTAGGAACTAAAATATATGTATGACAGGTAGAGCATATTTAAGAATGATCCAACTGTTCAAGAAAACAAATAATTTTCCTATTTCATGTTGTGTTGTGCTACTTTCTAATGGTTTTGTGTTAGAGCTTGAAGTGCTTTAAAGGTTCAATGTGTAATATTTAGTGACATGTAGCATTGAGGTTGCAGATCGACCTTAATCTCC
>JAPQRN010000026.1:19186565-19202726 GCA_037367275.1 Coranthus polyacanthus
TCATCTGTTCATCACTGTTTAGAACTTTACTGGAATGAAGAGAAATTATAGTTTTTAAACTTAATTTCATATACAAATAACAATACAGATGTTGATATCACATTTTCTTTATATAAAAGTCAATCATGCAGCACAGTGTTTTTCGTCACGTTGATGCAGCTAAAATGTTTACGACTCTGTGAGAGAGAACAGGCCACAACGATCTTGATATCATTGAAAGTGAGGCAGGAGGTACAGTGTGTGACTGAACTCCTACACAGAGCTGCCTCTACACATGTTGTACAACCTTCTGCGTAGGAGTGTGGATTGAATGGCCGCAATGCGTAAAGTTTTCCAGAGGGTTGGCTTGACAATCTCAACTATAAAGCCTGTTTGGCCAGAGGATTGCAAATGGGGAAGAAATCTAGATCCAAACTTTGTTTTAGGCAATTTTCCTCCCTAAGCTGTGCAATAAAGTTCTTCTTCTTCTAAAATCATTCAACATGGGGAAGGCAAGTGTAAACCATATTCAAGGACAAAAGCATGTTGTGTCACAGGATATTCTGCACCCACAGTGACAATGTTTGAGGCCCAAAAAAGTGTTTAAAAAGTACCTAACCATTTAAAACTAATTTATTTAGATATATTGGAAAGCTATTTGTACTCAAATCTACAGAGAAGCCTGGACATTTGTGCCTGGAAACCTATGGAATTTTTAAATTTTGTGTAAGAAACCTTTATAACTTCACTTCTGTGTTGTAGGAGTGAAGATCGTGTTTCGTGTGGGTCTGGTGTTACTCAAACAGATGCTTGGCTCTGTGGATAAACTTCGGGAGCTACAGGGCATGTATGAGACCATGGAGCGTCTGAGGAACATCTCACCTGACACTATCAGAGAGGACTTACTGGTACAGGAGGTAAGACTGTCTCTTTATGGGCTTCGCAAACAGATCCTGCTTCTGTTTTTACTCAGCAACACGAGTTATGAGTCACTTTGTCTCAACTTCCTCTGTCTGTCTCGATCTTGTCTGATGTTCGTCAGATTGTTACGCTCCCAGTGACAGAGGCGCTCATCGAGAGGGAGTGTAACATCCAGGTGAGGAAGTGGAGGGAATCCAGAGGGGATCTGACACACCAGCCGGGCCGCCGCCTCCACGGTACACGAGCTATCTATGAGTACAAACGCCGCGCTGCTTCCATCAGCTCCGGCGGCAGCTTCTCTTTCCTAGGAAGCCCAGTCCCGCCTCCAGGACCCCTCAGGGCCTCCTCCAGCCTCCTGTCACTACCCGGCTTCCGTAAGTCGAAGGCTCCTTTCCAGTCCCATACCAAGAAGGGCTCCTTTTCAGGGCCGTCAGGGTTGGAGTTCCTGCCGCCTCAGTCTCCACCTGCAGTAATGTCAAGCCCGAGCCGAGTCTCCAGCCACAAGCCACCTATTCCTCCAGGGGCAGGTCAGAAGGCGCTGGCACCACATGTGCAGAGCCCTTTAGTTGCTGGCCAGTCACGTGGGCCTCCTCAAGCCTCAGAAGCCACCTCAGCACCGGGCCAACCTGCTGCTACTCTCCCCGCTCAAAGCACACCACCACCACCACCACTAGCCAGCACTCTGTCCCCATCCCCTAAAATCGTCTCTGAGCAAATTACTCCCACAATCCCCTCTCCAACCGCAAACAACGCTCCTCTGCCACCATGTCCAGAGCCAAAAAAAGAAGCCGCACCACAACCGCCGCCGCCAGCAGCAGCAGCCGATGCCCCAACTAGTGAAGAAGACGGGAAGAAGAAGAAGAAAAGCAAAGACGACAAGAAGAAGGAAAAGGACGATGAGAAGAAAAAACTGAAGGAGAAGAAGGAAAAGGAAAAGGTGGAAAAGGAGAGGCTCAAAAAGGAGAAAGAAAAGCTAGAAAAAGAGAAGAAGAAAGGGGGGAAGAAAAAGGACAAGGGGGGTGGAGAAGCTGAGGACAAAAATGGAGCAGCAGCGAAAGATTCGGCCTAGTTTTCCACCCGGTCATTCCAGGATATAGAAAAGGGACAAAAAAAGAGGTCAGGGGAACAAAAGACCCCACAAACAGAGTGTGATTAAAAAATGGGATGGCTTCTTCTATAACCCATTATTTGAAGACGTAATGTAGGTGGACAAAACTGGATCATGGTTTTAATAGCACCTCGGGGGAGCTTTTCGCTCCTAGCTCAATGCTTTCTTTTCCACTGAGTTGTATTAAGGTGGGACAAATTTCCTTTTTCAACTGGAGCGTGGACTGTGAATCAGAACCTTCACGGTCGTTATCTTTTAGTTTTTTAAAATTGTTTTGTTTTTATTATTTTAATCAGGTCGATGACAGTGGTTAGAGACACATTGTTGAACTGAGAACAGAAATAGTTATGGTGCCACAGAGTATGTAAATAAAAAGTCTACAGTACATAGGATCCTCTTAGCGCTCCATATACGCCCATCAGAAAAAAGAAAAAAAAGAAAAAGAAAAGTTGTTTCAAACGCAGGCACTGAAGACAGAATTGCTTGTAATGTTGTTGAGGATGTATTTATTGTCATGTTCAATGTTGTGAGTGAGTGTGTGCCTTAGTAGTATAGTGAAACGTGTTACTGTTCTATGTGTGGCCTCCCTGTTTTCAGTCTGCCTCATCGAATCCGTTCTGTGCTTCTCCATAAACCTTTTACTTTCTTCTGCCATTAGATGAAATCTGATGGGTGACATGGAGAGACGTACACAGACAAAGGAGAGAGAAAATGTAAAGAGCATCCACACACCTTGCAGTGGTGGCTGTTCGTTAAAGGGTTAGTTTGGATTAGTTTAGTTCAGTTTGGGGTTGTGTGAGGTCCATAGTCAGTGTATGTGTCTACAGTAGATGGTGGTCAACATGGCCACAGTTTGGAGAAGCAGCCAGGACTGATGTGTTTTATTTACGGTTATTTGCAATCAAAGAGCTCGTAACTAATATTTGGAACTGATACAGTATACATTTGCATTAAAAATTAAAATCTTTATGGCAAATTTTAGTGTTATGCAACAACGCAAAACTTTGTTGAAATGCCTTTAAGCTCACGGTCAAGTCAAATTCAGTCAAATTCAATAAGCATAACATGCTGCGTATGGGATCCGATGACGTAGAATGAGAGGAGTTTTATCGCTCTCTTCAGAGCCACCGGACTCTTTGCAGAACATGTGAGTCGCTGGTCTATCGCTGCTTCAATCTGTTATTTTGTTCGGTGTTTTAACACTTTAGTTTGGATTTTTTTAAAAACCCAAGTCGCACAGTAACACACATGAATCGAGGCAGAGGTAGTCTAGAAACTCCTGTGTTCTGTGAGGTAAAATTACTGTTTTAAAAAAAGAAGAAAGAAATCTAGTAGCTTTGAAGAAACCAACAAAGTACAGGTGTGAAAATAATCAAATTATAGTGTACACTTGTTTTCTTTTTTTGACTTTGTTTAGGTGTCTAAAATAGTGTTTTTTGCGGTTGCTTTTCTTCCGTGTCATTTTTCCGGTTTCTCCAAACTCAAGGTTCACTGACCGCCATCTTCTGTAGGTGAAACACAGACTATGAAGCACCTCATACGGCCTCGCTTCAAAAAATCCAAACTCACCCATCAAACGTTTGTGTATGTGTGTTTTTATGTCGCTGACAAAAAAAACACAGGGAGATTTTATTGTTTTTTTTTTATTTCCGGTCTCTTGTTTAAACTTCTTAAATGAAGGCTGATTTTGCAAAAGGAGGTGAAACAACATCAATAGTGGTGGAATACTAGTCCTGCAGACCAAATCTGTCTAATTAGTATTACTCTACTTCTGACGAACAAACTATCTATATATATATATATATATATATATATATATGCATTACGATTTCTTCAGCCAAATTTCAGTATGGGTAAGGACCTCAGTCCATGAACCCATTAGAATGTGATTTCAAGTTTCTTAAGAGAATGAAGGATGATTTTTGCACTTGTGATTTTGTCACAAAGCACCACTGAAGTCTACCACTCCGTTAGTCGCGTAGAGTCTCGACAGGCCAGGTTCAGTTTGAGGTCTGTGCCTTGAGGAGCTATAGGAAGCCACTTGACTGGAGGTGCCAGGTGTGCCAATGTAGCATTAACCTTTGATCTCTGATGTATTTATGTACAAAGTGGTTAATTTAATCAAATATAGTATATCATGAACTATTATTATTATTTTGGATTGGACTATTTTTCTATGTGAGTAAGAGACACCTGGTTGACTGGAACGATGGCTACTACATGAAGTGTAGTTGCGGGGGGATCATATAGTGTTTATTTTTGAGTTGTTTTTTTTTCTTCTTCTTCTTCTTCTTCTTCTTTGCACGTTAAGTCCTCTGCTTTTACAACTCGATGCATGTCTTTGCTATTGTTTACTCTCATTGTTGCTTTGGTCAACTTGCGTTCACGAGTCTCCAGTTTACTGAAAGTGCAGTATTAAACAGACTTGAGTGGAAAAACGGGCCTCCGACAGAACAACAAACACTGAGACGAGTGATTCAGACAGAAGTTTTGGGAGTCGAAGGTCTTAATCGTACTGTATAAAATACTAAAAGGTGATTTCTGAGCTTTGAATATTTGTTTAACTGAAGATCTTAAGTATGTCTGTCTCACCAAGTTGTGTTGTAACATTCATAATGGACTAACTCCCTAATCTATTTACACTCAGTGTTCTGTACTGTAACATATTTATGCATACTTTAAACGGCACTGAACCCCATCAGTATACGATGACCTGTGCCGGATAGTTAGTATAAAACATTTGATGGCAAAAAACATCGATGCTCTTTAACTGTACTGTTTTCGTAGTTAAGGATTAGAGGGACTTTCGTGTAAGTGTAGCCAACACGTCCTCCATACTCATCGTTTTTCACGTACTTCAGGTCTGTCGGTTAAATATGAAAACATCACTCTCACTCTTTTCCTCCTCTGTTTTGACGCCGGTGCATAAAGGCACAGATTAGTGTAGTGTTAGTGAGAACAACCTGAACACATCTATGCAAACCTTCCTCCATCTCGACTGTTTAAATGTGAGAGGACAGCAGCACTGATTTCACCTCTGATCCTGATGATCAGATTGGTGCCATGAAAAATAAATTCTGTGCTTCATTGGAGTTTTTTGAGCACTCTTTCGGACCTGTGGACTACTATATTTTATGAGCAATACGTCCTCGCAGCTCATTTCTATAAATCTCTCGTCGTTCGTCTTTGCTCAGAGGGCTCGAGGTGTTGTGACGGTCAAATTAATCCCTCGCTAACTCGTGACTTCCTCCGTGGAATCAGTGCTTAGCTCTGCAATATTGAGGACGAATCAAGAAATCCATTTGTACCAGGTCCTTTGTGCATTTCTGCATCGATCCTGAAACCGATGCACATATTTAAAAAAAGCTGTTTTCTCCCCATGCCGTTTGTCTTCTGTGTTTTTAAGTTTACATGTCACACTCTCTTTGGCAAAAGTGAAATAAAATCATAGCTAATTGAGTTCATTCCTTCAGATCTTCAACTGATGTATTTAATTGATGATAATGACATTTGTGATGAGTAATAAACCATAATATATTAAATCATCCCGATGTTTTTGTCTCATTCTGTGTTTGTCGTGTGAAATGGGAGGACGTTGAGTTTTCAAATGACTGAATAACAGCAGCGACGGAAGATTCAAAACCTCATTTATAACCAGGCGATGAGAAGGGCACTGAGTTAGTTTTACTTTACATTTACTGGAAAAGGTGGTGGATGAAGTACTTTACAGATGCTGATGAAGATGTAAGAGAAATGTAATCGTTTTCTAAACATCTACAAATATATTGCTGGATTATTGGTTGACACTTTACTTTATGGGTCCCTTATTTTCTAGGTAATGTTCTGGAACCTTTGATGCTATTTTCTGGTAAAACAGCTGCCATTTGCCGTTTTCAAAGTCACCGTTCCTAAGACAGACCAACTGGTTTATCACGAGACTCGTCATTTCATTTCCAGATCACAAATGTAGACGAGTGTCACGACTGAGTGGTCATACAGTCTTGTTGTTTATTATTTAACAGCACTAATACATAAGGGTTCATAACTTTTTGAATTCGGAGGGTCCATGATGATCTTGCTTGTAAATCTGAATCAACATGTGGATTCATCTCTCCACACAGTCGGTGTCCAGATGCAGATTTGTTGGACGTGGCCCCAGAGTTAAGCAATCACGTCCATCTGTCAGAATATTTAACTCGTTTAGCTCAGATCTGCAGCGTTTTTGTTTCCAATGTGTTGTGACTGAAATGTTCAGAACAGAGGATTCATTCAGTCAAGGTGTTTGCAAACCTCAGACCTGATCTGAACTGTATCTGTGTGTGTTTACTTTGTCTTTATGTCTTCAGCACTTGCTTTTTTTCCCGTCTGCTTAGTTCAGCCCGTTGCGAGCGCTGCTTTGGCACCTCCAACCACCTGATGGAGCTGTTGTCCTGGGACCTTCAGGATGAGGGACCCGGGACAACACTGTGCCGTGGACCTTCACTGTCAGCATCTAGGGTGAACACAGCGGCCGTGTACACTTTTAGAAAAAAAACATGTAGCTTTAATCATCTTTAATTGTGTATTTGCTGACCTAAGCTTAGCGTCGATGTTTCAGGATGTCACTCACAAGCTTTAATTTCAGGTTTTATACTTTTCAGTACCTTCTGTATAGGTTTTATACAGTTCGTACGTTTGTTTTTGTCTCATAAATGTCGATGATGTCGATGTTAATGAACTGTTTACCACTTACCTACTAGATTATTTCCAATCTTCTTTCTTAAAAACCTGAATTTAACAAGTGGACGCGGATGTTAATGTAGAGAAGGTCCACTAGATGTCAGTAGACGTTTATTAGATTAGATTAGTTATATTAGAAGGTTATCTGCTTGAAACCTCCCCTGAACCCTGTCCCCCAGAGCCACTGAACAGAGACACTATTGTACAAAAGGAAAGAGGTTTTATTCACAGTTTGTCCCTTTTATTCAGTACAGAGGAAAGGCGAGGAAGAGTCCAGTCACTGTATTAGACACAGCTTATGGAAAAAGGTGATTTAACAGATGGAAGAAGGAGCGGAGGGAAAGAAATCGAAGAATTGAATGTTTTCTTTCGTCCCTTTCTCTCCTCTCCTTCAGTGTTTTTTTTTTTTCTTTTGACACTTTTTCAGGGAAAAGGTCGCCGTCGCTTTAAGGAGACAACGTTTTCCTGTAACCTGCGAACACTCTCCCTCCTCTCACCTCCTCTACCCATGAGGACATCTTCAAAATCTGGAATGACGTCCTTAAATCCATCTGAGGCAGGCGTATTTTCACTCACAAAAACACCTCAGAGATTAAAGTAACGGGGCAGACAGAGATGTAGAGGTGAGAAGACAGAAGACGGTTGCGAGGAAGAAAAAAAGGTGTAAAACTTGTGCATGGAAATGATGTTACAGGATAATTTTATTGTAAATCATCCCCATTCCCCATAAGCAAACATAGACATACCACGGGCCCTCTCATGTGTCAGTTGGACAAGTCTTTGGTTTGAACATGAGTGGCTGAGCACATGGGTTAACACAGGTTAACAGGGAGGAACAGGAGGAAAAGAAAGGGCAGGGAAGGCAGAATAGCAAGGGATTGCTGTTGTTCTTGTCTTCTAGTTTCTTCTTTACTCCTCTTTCTCCTCTCCGTGTGTGATGACGTAGCAGATGTTCTTGTAGTCTACGTTGCCAGCAACATCTGGGGGGAAGGCGGCCCACATGTTCTTAATCTGAGGGGAAATTAAGCAAAAAGTGAGAAAACGGTCCTGTGCGCATGTCCAGTAATTGTCAGCAAGAGGAGTGAGTATTTCCTCCAGCGGCATGGTGTTTTACCTCCTCCTTGGTGAACCTGTCGCACTGAGTGGTCAGGAGCTCCTCAAGGCTGGAAAAGCAAACACGTTTGTGGGTCAAAATCAAATTCATCCACCTTGGACGTGTGCTTTATTGTAAAGTTTAATAGAACTTACAATTCCTTCTTGATGGTTCCGGTACCCTCGGGGTCCAGGACCTTGAAGGAGCTAAGAATAACGTCCTCGGGGTCAGCACCTAGAGAGGAAACCAGAACACGTAAGTCGATCAGTGGGATACAATTCACACACTTCATTAATTCATTTTCAGACACTGAGTCTTTGTGAAAAATGAGCTGCCCACCCTTCAGCTTCTCTCCAAACATGGTGAGGAAGACGGTGAAGTTGATGGGGCCGCTGGCCTCCTTGATCATGGCCTCCAGCTCCTCATTCTTCACGTTCAGCTGGCCTGAAGGGACACAGATCAGGATTAGGACACGGCTCCATCAGTGGAGAAAAGAGGACTCACGTCCTTTAGTTAAAGGACCAGTGTGTGGGGTTCATCACTTCAACGTAAAAACACAAAACTGCTCTCTCTGCTGCCAGTGTTTGGGTTTTCTGTTCTGAACTACTGTAGAAACATAGGAACGGGCTGCGTGGAGACGACCTCTGTAGATATAAACGTCTCATTTTAAACTAAAGAAAACACAATGATTCATAGATTATAGGCTAAAAAACTAGGTGTGAAAAGAACAGTTTACACTGAAATAAAAATAAATACAAGGCTTTACAAAAAAACACTTTTAAACTCACTAAAATAAACCAAAATTATAGCAAAAAATGTCAATTTATTTCATTCATAAGCCAAATATTTTGGGTGGATGTGAAATCTATCTTGCAGTTTTTTAGCTGTGCCAGTTTTACACCAGCAGATGGCAGCAGTTTTTACTACTTTTTTCTATGAATTTTTTGAATCTCAGACTGAAACTAATACTACTAAACTAAATTAAACTAAACTAAACTAAACTAAACTAAACTAAACTAAACTAAACTAAACTAAACTAAACTAAACTAAACTAAACTAAATGACCAAACTGAAATTGAAAACAAAATGTCAAGCAGAAATTAACTTAATAAAATAATAAAATTATAACCTCAGTACAGAAGTTTTATCAGATGAATCTGCTTAAAAAGTAAAAGCATGAATTTCCAAGTTTCATCATTACATATATATATATATATATGATATTGTTGATAGTTTTACTGATGCATCCACATGTAAACAGCTGGTGGAGATTCTAAGCACTATGTTCTTATTAATGTCTACCAATAAAACACATATTTACACCTTAATTTACTGAAACACCACTCACCCATTGAGGCCAACACGTCCCTCAGGTCATCTTTGCTGATGATACCATCTCTGTTCTGGTCAATAATTGTGAAAGCCTGAAAAGAAAAGAGTGAAGGAAGCTCTTAAGACATGCGGCGGTGACAGATGAGTTAGACCTCTGAACGTTTCTAAGGATCCCTCAGTCAACAGTTTGAAACAACAGCTGGTGAGTATCTTTAACGCAGACCTTGTTAGAGGATATTGTGCAAGAAAAAAGGCTATGTGTGAAAAGGAAGGAAGGAAAGAAGGAAGGAAGGGAGTCTTTTCTTACATGTTAATTTGGGAAAGTATCATTAGAGAACAGCTGTCTGATATGATCACCCTCTACAACTCTACGAAACTTAAGATAACCTCTCGGACTTGAACGTGAACTCAGCCCCTACCCTTTCCCGTCGCCCTCCCCTTCCTTTTTCCCTCCTCCTTTTACTATCGCACGCACCAGATACAAATGCATTCCCGTGGCTGCTATCGTTCCATCTGTGGAACGTGCTAAGATCATCCTAATCATCGTGTCCTGCGTTCCCCGAGTGGCACTCAAGAAGCCTGTATCACTTATCGCCAGAGGAATGTTTCCTCTATTCGGAGCACATATCCCTTAACAACGCACTGAAATCACAGACACTATCATTATCCAAGCTCTTGACAGCGTACCCTTATAAAATCCCATCTCCCTGACCAGAATGAACTGCGCTGATACCCTGAACGCCTCATTTTTACACCTCCACTTCCAGAATGCCATTCTCTGTGGCCTCACAAAGAGACATAAGGAGATGTTTGAGTGACAGCTGAAAGGGGTCAAAGGTGACCAAAACACTGGCAGCTTCAGATGGTGTCAGAAATTTCAGAGCTCATCCAAATGACATTCTCATCCTGATTAAATTGTCAGGGGAGGAGAGGGCATGATGCAAAACAGCAACTGCTGTGAAAATAGATCCAGCCAAACTCTAAATCTGGTTAAACATGAATTAAACCATCTCTAATTCACATTTACATATCTCTGCAAACTAACCAGACACAATACAGACATCTAACACCTCCAGACTTTGAGGGACCAGACTGATGCTCATACAGTAGTAAAAGGGGGCAGCGTGACTAGAAAACCTCACCTCCTTGTACTCCTGAATCTGGCTCTGCTCAAACATGGAGAACACGTTGGAGGAGCCGCTGTCTCCTGCTGCCTGCCTCCTCTTGGCCTTCTTTGGTGCCTGGAAGACAAACGCAGGGGTGAAATCTCACAGTAGATCAGTCAGATTTGTTTGAAACACACGGCGATGCCAAACTTAGCCACATTCACTAAAAACTGATTTTCTGTTCTTAACCTGGCTTACTTTGGATGTTTTGTTTTTTTTTTCAAAAAATGTGGTCATTATACCTTAAAGAGTAAATACATAAGGGTCAGAGATGAAAATGAACTGTACATCTTCTGCAACATTGAGTTTCATTTGCTGTTTCAATTTCGTGACCCTTCATATTATCTTGTGACCGCTTGGAGGTCCTCATCCTGCAGGTTGGAAAACACAACTCCAGCCACAAGTCCAGGTGAAGTCCTACGTGTTAAGTTATCATCGGACACTAATATAACATGCATTTGCTTTACAAACTTGACTCAGTCAGCTGTTTACCTGAGTTTGACATGCAATCTAATGTGCATTTAACCATTAATATCAACAGCAGATTAGAACACAAATCCTAACACTATAATGGCATCATCAAGAATAGCTGCTATTTAAAGGTTTTCCACCAAAAAAAACATCCAAAAACTGGAAGTGATGACAAACGCTCCCATGTTTTTGTTAGAATAAGTGAAGCTACGGCTGAGTCGAAGACAAAATTAATCCAAAGGGTCGGTTTGATTCATTTCCCCCCTGTTGATATTTCCACCATCGAGTGCAGAGATGTGGGTAAACCTGGTACTCACCATCTTGAGACGGTATGAGTGGAGGTTTGGATGATCAAGAAAGACAAGACCGTGTGAAGCCGCGTTATACGTACATCCCCGGGGGCTTATATACCCCGTCGCAGGCCAATCTAACTTTAGCCACAGCCTCAAGTTTGGATGGGGATAAAAACGAGAGAGAGGGAGCCAGAGGGAGGGAGAGAGAGAGGATGGTCAAGGATGAACTGATGGCAAAAGTGAAGGAGACAGAATGGAGGGATGGCGTATCACCTTACAGGAGATCAAAAATAGACCCAGGAGTCTTGGAATTAAGTAAACCTGATAGCTGAGGGACCATGCAGCAGGTTCACAGTCCCACGTGGACTAATAAGGACATTCGGGACATGGATGCTTGTTGGACCACTGGACACTGTCTCTCCCTCTCCCTCCTTCTGTCCACCTCCATCTGCCTGCAAAGCCACACCGGCCACCGGCCGACTTTATTTTTGGTTTCTGATGCCCATTGCGATATTACAAACTGGACCATTCTATACAGTCAGCTACTGATGCAGCTTTTCTCCCTGTATGTGCACGGCTCGGCCTGCTTATTTTAACTTTATAGCGGTTAAGGTAAAGTCAAATTTGGGAATTTTCCATAGAAGGTGGAGGCGGCTGCGTGGACACCAAGTATGTGACCTGACATGAAAACATTTATCCAAGTAATCGAAGAAATAAAAATACAAGCTGCAGCCCTGGAGAACAGACCATGTTGTGTGTTTGTCCATATGCAAAATGGAATAACATGCATTTATACTGAATTTCCACAGATTAAATAGTATGTGTAAGTGAAAACACATTTGCGCATAATTTAACAAATTATATATAAAACCTGTTATAAATTGGAACTCATTGCACTGACATAGATAGATTTTACTATGATTAATTCATATATATATGCTATAAATAAATTATTTTATGTATTCAGAGAATGTACAGTATGTGATATTGATATCACTTAATAGTCAACTTATATGGTAACATCACTCTTGATATAGAGCCATATATTTATATGCATATATTACATTAACATATGGGCAAAAAGTCCACATGATACTATTTTTAACAACGAACGATGGAAATAAAAATAAAATAAATAAAATAACAGTTGTTATTGCTTGAGGCAGAAAGTAGAAAGAAGTTTATTCATGGGTCACTGATGTAACGCTCATGTTTTTGTGTCCATGTGGCTTAATTACATTTAAAAGGGTTAAAATTGTAAAATAAACATCCAGATTACTTTATCCAATTACAGACGTATTCAACTTAAAGAACATGAAGAAATGGCAAAAATGTCAAAGTGGCGTAACCATAAAAATACATTACATTTGAATTATTTCATATTAAATAAATGTTCATGTTAAATAAAGAGCATTGTTCTGAATATTAGTGCATTTCATACACAAACCCTTGAACAAAAGCGATGCGCGGAAGAAAAAACTGTGCTTAAGCAATAACAGATGGATATAAAAGTACAAAGAACATAAAAGAGTGATAGAAGAAAGAAAGGTAAAGTATTGAAGTATTACTACGACTTATCATTATCGTCATCCAGATTTTTTCTCATCTCTGTCAATGTCACTGTCATGTTTTCATGTAAAATAGAAATAAAGTACATTAAAAACAAGGTGGAAGAGGAGACAGAGGGCGATAAAAGCATCTGTACTTTTGGGAAGAAGTTGCTCAAACACTCTCCTTTTTTAGTCTCAAGCTGTTTTACTACTTGTTGATTATAAAACACTTTCTACGGTGTAAAAATAGTTTAGTTCCCGCAGCCATCGCTGAGAGAAGTCGTGGTAATACTGCACAGAGAGCGGCTGGTGATGTGCTCGTTGTCCTTGTTGCTCGTTGTGTTGTGTCCTGTTGTCTTGTTCTATTGTTTGTCTGCCGTGGGAGTGCCACGGTGGGTGTCTGGTTCTTTCCTTTAGGAGAGGATGTGTCGCGTCTGCGGCGTTAAATGAGCCAGACGAGTGAAAGCAGCCTCAACCTTTGGCTGCAGTCCTTCTTTTCGTCACTACAAAGGTGTGTGTTTGGTGATTGATTTGCCCCCAGGCCTCCGTCAACCCCCGACCCCCCCCCTCTCTTAAATATAAAGGGATTACTCGGCAGGGTGATGGCAGCAGACATTCCCAGGAGAACATAAAAGGGACAGCTGAGGGAGACCAAAATAGCTAAATAAACTTGACAGTGTGCCAAAGCGCAGGGCCCCTCGGAGCAAAATGCTTTCCTGCATTTGTTTTTTCAGGTTTTATATCCAAATTGGCCTCAGACATAATCTGTTTTCATTTCATTAACAGCTTTACTAATCTCGTCTCTTGTCTGTTGCGTGTTTTATTTTCTGTCTGTGGTTCCGTCTGTTTGTGTTTCCACTGCCCGCTCTTCACCGGGTCATTTGGATCAGACGGATCCGGAGCCGACGCTGGTTGTCGTGACACGGACGGATAAGCGTCAGGGCAGCTGCTCGGAGCGAAACTTTCACCGTGAGGCAGGAAAATTCAAGTTAAGATAACAACAAAACACGTGTCATTTGTAAAAGCAAGAGAAGAAGAAGAAAAAAAAGCAGTTTCATCACTTTGTGGACATCCAGAAGAAGGTTAAAGATCGGGTGGAGGTTCATTTATGATGTGCTGCTGTGAATTCAGAGGCAGAAACCTTTATTTTGATTTTATTTTAAAACACATGAAACAAACCACGTTCACATCATGAACGTTGTGGCTTAATTTAATGTTTAAATGAAGTCGTCCCTTCTTCAAACAAAAGCCTTTCCTGAAGTTTTAACTTAATTGATCTGTCATAGTTCCTGGTTTTCTGTGTTGGTTTCTGGGTTTTTTTTTTGCTGCCTTTGTGAATCACTCTGTGACATCTGCTTTGAAAAACACTCCACTAATAAAGAGTATTACAATTATTATCATTTATTTCCTCAGTTTAAAAGACAACGAGTGAGTCTGAGACTAAAAGAAACAATGAGTGGAGATCTAAGTGAAGAAGCTTAATCCATGTTTGGGAAACCGAGCCTCAACTTTATCTCAAGCTCAATGAAGAGATGATTCTGAAAGTGTAAAGAATGTGTCCACGATCGTGTCATATCACTAAATAACCACAGAATGAACAAACACTTTGAACAAACAGCAGCGCACACAACGCGTCTTTCTGAGTCATTTTTTGCTCTTTGTAAAGTTGATGTGAAATTGAAATGCAGAGTCGTGGATTGTCTGAGTGACACGAGAATAAGCCGCGACGCGTCAAACTCTTCACAGATGTTTCAGCTGCCGCAGTTTAATGACATTACTCTGCAGTCGTAAAAATAAAAAAAATAAAAGAGAGAAAAGGTGTCACCTCACAATGTGTTTACACTCTGTTACCATAAGGAGGTATTTCCATGCAGATGTGTGTGTACATTGCTCGGGCTGCTGCTGCAATTTGACTCGTCGTGCCACGCTCCTGTGAAGCCATCTATCACTTTTTAGATGATTGGAATGAGTGTCTGTCTGTAGGATCTGGAATGTGAAGACGCTCCCGGCTCGACCTATGGGAAAGTGATCCCTAAGGAACCGGCGTGACACGAGACGTCGGCGTTTGCAACGTTACACCCCGGCGCGTCCTCCTCCTTTAGGTTCCCTTGGATTTGTCATTTGACTCCATGAACGTGTTGCATTGATCATACTGTAAATCACACGCGTAAGAGGCGCGTCGATGTCAGTGTTTTCTTATTTTCCGTCTGGTAGTGTCAAAAGCTTATTACACTCACACTTAACCCGTCAGTTTCCGTCACCGAAGATGTTTTTTGTGTAATTGTCTCCAAATGGATTCGATTAAAGTCACAGCCAGACACGTTGAGATAATCCAGCTAAATTAACAGATAACTCAATTAAAGGCTCCTCGTTTTCTTGTCACTTCTATACATCCCCTGCATACTTCCATAAATCAGCGTGCTATTTCTGACTAAATTACACAGCTAAGATTACACCATGGGTGGATTATACTCCCAGAATCAGCTGGTTCACTTCACTGTGCGGCTGCAGCGCCCTCTGCTGGTCAACACCCTCCACTGTCTGAAGTTTAGAAACCAGAGCTTCACAAACATTTGACTTCGGCGTCTCCTCAGGACAAAAACTTAGAAAAAAAAGACACATCGTGGATTACCCTAACATCTACATTTTTACTGACTCTTCCACTTTCAAAACGTTGAATAAATTCACTGACAAGCCGTGGTCCTAAACAAAACTGAAATAAAAGCAGGCAGAATTTAAAGCAGCACTATGTTTGAAAACTGTTATTTTTTCGTTTCGTTACCTGGGCTATAGTAACCAGAACAAAGTGCACTTTGTATTTGTAAGATGATTCATTGCCTTAAAAATAACTGCAATCAATGGCTTGTCTTTTTCTGTTAATTTATGCCACTGCTGTATTATAGTATAAGTTTAACGTAAGACAAGAAAAGAAAACACTAAAAATGCAACTTGAACGTTTCAGTCACAATTTTATTTTCTCGTTCAATGAAAAATATAATACTCTCTGCTTAATACTGCATCAAAAAGCTTTTCATGTCATGGATGAAATTGTTAATCGTTACCACATAAGAATGTAAGACTCGGGGGAAATTTCTGCAATTGCAAATGGATGAAGAATGAACGGAAGAGGCTGAATTAATGAGTGGATTTAAGCCTGACTCCTCTGTTAGACATGGGGGGCGTTTTGCTGGTACAGTTTGAGCTAAAAGTGGTAATAAGAGCAATGCATTCAGTTAGAAATAAAACCTAATGAATTACTGAAGGAACTGGTGATATGAGCAGAAGGCAGAAGACTAGAAAAATAAAAGAGCGGAACCATCATGAATAGAAGATCAAGTGTTTTGCTCAAGGACGGCTTTGGCTCAGGCAAATGAGGAAATAATCTGAACTTGTATGAAACATTTACAGGTGTCTGCGCGTCAAACTGTTTAAATATAGTTTAACTCACAACGCTTCAGGTTCACTTCCTTTTTGACACATGAACCACTCTCACTTCCCCTTCCATGGTTGGTTTTTTTTCTTCTTCTTC
>JAPQRN010000026.1:19202826-19214427 GCA_037367275.1 Coranthus polyacanthus
TTCTTCTTCTTCACCCCAGGTCGATGAGGTCTCCATCACTGCGCTCCTCTTGTTCTGCTCGTCGACTCCTCAGCCATTCTTCTCTCACCCTCTTCACTTCTTGGCCGTAGTAGTCATGAAGTTTGCTAAAGTCCTCAAGTGGGTCGAAATCCACCAAAGGCCACTCCCCGTACAGAGGAGCCGGTCCGTTGAGCGGCGTAACGTGAGCGTTTCTCCTGTGCCACAGTTTGGGAGACTTTTTCGCCACCGCTTTAGTGGGAAACGAAGGCGCTTGTAAAACGGTGCTGGCGCTGAAGCTTCGACCTTCTCTGACGG
Organism: Coranthus polyacanthus; assembly: GCA_037367275.1. Taxonomy (NCBI): domain Eukaryota; kingdom Metazoa; phylum Chordata; class Actinopteri; order Kurtiformes; family Apogonidae; genus Coranthus; species Coranthus polyacanthus. Next base: position 19,203,142 of record JAPQRN010000026.1, read on the forward strand.
CGGTCGTGGAAGGGAAGAGGAGACCTGAGCGCACCTGAGCTGTGGACTGTCTGAGGGCGCCGACAGAGGAACTGGATTCACCAGAGCTTTGTTTCTGTTTGGCCTCTGCAGATACAAAACAGGAAACAGACACGTTTCTTAAATTATAGTTAAAGTAAGACAGAAGTTATTAGTTTTTGTGGAACTGGGATCCACTCGATCTTCATCATCACCGACGTAGCGCAGCACGAGTCTTCTCTTGTAACTGTTAACGCAGACCTCAAGACCAATACTCTATTAGATGAAGTATGAAACTAAAGGAAAACATCTCCAATCGATGTAAATTACTGGTATGAATCTCATAACTATGAGCCACCTCCGTGTCGCTCTTTGAAAACAAAGACTGAAGGATGAATAACAAACAAGACTAGGACCAGGACAAATCTGGCTCAACACAAAGAAATGTTTGTTTCAGTCACAAACAGGGTTCGATGTGGTTCAGTTCAACGACCAGGTCCAGGATTGACGTTTGTCTGTGACCGTGGCTCTGATTGGCTGTAAAGTCTGGACAGTTGCATCCAGAGACGAGCCTGTTGATAAAACCCCTTGGAAATCAAAAGTGAACTGAGAAGGGTTTAGTCTGACAACGCACAATGAACAATGAACAATTCATGGACAAATGGAAGAGGTTTATAGCACAAACTAAGGTTGAGCTGTATTGATTATTCTGTACTTTGTTGAGGAATTGGACCACAACTGGGTTTGTTTGATGGATATATTTCCATTTGTTGCATGCGTTTAAATAAAATGTGTGATTCTGGCTGGTGGACTTTCAGATAAAGGCCTGTGCGTGAAGTGTTTTGAAACGTGTAACTTCTGAATGGATTCAGAAATGGATTCGAGACAACTAAGACTATTCTGTCAGAATCCTGATGTGCTGATACTGGACGACGTACATAAAACAGACTCGACACAAGACGGCAGCTTTAGCAGGAGGTGACACCATAACACACCTTCATACTGCCGTCCCAGGTCTCTGACCAGCAGAGACAGGTAACAGTGACTGGCCGAGAGCAGAGATTTCACCCAGCTCTCCTGAGTCGGACGATCCACTGCTGCAAATCTGTAGGTTTTCAATCCCTCAAACACCAGGGAAAAGGCGAACTGTCCTTCAGACTCTGAGCGCCGCACTGCACATCCCTCCAGGACGATGACGCCCAGTAGGTGTCGGTCAGCTGGACGCTCCTGGTAGAAAAGCAGGTTCGCCTTCAGGACAAACCACCGCCGCTGGTAGGTGGCATTTCTCTCTTTCTATCAAGAAATGTTTCATAAAGCAACAACGTAGGAGCATTAGATGTGACGTCGTGTAGAAACTGTGAAAAATGTTGTGCTTTGTGTATCATGTCAAACCTTTTTGAAGAGATATCCCTCTTTATCGACTGGAGACGTGCACGACAGGTAATGGGTCAAAATCTTCTTATGGATCTTCATCTCAGCTCTAATGAGGACAAGTGTTTGTTTTCTGAAAACTGCAGTGGTGGAATGTACTTGAGATACTTGGACTTTACTTGAGTATTTCCATGTTATACTACTTCATACTTCTACTCCACTGCAGCTCAAAGGCAAACGTTGTAGTTTTAACTCCACTACATGTGTGTGACAGCTTTAGTTACTTTTACGTTTTTTTCATCTCCTTCCTGTTCAGTGAAAACCATGTATCTCCAGATGTTTGAATGTTTGCGAAGGACGAAGTGTTTCCTTTATGGGTTGAGTTTAAAATTCTCCTTCTTAAGCTAAATTAACTCCTTAAAATGCATCCTGGATTCACTGGAAAATGCATCATCACGAAGCTGAAAACAGGCCTGTTTTTCTGAGCTCCTCCACCTTTTTACAGATACGTGGTTCTCACAGGACGGCGACGCTACAAACATATGATGATCTTATAGAATAGATTAGATAGATAGATTAAAATGCCCACGGTTTATAAACTTTGACTTCTCATACGTGAAGTACATTTAGCTTATAATACTGACATACTTATACTGAAGCAGAGTTCTGAGTGCAGAACTTTTACAGTGTGATATTAGTACTTTTACTTCAGTAAAGCATCTGAGTACTTTTTCCACCACTGGGAAACTGATGCTGCCTCTGTTAACTCTTCAGAGCGCTGACTGACAACATCCAGGAACCTGAGCATCTGTAAGTTTTCGCTTTTTAAATGAAGGGTTTCAATATCACACCGGCAATTATCAGCACATTTAACAGTGGAAGAGGTGAACAAAATGCAATTAAAAGGCATAAATAATATAATGAGTATGAATTCTAAACCGGGACATCGCTTTAAAACTATGAACACACTCTTAAATAATATCATTTCAGTGAAATATTACAAACTCTGCATAAATAAGCAGCTAATACCATTAACCCTCAGGACATTGTATGAAAAAAATCAGGCTTTTCCTCTTAAAGCCCTTTGAGGTCGCTAAAAATATTAAACATGAAGAAAAAAAAAAAATATTTTTGGTCATTAACTCCAGTCCTACAGCAAATGTGAATTAATTTTCATAATTTTAACCCTTTAAATGCCAGTTTATTTACATAATGCCACTTTTTTTTTTACAAAAAAAGAAAGAATTATTTTCTATTTGAATTCAATGTGTTTTTTTTTTTCAGTATTGATGCTGAAATTCCGAATTCAAATCATCTCAGCATAAAAACTGCCAAAATGAGAGCAAAAATACAACTGAGAATCCCTAAAAGGGTCACAGAGGGTTAAAAACGTGTCTCATCCTGAACTTATTTACAACTCTTAGGTTCTCAGTGACTGATATGAAAGTGACAGAATAGAAAACGGTGACTCAGACTTACCTCTGTCACTGCTGAATCTCTCACAGGTTCACTTTACGTTTCCACACGCACGGGTTTTACATTACTTACATCTATATGCACCGTCTTTCAGTCCTCGTCGCTCCTAATGGTGAAGCCAAAGACATCCTGAACCAGACAATGTTTTAATATATAGTTTCAGGTTACTACCACTGGCTCTCTCTCGGGTACGAGAGGACGCGTGTTGAAATATAAATAACTCGACCCACTTCCTGGTAACAAAATCCTGACACATTATATTCTCTCTCGTCTACGCTTGAGTCCACCTTGAGTTTGGCGGTTCGCCTCCCTGAGAGGAGCTGCTACCTGAAAATGAGATGCTAAATGTTGAAGCACAGTTTTAGGTCGGCCTCAACCCTCTCACTTCTGCATTTAGAGTTACTCTTCTTGAATTCAGATATTTTAATCTCTGAAGGTGTGATGCGTCTCAGTAAAAGGTCACTACTTGCTGCTTTTGACTCAGTCTCTCTATGTCTCTTATCATGAGAATCATTTTGTTGATTAAAAGTTCAAAGAGACGTTGTTCGTGTCCTTGTGGTTTGTGGCAGACACATGATCTCGTAAAAATGTGCCACTACATTTCTTTGGCCGTTGACGGACTATGACAGACTATTCTGGACAGTCACTTATCCTTTTTATCCTCATGAACCTCAAGGAATTTCAAATCTAAAAGAGTCCCAAATTTAAAGATCTACTGTACAGACCTTGAATAGTTTACATCCCAAACATGTCTCCACTATGACTCCAAGTTAACTTAAGAGCCTTTTCAATGTATAGTTTCATTAATAATATGTTGCATTTCTAATAAACTGTGCAGGGTATCAAAAGACATATTGTTTTTTTTAGAGAAAAACATCTTACAGTCAGTGTAAATACAATACATATATAACATATATAATATCTTTATTGGCATTGCACTGTTTTTAGGGATGCAGTGGGTGGAAAAAGTCACACCACGAAAAAAGCTGTGCAATTTCTTCTTCATCTACTATATAATAGCATTTAACTCAGTAATATCAACAGTGCTAGATCACCCATTAATGAGAACTTCTATAATAAACACATGGGATTTTAAGGTTTAGAGAAGAGCTTTAAAACATTACGCTTTGTGTCCTTGATTTTATATCTAATTGGTTTAGTTTAGTTAATTGTACATGATTATTTTCTGCTAATTTGCATGCAGCTCGGCACAACAGTAAATGAAAAATGCATATCCAATGTACTAAATACATTCAGGATGATTTGATCGTGACTGTCCCACGCCCCGTATACACATTATAAAAAACACACATGCAGTATAAATGTACTCCATTCAGTCCCCAGACTATGGGATAAATCAATTTAGGGTTTTTAATTAAGGATCTGCCTAACAATTATTCAGATTTTAATCAATCAGGATTAATCAATGTTGATTGTTTGTCTGTGAATGAAATCGCCTGGCCACAATTTCCCATATCGAGATAATATAATCAAAATAAATAATAAATAATAACACAATATGATAGGGGTTATAAATGCTTACATCCCTCTTAAACTGCTTCCTGTTGACTAAATGATCAAATCACTGACTGATTACAGATTCATTGATTGGACTATACAGTATTTTAGGCCCACATTTAAATTGCAGCACCACTGTCCACATCAGGTGGCGCTAACGCGTCGTTTGCCAACCGCCAAATGGGGCGTTAAGGAAAAGAAGAAGAAGAAAACAGCCGAAGAAGAAACGAGAGCGAACGTCGTTTAAATTATCACCAGGTTTTTCAACTTTTACCACATTTACTTGTACGTTTTCTGTCGAATAGTGTATAAAATTGTATGCATGCAGATAATGTAATTCATCCTCACCTCCAGTCAGGGTTTCGACAGTGACGGTTAAATGCTTCACATGTTCTGCATGCGTTGTGTGTCTGCTGCCGTATGCTAACATTTTAGCAACTACGCTAACGTGGTGGTGTCTGTAGTAAAATTCAAAACACTCGTTAGAACCAGCTTTGTTTTAGATGTGTGTAAGCGAAGCACTGACGCTACAGCTGACGTTTAGCGGTGTTTGGGAAGTAAAACGATCTCTGTCTGGTCCAGTTTAGCGCCATGTCGAAAAGAAAAGTAACATTTGAGGACGGTAACGGGGAGTTTGAAGTGGACGATGACCTCCCAAACAAAAAGGTAACGACGACCCCTTCGCAACATCACAACACTGTTTACGACGGAGAGAGGCCCTGGTGATGTTTGGAGTTGTTCTGAAACCACGTTTATAAAAAAGTACAAACAGTCAAGTCTTTTTACTCCAAAAATCACAAACGTGGCTCTTGTTTTACTCAGCATTAGATGTTTGTATTCCTGTTATTGTATTCTGATGTGAAAACAGATTACTTGGGAAACACCTGAGGATCTAGACAAGAAAATTAATCACAGAGTCTTGCAAAAAAAATGAATTATGTCAAATGGGTATTTATTGTGAGTGTTGGAATGTAATTACTTGATGTAATTTTCTTTCTTTTACTGCTGAATAGAGTTGCGAGGCTGTGAGTGGACCAGGCTCCAGGTTCAAGGGCAAACACTCCCTTGATAGCGATGAAGAGGACGACGGAGATGAGGCAAACAGCAGCAAATATGATATTCTGGCCAGTGACGATGTGGAAGGTACGACTGGCTGAGGAGTTGTCTTAATCTAGTTTATGCACAAAACGTTTCAGTAAGGCTGGGATCCTCCTACCTACCAGGTCGTGACAGTCTGTGGCGCTCTGTCTGCAGTTGAAAGACTTTTTGTCAACTAGGTTGGGACCAAATATCATATCATTGGTATCATTTTATGCCTTTATCGCACGGACAGTGAAGATATGTCTGAGAAAATTAAAGGGAGAGATGTGGGTTCACAGCCAGATTTGAGCCAACACAAAAGGTTCAAAACCATGTTGTCTATTTCAGAACATCTGAAATCATACCGTCTTTAGTGAGAGTAATATCTAAAATGACACAAAAACAAAGAAGTAGAATTTGTTTGCCCAACAGCCATCCTAAAACACTCTTGGTTGCTGACCTGTCGTGAAAATAAACCTGGAAATTTGGCCCCATCCTAGTTGATAGTGAGTCTTCCAACTGCTGACAGAGTGACGCTACCTGCAGTGGATTGTAGCCTCTGTCTTAAATTTTTAGGTACATATTTTCCTATTTTACATAATCAGTGTTTTGTCCTCGGATAGAGTCAAATTTGTGTTAAGTGTTAGGAAACAAAAGTTTTAAAATGCTTGGGAGACTTGGGAAAACCTTCTTGGAAAACTTTCTCCCATCAGTGATACATTCAAGTCCCATAATTAAATCTAGTGTTTTGCCAAATTACTGTGTGCAAACAATCACCGGACATCATACTAACTTTGTTTTTAGGTCAAGAAGGTGCAACAATCGACTATGATGAGGGAGTTTCTATTACGCCTTTTAACCTGAAAGAGGAGATGGAGGAAGGACACTTCGACTCAGAAGGAAACTATTTCATCAAAAAAGAGCAACAGATCAGAGACAACTGGCTTGACAACATTGACTGGGTACTTGCATTTTAAAGACGTTTAATCCCTCTTTGAAAATATTTGAAGCAATGTGCAGTTATCTAATTTACCTTCTTTCAGGTTAGAATAAAAGAACAGCCTTTCAAACAAAAGAAAAAAGGTCTTGGAGCCAAAAGAAAACGGAGAGCAGGCGATGAAGATGAAGCTGAGGAAGAAAAGCAGAGAGAAGAACAGCAAGCCAACCAAGATAAAGATGAAGAGGAGGAGGAGGAAGAGGAGGAACCTGCTGAGGATCCACTCGCATCCTTCACACAGCAGCAGCTCACAGAAGCTGTGGTCGAACTGTTGCAGCCTGGAGAGACGGTCACGGCAGCGCTCCGTCGGCTCGGGGGGCTTGGCGGAAGGAAAAAGGGAAAGCTGAGGGAGGAGAGTGAAGCCACAGAAGAGGCCAAAAGGGATACAGGAAAACTCGAGAGGCTCACAGGACTCGCTGACAGACTGGTCGCGTCTGGGATGTTTGAGATCTACCAGCAAACGTATGAAAAACTGGCTTATTTGTTGAAGAGCATGAGCAGCAAGCGGCCTGCTCTGAGGCAGAAAACCAGCGGTGACGGCAACGAGGAGGAGGAAGATGAACTTGACATGTTTGGAGATAAATTTGACGAGAAACTCGGTGACAAATCAGAGGACAACCAGGAGGAGGAAAACCAAAGAGGTTATTTAGTGTTTGCTTTATTTCTGTTATGATTTTGCCTTCGGTTTTGCAGAATATTTAGTTTTGTTTAATCAAATGTCTTCTTTCCTCAGTGAGTGATGAAGTGATGTGGGAATACAAATGGGAGAATAAGGACAATTCAGAGATCTACGGCCCTTTTACCAGTCAACAGATGCAGGTATACTTTTATACATTTTACGTTAGCTGTGGTTTCCATTGACAATATTTCTTCAACCTGATTGAAACCGAGCTCGTGAGAGATTCCAACATTACTGTTTACATGGACGTGAGATAAAATGATCTGGTACGATCCCCCATCATAGGATTTAGCAATCAGCATGTCTGTCTGTGATGATTTTGTAGAGCTGGAAAACATTTCTAGGAAATTCTGGAAACTTGTCATGTCATCTAATGCAAACACACACAGACAGAATAGATTCACTCCAACCAGAGAGAAACAATTGAATTAAGTGTTTACTTAATCCAATCAGACCAGTCTCTTCAGATTTAGGTGGTTAAATGAGGCATTTTTATTCTGATTGGGCTGTTATTCCAATTATTAGTGAAATATTAGAGTCCACGTAAATGCATCTAATGAAACACAGTTATCCAGTTTGTAATTGACACATTGAACAGCAGTTTTTGTCAGTAAGGTCCTAATTGGTGCAAACATCTTTGAGAACAAGCAAAGGCGGAAATGCAATATATACTCAAAACGTAAAATGATTAATATTTACTATAGAATTGAGAAACAGCTTACTCCATTAAATGCAATTAACCATGAGTAGTTGTGTTTCAAGTGTAAGAATAAAGTGGTAATTGGACGTTTTCTTCATGTTTGTGAATTAATTTTAAAATGAAACAGTGTTTGTGTTGGTTTGTTTTTAAGTATAATCAAGTACCTACCCTGATACTAAGTACTGCTCTTATTGAGTACACATATTTGTTTTTCTCTTGCAAATCAGCCTACCTGCAAAACATGAGTAAATCTCATTATGTTTACTAGATTATTGAGTTTTAGGCAGGTATGACCTTTAACCACGATCTGTCCAGGTGGGCTTTAAGCTTCTTATTGTCTGTTTTGCAGGATTGGGTGGATGAAGGCTATTTCAGCAGCGGCGTTTACTGCCGGAGGGTCGACCAGGAGGGATCTCAGTTCTACAACTCCAAGAGATTAGACTTCGAGCTCTATACGTGATTTATCTGCAGCGTCTAATGAATCACTACCACCACGATCACTGTCAGCCTCTACATCTGTCTCTTTCTGTCCGGCGCTTTGGTGCGAAATCGTCATTTCAGACATTTTAACAGAGGCTTTGTTTTCTGTACATTGTTTTAAAATAAATAACTTGTGTAAATAGTGTTGCCACCTGTTCTTTTTCTTCGGGCATTGTTTTTTTTTTTCCTGAAAAGAACTTTATATTTTCTCTGGAATTTAATATGGCACTATTAAACATTTTTCTGGTAGTCATTAGATTATAAAATGATTTTGACAATTGACAGTAACTAACCCAGACTTTAATAATACACTCAATCAGAATGACAGGTGAATAGATCCAGGGTGAGTTTTTTAATTATTATTTTTGAAAATAAATAAATATATATATATATTTAGATCTGGGACTATTCATAAATATATTTAAGTCCTTCACATGCTGAAACCCTAACCTGAAACCTGCAGAGTCTATTGTGTGTTTATTTTTTTAATTAGTCACATGATCTATATAAAACATCTAAGATGAATGAAGAATACTGAGACTACTTCTCATTATTGGTGACATGTCCCATTTTCTCCCACACAAACATATTGTTTGTCCCACATTTTGTTTGTCGGGATCCAGCCACCCTAGTTTTAGTGTTAAATATGACAATAGGTGAAATACTTAATTATACATTTTCAATAAGACCTCCCGTTATAGTTGTTGTATGAACATGACTAATCCTTGGTGAAAACTTCATAGACTGGGTGTGGCTGTGATATATTTATACACCCTCGTCGTATTAATTTTTTGATGCTGACATATGTTTAAATTCTTACGATTTAAATAAAATGTAGGTCTTCTTAGATACTAGGTCATCCGAGGACATTAAAGAAGTCTATAAAATCATTTTTAATGAACCGTTTGTAAACGCCGTCCTATTGGCTGCGCTCCATTTACGACGCCTCATAGCGTCCTCTGATTGGTTAGATTTTTCAGGCGGAAAAAGACGTCGGATTGTGATTGGCGGATTAGCCTGTCTGGCTGTTGGATTTGTAAAAACGGATACATCAGCGAGTAGCTGCCAGTAGGGCGCCGTCCGGCATGTCTTGTTTACGGTGAGGTCGGTATACTACCCTGCGGCCAAGCTAAAGCGTTTCAGGTAAGTTTACTTAACGCCATTTAGGTGTAAAAATCCCATGCGACTTAACTACGCGATGAAGATGCGTTCAGTTAGTCCACAGACAGCACTTGAACGTGAGGAAATGTATGACAGCTCTCGGCTACGGCTATTCCCTGGTTCAGAAACTGTATGCCATATACTGTATGTTTTTATCGGCGTTAGCAAAACCATGTGGCAGTGGCGGAAAAATAAACTCCTGCTAACATATAGATAAAAAATTAAACTCACTGTTTGTCACGATGGCTATTTTTGGAGCGGACACCGGCTAATGATAACATACGTTAGCTCACGTTTAAAACTTTGAATAAGAGACACGACCCAGACCATCAAATAGCCAGACCCCGCTCTGTTTTTAAACGGCCGCTTCGGTTTCACTGAAAACAGTCTCCTCTGGATTTATACAGCGGTAAAACCGATGCTTTCTCCATCAGATGAGTTTGTAGGTCTATTAAATATAACTGTGGGTAACTTAGCCAAAGGTTAATGTACAACATGCACTTCCATAGGCGAACTGTATTTTTCCATTTAGTTAATGTGTTAATAACAGATGAGAGCCCATTTCTAGCTAAAGAAATAATACTACATTACAGTCGTATTGCAATCGATTTGTGGATGATATGGTTCTTAATCATCTTTAAAGTTAAGAAAATGTCGTCTTAGGCTCATTCACAAATTCTACTCGAGCGATAAAATATGTGAAAAAAGAGAGACACTGGTGTGAATTGTAGTTTGTTATGGGTGTCCAGAACTGTGGTGCATTTACTTTGTCACTGGTCTGTTGTGATGAATTTCTGGCTAGACCTATGTACCTCAAATAAGATATGGCCATAAATCTGATTTTAGGATAGTAATGACAGACTTTTCCCCAGGTTTGTGGATGGTGTAGGCGCACAGTGTTTTGTCTAATCCTATACAATGACAGTATTTTAAAAATAGCTCAAAGAAACATGAAACAAATCTTCTCATTGATGAATTCATCACTGAAAGCTTAATTCCAGAGAGTTCGGATATCAGTTTTTCAGTTTTTTTACCTTCGTCCAAGTCTTATAATGGTAGGGAAGACCCTGAACTGCAAAAAAACACAATACACACTTTAATGATAAATATGAAAACGTGTTCGTTGTACAAGCACCTTGCAAAAAGGTACATCTACGATTTAAATCTTTTTTGTGTGTCTTTTTTAATGTTCGAATGTTTCACTTTTTCAAGCTTTTTGTCTTGTTAAGATGTTAACTCGTTACTGAGATTTTGTTGCTGGTTCCGAGTAACATAATGCTTGAAACTAGGGAAGCGCAGATATATCAGTTGAACATCAGTATTGGCGTCAGCTTTCTGCAAATAAGATGACATTTGACTGACGGCATCAGTTGCGTTATATGAAAGATACATTTATAATTTATCTAATTTGTGCTCATTCAAAGATTTTGTGACGAGGTGCTGGAAGACTTTAAAACAGTTTAGTTATTTTTTTATTTTTTCTTAACACAAAAGTAGAAATAATAATAATAATAATCGCAGACTTCCTTCAACATGACCTTTTGATGCTCTGTTCTTTCAATATTAATGCGTCAGATCATCTTAATTTATGTTACTTGTTAATGAGAAAACTGGGTTTTTTCGTTTTTTCGTCAGCTCTGTATTAAATTTGTAAAGCAAACATTTCACTTTCATGTGTGTTTTGCCAGATTTCTGCCTCATGAAAACACCCTGACGGTTTTGTGACAAATGTTGACTTTTCACTAGTTTGTCACAGTGGTCTAATAATTATTTCCAAAGCTACACTCCCCCACCCTATTTTTTCTGTATGTGTTCCCTTTTGTTGTT
>JAPQRN010000026.1:19220364-19290117 GCA_037367275.1 Coranthus polyacanthus
TCAGGTGTGTTGGAAGAGGGAAACATCTAAAACATGCTGGATTGTGGCCCTCGAGGACCGCAGTTTGACACCTGTGGAATAGAGGCATTAACTAGTCGCAGTGTACAAAACAAATAGATGTCATGACAACAGTAGCGGACCTGTTGATTGTTGTTTTAGCCACCTTGTATTAAATGACAAAAGACAAAAAAACGAGCTTAGGGATAATGTGTGGCGTAGCTTCATCAAGATATTGAGAAGCTTATGACAGTTTACTTTTGGATGTCGTAAAGTTGGTAGCAGTGAAACCTTTTCTTTTTTTTTTGCCCTGTAAAATGGGATGTTCCTAAAATGTCCTCGTTTGTCGAATGAGGAGGAGGATGACAACGACGATCATCACTGGATCCTGTTGAATCCAGACTTTTTTCTAAAGAATGAGCTAGTGTGAATCTATTCAAACTTTTTACTGAACAAGTGTTCGCATTGCCACCGGTATGAATAGTGGTGATACAAAATATTTGCAAAGCAAGTATTTCACATTTTTGTGTTCACATCCTGGTGTGTAAAGGCCTTAACAGGTCAAATAAGATCTCGATATTGTCGGTGCAACAATGCATTGAAATGTTCTATAGAAATGTGTAATTTCTCTTTTTCAATTTTTCAAATTTTTTTTTTTTTTTGCAGGAAAAAACAGCAGAACACCCCACCAGAGAAACCAAATATCTCTGCTACAGAAAATGTAGTTGAGGAGTTTGATGAAAATACTTCTGACATGAGTACATGCACAGGATTGGCTGTTGGACATGCTGTAGAAAATGCATCGGTGCCAAAGGGATGGGTGATTGGCCCGTTGTTTCAGTCATTCAGGTCAAAGATGGCCAGTTTTACAGAGATTGTCATGAGTCCTGTCAAACTCTTCAAAGCGAATAGTCCACCACCATCTAAAGACTATTCAGACAAACTCATTGAGTGTGAGCTACAGGCTGATGGAGAATCCCACGTCGAACACCCAGAACGAAGCAGTATGTTCAACTCGGGACAAAGTGATGATGATTATCACGATGCTAAAATGAATCAATCAAGCCTCAGTGATGTAGAAGGAAACAACAAAACTGTTGTTCTTAAACATTCAAGAAGGTTACAGTTTAATGTGGTCTCTCCAACTCTGAGCTCCGATCAGGTGGATGAATTTGTCTTGACTCATAATGAAAAAAGATTACCTGATTCTGTGCCTTTGCAGCCTTGCAGCCCTTGTATAGTTTCAGAGGAAATCTCACAATCCGGTCTTGCATCTTCCTCACTGTCACGGCCCCCCCTCTGTCCAAGTGCCTCACATGAATCCAAGTTGAAAATATCAGGTGTTAGTGAGGACCAGAAAGGCAATCTGGCTGCTCGTTCAAAACCACTGCCCAGAAAACATCCATGGAAAAGGTGTGAATTAAACAAAGATACTTCTAAGACACCTCCATCAGATGTCAGAAGCAAAAATGAGAGGCTTTCTCAGATGAACGCAGTCAAAGCGGATTCTACTGAAACTGACAACACTCAGCCTGACGCAGACTGTTTACAACACTCTGAAGATGGTTCCACTGGTCAAGCATGGAAGCCCACTTTGGATGCTCAGCCAAACACTGAAACTTATTCAGCTGCTGGTCTTCGGAGACCGAAGAGAGGGCTAAATCTGAACTGTCATTCCCAGGAGTTGGCAAAGAGGAAAAGAGCGACTGCAGATTCAGAGGAGACAATAAATCAGGAGTTATCAACTGTCGATTCAGATAGCAGCATATTAAGAAGGCCAAAACCGCAAAGGAAGAAAGCTGCATCGATAAATACCACTGTAGATGGTGAAGAGACACTAAATACTGCTAGAAAGACTGCTTTAACGAGGCCTAATAGGAAATGCAAAGGAGGACAACAAATGCTTTCTAAATTAAATGAAGTGTTGCACAAACAGACTGAAAGTAACTCTGACACCCTGTTGGATTGTTCAGACAAAAGCATTGGTGTATCAGAGGACAACCAAAAGGGCAGCAGCACCAAGGCTAAACAGAGCAGTTCTTGCAAAAGGTTTAAGACAAGAACTGGTGTTGGTAAAACGGATGTAAACACTGATAATGGAATGGATCTAGAAACCACTATGGCAATCACTTCTGCAAGTAAAACCCAGCAGGAGCCCCTAACTGAAGTCTTTCTCCATCCTTCTGATGTAAAGCAGCTACAAAGCAAAAGCAAAAAAACACTGAAACGGAAAGTGAAAAACCAGAGTCCAACAACAGAATTAGACATAACAGTTTCTACCTCATCAGTGCTAACGGGGACATTAGGAGACACGTCCACAAATTTTAATTCCTCTCAATGCGGTGAAAGCGAGGAGAGCTGTAAAATGGGACTGAAGACCAAGCCGTCCAAAAGACCCAAAAAGGAGTCTAAAGGTACTGTTAAATGTTCTGTGTCAGGTGCGACAAAGCAATGTATCAGTAATGTGACGACCAAAGATAGCCAGGCTAAAGATGGCAAAGGTAACTCAGTGGAGCCTGTTTATTTTGAAATGACACCTTTTGAAAGTAATGACAAACCTGTTTCTTTAGCCTCCCAACTTGCTTTGGACTGTTATGTGCAAACAAATAGCAAAGAAAAGACTGCTAATTCTCAGACAGAGACATTAGATGCTGAACCCAACCACCACAGCAGTGTCAGCGTCTCAAGGCAAAGGACGAGCACGAGAAGGGTGAGGAGAACCGATAACCAAAGGAGAAAGTGCAGGGTTTTGCACAGCTGGACACACAAAGGTGAAGAGGTGATGAACTCGGTCACTATGGAGGATGCAGATCTGGCTTCAGCAGCGACAGGCTCATCTGAAAAAAGCAATTCAAGCCGCTTGTTACGCAGCTACTCCTGCCCAGAGATCCCCTCCCTTCGTCTCCATGACACGCCATGGACTATGCATTCACCCCAGCACAGCAGGATCCACACAACACACCAGCATCAGTCCTCCCACAGTCCCTTTGTCTCTCATGTTCACAAATCCTTACGGCGGGCTCGTCGACACACCGTCTGCAGCATGGAGGTGGAGAGGGAGATCGCCCCTCTGTGCCTTCGTAAGGAGGTTTATCCATCCAGGAGATCCGCCCCGTATGACAGCAGCACCCAGCACCTTTCCCCAAGTCTTGCACTTTCTCCAAGCTCTTCCCTCACTGCTCTTGCATCTTGTTTCCTCTCAAGCCCCCTGGCTTTCCTTTCTAAGAAACCTGACAGCAGAGGAGCTGTTAGCAGCCCATTCACATCCAGCCATGTTTCTTCTCCCACTTCCTCTACCTTGGCGTCCCCATTGAGCTCTTCAGCGTGGCACCTTCCAGGATTTCATCCAAGAACTGATGCCTCTGGAGCTACCTTAGACTCTACTAGCAGGTAATTTGCTTTTTAAAAACCTCTGTAATAATAACAGGGTAGATTGTATACAGGCAAGGAGTACATGCAGAAGTCTAGTTTCCTGACTGAAACCCTGAGTAACACGATTGACGATGCTGCTAGTGATCGGTGCTGATATGAGCTCTTGGCTTCTTTGCAGTGGGAATCCCTTGGACTGTGAGATCGAGAGACGTCCACAGAGTGAGGAGGAGGACGATGGAGAGGACACAAGCTCCTCTAGCCAGGAGTTTGAAGATGTTGGTTTGAGAGATGAAAAGGCTCTGTCTGACTCTGAAATCAAGGTATCGTTTATTTCACATAAGAGTTACATCACTTGACTTTAAGATTGTGGCTGCACGTCCTTGTATATTGAATCCCTTTTTGATTTTTGGGCCAATTCACAGACTAAATAAGCAGTTTGTAGATAAAAAGATGTCAAATGTATTATGGTATATACATATACCTAACTAATTCTAATGAAATGTTATAAAACCAGTGACAGATAACGACATCTGAGTACAGATAGTTGATGATTGAATGTAGATTACCAGCAGGTTTCATGTTGGTTAATCACTCTTGGTTAATTCCATGCCAACTCACTCAGAATTTAGGACTTTTCCTGGTTCATTCGTATCCCCTGGTATATAACGCGATGGTTATAGTGATCAGCATTTCTGTCGTTCTGTCATCATTTTGTTTCTGGCCCATAACTGGAAAACCATTGAATATTTTTCACCAAATTTGCTGCAGTTTATCAGTTATGTTTTGAGGTGGTGCCTGTTGAATTTACCAACCTGTGACCCACAAGGGACGCTAGAATAAACGCAAATGTGTTTCATTGAATATTGAAATGCTTTGTCCACACATTCCTACACTGATATAGGCCTCAGCCATGTCTGACTGAAATATTAAAAATATGTAAAAACAAACAAAACACTTTTCAAACCAGTCTGTGGTTTTTTGACCTAGAGCCACAAACTTAGTTTCAAATGGTTCTTTGGAACATTTTAATCTACAGCTATCGAGCACGTTTTGATTTTGTCCTTTATTTGAGACTTCTGTGACTGCAGTGTCATTTTGAATAAAACATTTCATTTTCACATTTCTAATCTCCTTTTCATCGTTGCAGGTGGTAAAAAAGGATGACGAGCGAGGGAAGGTGTCGTCCATAAGAATTCGGAAAACTTTACCCAAACCTCAGAACAACCTCACACCCATGGGTTTGCCCAAACCCATCAGGTACGCACTCTTGTACATCAGCAAATCCTCAACTTAATCCTCTGGAAACATGGAAAACAAAGGGTTAGTTGTAGTTTTACACGGTCGTCCTCAGTAAATGGAGTTGGCTCAGGTCATGTCATGTGATATTGACAGGCAGTTTTCTGCAACTCCAGGGGGTGTAAGCACTTAAATCACTGTTTGCATCTACTTATGTATGTACAGTACAACTTACAAAAGAGTCTTTTTATCTTTCTATTTATCTATAAATCAGAGATATGTCAGTAACTCAAAAACACATGGAGGTTAATCGGTTCTTTTCAGATACAACTGCTTTTACTTATGAACCTTTTAAGTTAAAGAAGTCTGTGCTGATAAACTATAAAATGTCACAATATCCCATCAATAGAATCATCATCAAGTACAATGCGGTGTCAGATCATAATTCAAAAGTCACTCTTGTGTCTCAAATTAGCTCAGTGTTTGAAAGTAGGACGATTTCTGTTGGGTCACACTCTGACCTACCTTTCAAAGTGGATTTATGAAACTGTCAATACATGTCTGTTGTCTATTGAACACTTTGTGATCAATATGCAAACTGATTACATGTGTTTTCCCTTTATGTTATACCACAGGGTGAAGAAGAAGGAGTTTAGTTTGGAAGAAATTTATACCAATAAGAATTTCAGCAAACCTCCTGAAAGGTAAGCTCGCCTTATTGTTCACATTTACATACATACACGTTGAACGGTGCCTACACATTTACACAAAGAGACACACGAGGTGTTTCACTGTGGGTGAACATGTCACGAGTGTAACAAATATACATGAAGTCAGAACATCATAAATTACAGATTTACCATTGTTTTCCTGAGAACTCATACAGTAGGTACGTTTCCATAAACATATGAAACGCCAATTATCAAAGTTTTTTACACTTGCTTGAGGTGGTTTTTGCCAAGTCCACAGGGTGGCACCAAAGGAAATATAATGTCGTTACCTAAATTAAAGCCTGCTGCATCAGCTGATCTTCAGAGTTCTGTCTTCATTGATAACAAGTCACATGTTTGCCTCATTTATTAATTAGACTTTGTCACTTGTCTTTCAGTCGTCTGGAGACCATATTCGAGGTGCCACTGAGCCGCCGAAATGGTTCTGAGTCTTGGTTTGGTCAGCGGCGCGTCAAGCGTTTTTTGGAGTTCCTGGAGGTGGGTGAGGTCAGAAAACCAAAGAAGCCACTTGTTGGCTTTGGGAAGGCAGGAAATTCAACTTCCAGGACGAGACGAGGGGGCTCCTCTAAAGACGAACCGTCCCTTAGTGTGCAGGATGTGGACTCGCTTCTCTGTGCCAAGCTCGATCAGCTGAATTTATGGCTGATACATGATCAGACAGAAAGCTGACAGAAGACTCTTAAAGGCCAGTTAAAGTACACTGTAGGAGATAGAGCTGTCTATAAGAATAAATCCTAAATATACAATTTAGTGTTTTCTAACATCGCAAGTGAGTCTTTTTTTGTCGGCAAAATCTGTATTTAAATGTTTTGGTGACAATTATTATTGAAGAATTGCATTTTCATTCTGTAGCATTCGTAGCCTGCAGGTTGAAGAACACGTCACAGCACCATACATGTTCTGCCTCATCAGTTATATCATTAACATCATGGTTAACAGCATTATACCTTGCTTTTTTTATGCATTACTGCACTCAAACCTCTGCCGTCCTTATTTCCATGAGTGAAACTGCAATAATCGTTGACGTCCTTTATGTAAACACCTACAGTCTCACTGAATTTCCGGTATAACCTCATTTTTTCATGCTTCTCCATAGTGTTACAGATCTGTGCAACCACTCTAAGGGTGAGACGATGCCGTTTTATTACAGCGACTGTCCTTCTAAATGACGATGCAGAACGTGTCTGGTTTCTGCCGTCTCTCATTTGAAAGAAAGTAGTGTATTATGTATAAGTAGTACTTTACAGCTTCATTGTAAGTTATTTTATAAAGGCAGCTATTTTTAATAAATGCTGAAAGAACTGTTAAACACGCCAGCAAGAGATTTGTTCATTCGTTGAAATTTAACAACCAAGTATCTGTCCATGACGACGTACGTGTACAGTTGAGTGTGTCTGCAGGTAGTGTCGACTTTCTACATCTTTTGATGCAGCTCAGGGCAGACCCTGTTTGTTGTGTTTTGTGGAATTTAATGGTTAAAGAGGTTTTTGATGTATTAAATGTAACATGGAAACGATAAAAACAGCCCAGAGAGCATTTTGAATCCGGACTGGTGTTCGTATTTTTACTCCCTGTGGTTCTCTCTGGATTGTTTTGTGGTTTATTATTACTCATATTATTATAATATTTCAAATGCAGCTGTTTGCAAAACTTCCTGTGTATAATTTTGTCATGCCTTTGCCAAATTTGAATGCCTTAAGTGTAAGATTTTCTGTTTTAAATGGATGTTTTTGTATTTGTAATCATTGCTGTTTTTATGAGGGCATGTCAAGACGCTTCAAGAAAGAGCACAAACTTTTCTGTCATTTTATTATAAAACTGTTTAAGTGTTTGTATAAAAGTACAGCATACTTATACGTTTGATATTAATAAAGCTAAAATGGTAACAATGCAATAAGGCCAAGAAAATGATGGCACAAGAGCAGGACGTCCTAATGATGTGATGAAGCACTGCCATGATCCGCACCACGCCGTTTTAACTTCAGTACAGACCCAATCCTTGACCTTTTTGTTGCCACTGTTTTGTTTCAGAAGAAGTAAATTAATTTATTGAATTTGATTAAAAATCTGCAAATATATACAGAGTAAGTAGTTTAAATGTGACTGAAAACAAGGGTTGGGTCTTTACTGGTTTGTGACAATTCTAATATATAATGCTTATGTGTTATGGCTCAAACTATAGTTAATGCTGGATTTTATATGGTTGTTAGATTTGTTAATATGTTGTTAAATAAATATTACAGTGTATAAAACATGTTCAAGCCGGAGTACTTTAATTCTAAAGTGTAAGGAGGTTAAGTGTAAACTGGGACAGCAGAGCACAAGGCAGTTCATGTCTGAAGGCGGTTCTCGTTGAGTTTTGTGTAACTACCGCTTTCTGCGCTGTATATCTTTGCGGTTTACGGTCGATGATAAGCAGCTTTGTAGGCTTCTGTCTGCCATCTGTCTCCACAACCATCCAGAATGAGGTGAACCGATCTGCTGCTTATCTGCTGTAAAGTTGATCAGTCCTTCAGAGTGACGAGGTATGAGATCAGTGCCATTAGGATGGGGATGGAAGCCAGAATGGAAACCCACGTCACGATGGAGATGATGCTGTACTTTCTTGCCCGTCGTAGAAACTCCTGAGATCTTTGTGCGTCACTTGTCGCTTTGGCCTGTTGGGTGAATGATGAGAGAATATTTTGAATCAGGAGTTCAGTAATACATGGTCACATAAGAAAAATTGCCAATGTTTGACTAATGTACTGCGTAATAATCCCAATCCACCGTGTACTTGTACAGTAAGTACTGAGATTAGTGAGTTTAGAGAATCAGACCTAAAAGTATTTACACTCGAATGTGCATATTATATTTATCCTTTAAATAAGGATAACAAAGGTGGGACAGTTGCTAATTAATGATACATCCTGCACATAATGTACTAATCCTGTAACTGCATTCAATAATCTGACAATGAATATAGGTTTATTATATCAAAAAAGAAAAACAACACAAAGCAAAATGATAATAATCACAAGTATGAAAAGTGGAAGTAGTCGGTGTATTCATATTGCTGCTTTATCAATGTGTGTGTTACATTTTACTGCTGTACATGTGAAAGGTTGAGCTCATTTGATCTGCTTTATCAACTGTAGGTTTAGTTGAATCTACACAACGCATCATATTCCATAAGGTCGTGTATTTGTGGCGCCACTGTCCTGTGAGAACCACGTCTCTGTGAAAAGTCAACTCCTCATGAGCTCAGAAAAGTAACTCAAGTATAAAGTAGCATAAAATGGAAATACTTGAGTGAAGTACAAATCCCTACATTTTGTAAACGGTGTGAACACTAAGCTGCATTCTCAAGAGCAGAACCTTGAATGTATTGAATTCACTGCCTTGTCTTTGGTATCGTTTATAACAGGTGGCGATTATTGTGTTGCCGTGACTAGTTTTTGTTTTTCCCTCTATGTTAAGTGCAGTTTCCTGGTGTCAAGTTGCACATATTCACATTAAGAGTAGTTTTACTTTACTGTCCCTGCTGTTAGTATTGGCATGCATTTCAAACATGCAGTTTTAGGCTTTGACACCCAAAGGAAAACATGCCACAGAAATACCTTGACTGAATTTTTCAAAGCCAAAATCCCGATGCAGGAGATGCCACAGATGATGCTGCAGATGGCCAGTTTTCTGTGGAACTTGTCATCGCAGCAGGAGGCAGCTTCCCTTCTTCTGCTGCAGCTGCATACGTTGTTTTTTGTATCACCTGGTCCTGCGATGGTTGCCAGTGGGATTTCTTCCACCTCCACTGTTACATGAGTCTCAGGCAAGTGAGACATCTCTGTAAAATATAACGGTGTATTTCAGAACAGGTGAGCTCAAGGACAACTCAGCCGTGTCAAACATGAGTACGATGTGTCAATAACTAGTGAGTAATTTGTCTGAATGGCTGCTTTACGGATTTCAATGTGGTCACACTTGATAGCCTTGTTTGTTTTTTGTGATAAAAGACTTCAAGGGAGCTGGTTTCACCCTTTATCTAAGGACAAGCCCTGAGTAAATGTTTGGTTTTTAAATTTGGTATTTTGTGTTCAGTGCTCTGAGTCCATGAGGAAATCATCAGTGTGGTCTTTTCAGAATAATGTTGAGATAAAATGAGACACATGAGGTTTTTTTTAAGTCTCGCTGATTGCAATAATCTCACCACTGACAGGGTTTCCTACGTAACAGTAAATCTGACTTCTTGTTTACATTCTTGCATGCATTGTTAAGCAGCTGCGTGACAAGGATACACGAGAATATCATGCTTCTGTGGGAACATCTTCATCCCCTTTTGATCCCTTTACTGACTTTTGCCACGGTTACTTCCATTTATGCTGCAAAAATCTTTGAGAGTGACTTGTATTTAGCTCAGTTTTGGAGGAAATACTCAGATTGAAAACGACAGAGTGAAAATACTCTGTTACAAGTAAAAGTCCTGCATTTAAAGTCCTTACTTAAGTAAAAGTACAGAAGTATTAGCATCAAAATATACTTCAGTGCCAAATGTACAAGTGCTGTTGCATTAATGTTTAAACCGCTGGGTACCTTCATCTATAATAATATGTCATAATATTTGAGTTGCTCTTTATTTTATATGAATAAAATGAATCTGAACAGTAACTGAAGCTGCCTTGCCTCTGCGCTGTAATGTAGTAGAAGTATAAAGTAGCAGGAAATGGGAATACTCATGCAAGTAAAGTACTTGAGTATATGCACATAGTTACACTCCGCCACTGATTTAGCTTGTCTTTATGTTGTGGATAGTTCTATTGTTTATGACCCGGGCAGGTCAACATAATTCTGCTTTACAGAATTGTATATAAATGTTGCCTACATGTATAAACATGCTCTGAAGTATTTCCAGTCCGTGCTCTCTCTAGTAAGGAAGAGAATATCTCTAATCTGGGTATTTCCACCGTCAAACAGAAAGTATCCTTTTTATTTCGTAACACTAGGGCACCAGTTCAAGTGTTGACAAAAAAAACAGAAGAAGCCTGCCAAACTTGTTACTCAAATGCTGAAAAAGTCACACTCACGGTTGCAGGCCAGCTATGGCGGAAAAAAACAACTCATCTCTGATTTGATCAAAGTGTGACATGCAGCACACCTGCATGTTTAGAAAAATGTACCAGGAGAATAACAGATAAATCATGTATTTTTACACAGACCTGTGAATCATTTGTGGTGTGCAATGAATCACTGTAGTCTGTGTCTTTAAATGTAGGAGTCTGGATTAGTAAAAGGGAGCACAAACAACTTGAATGATCAAAGCAAATATTAAAGAGAACAGATTAAAATGCTGTTTGAGGATTGAAATCTTACTTTGAACAGACGCCCGATCCGATATAAAGAGGTTTGTCAATAAACTCCGTCTGAATCACTTGGTGATGATGGTAAAAAGCAGGCAGGTGTATTTTTCCTCTTGTCTCTTCTTTTTAAAGGTGACAGTTGTCGCATCAAGTTTGTATCTCTTGATATCAAGTTAAACTGCCCATGTGGTCATACAAACACTACTCCTGTCATTATATAGTCAGAAAAAGACTGAGCAGATTTCAGTCCAACCCCTCGCTTCTGTTCCTGGGAAAGCTGTGTGCCATATAAGTTGTTGAATGACAGAAGGGAGTGAAACTCTGTGTGAAACTTCCACGCCCATTTACTGTTCTGTTGAGACTCTTTCCTTTTTCCCCCGTTCCTTCCCTTCCCTCCCACACTCACGCTTGTCAGGCTTTTTGTTCAGCTCTGTTGCAGTTCTTCTCAGATTCTGTTCCTTAAATTTACTGATTTTGCTTCCTCTCTTCATCGGTATTCCATGTTACACTTTACATTACAAGCTCTGCGGCTGCGGTTTTCCCACACCACATTCCAGACGACCTGGGAAAGGTGTGTCAGCACTTGTCTGGCCTTGGGGAAAACACAGATTCACAGATTCCAGTCAGTCAAACTCCCTTTTTTTTACATTAACATGTGCTATTTTGTTGAACAATATCAACAATATTTCATTGTTCATAAGCCTCCCCTGCTATTCATCTGCCCTGTGACCCACAGATAAGAAACCATTTCCCCCCTATGGCTGAGTAACTGATGACGACCTGACTGCATTTTTTTTTACAGCCGGTGACACCCACTGTTGAAACTCCCAACTCATACATGTTTCCTCGTGGTGAAATGAACATGGGAAGAATCAAATTACGCCTCCGTTAAAAACATTTTGCCCTTTGGTGAGACATTTATTTCCAATCAGACTGAATTTTGGAGAATTATTGTGTAAAAATGCTGATTTCAATGACGGTGAGGCATGAGGAAATATAGCAGAAACACCAGCAGGCTTGGCTTCAGAGACACACTTTTCTTTTTTTAGCTGTTAGATAAATGTGTGTCACGCTATAACATATTACAATAAATAAAACAAAATTCAATATAATATAGAAACAGCTGCGCATGTAAATACACACATGCACAATGTATAACATATAATAATATAGTATATCATATGAGTTATTACCACAAGTAAAACCTAAATCTACACATTAAGCCTTTTTTTTTTTTTTTTATCTCCATTTGTTGACGTTTTCATTGAAGCTCCGCCTTCATCCAGTCCACCAATCAGAGGGCTCCGAGCATGGAGGGCGGAAAAACGCGGAAGCGCCTGAAGAAAACAGGACAGAAGAGACACGTACGTATCATGGACGCTCTGTGCAGCTCCACAATGGACTGTAGTTGATTTAATGCGCTCAGGTTCAAGTGTAAACCCGCTCTACTCATACACCCACAGCAGTCCAGATGGATAAAGAGTCGGACGTGGTGTATTTGGCCACGGAGAGATACGGCAGCGCGGAGTCCTGGACGTATTTGACTGAAGATGGTTTGATGCGGAGGAGACGAGAAGGAAGAGAAGGAGAATCAACGCGAAACACCATCATCGGAGTTTTTAAAGTATGGAGTTAAAGTGTTTCCAGGTGTTTGTTAGACTCCTCCAGCCTCACAGACAGCGTGACTAAATACTTTAACTCAAGTACTTTATACTTCTCCTCCACCTCACTTCACTGTATTTATCCACAGTAACTTTAGTTACATGTTTGATGCACATTTTATTAAATTAAAATACAAATAAGCTCGTAGTATTGAAGATTACGATACCCAACGGCGTGTACAATAAGTGAAATTAAACATTAAAGATGAACGCATTAATCATTATAATCCTGTCATATATTTAGATTAGAGATCTGTCACGTTTATTGATATCGCCATTATGTTTTCTGGTATTCAAACATTTTTTACAGAACATAATGCAGAGAAGATGCTTATTTTCTTAACTCAAGTTACGGCTTACATTGCTTTATGAAAATTGAGATGAATGTTTCCTCTGGAGACTTGTTTGTTGTAGTATATCCACTGTGAATACATGTCTCCAGTGATGGCTTAGTCACTTATTTCTCCAGTCAGTTATTGCATTTAAAATCTAAAATCTAAATTTTTAACAAACTTTTACTCGTAGCGGAGTATTTTTCACTGTGGTTTTGCTTCTTTTGTTCAAGTAAAAGGTCTGATTACTTCCTCCACTATTGCTAACATGTTTTTTATTTCAGAGTGTGTTTCTACCTCAAGGCTACCCAGAGAGTGTCAGTGACGATTATCTGCACTACCAGTTTTGGGATACTGTGCAGGTACAGACCACGAAGCCCAGTGAAATAAGTAAACATCAGGACATGAGATTGAAGTTTAGTATTTATTCGGTGCGTATTCGTTCTCTCAGGCTTTCTCCAGTTCTCTGTCTGGGACTTTGGCCACTCAGGCGTCTCTGAAAGGCGTTGGTGTTGGAAACCAAGAGGCGACAGTCGCTGCTGCCACAGTCACATGGTTATTAAGAGGTGAGACATATTTAATAGTATACGTTCATAGTAGGCTTCTTAAATAAAAGAAGCTGCTTCATAAATCTTCAGACAAAGCGCAGCAGAAGTATGACTTAAAGAAAAAGTTAAAAGATTGCAAGTATAAAGGACTCATGTATGGTTACCAATGTTGACAGATGTCCAATAATTTGATTGCTTGGTAATGCCAGTTGAAAAACTACGCCCAGCTTAACATCTGATGTTTCAATAACAGATGGAACCGGGATGTTGGGAAGAATCCTCTTCGCCTGGCAGAAAGGGTTGGTTTTTCATTCAGGCTGATCATTTGTCTCATGTTGATAGAAATTCCTCATTAACATAATTTTTCTTTGTGTTTTTCTTCCAGGAGTAAACTCGACTCTGAGGCCAAAAAATGGAGGTATGCATGGTGCAGACTTGGTCAGTCACAAGTATTTCAAAACATATTTCACATATTAACTGTACCTTTCATTTCCGACCAGACTTTTTGCAGATGTTCTCAACGATATCGCCATGTTCATGGAAATTTTGGCTCCGTTCTTTCCTGCTTTCTTCACCTTGATTGTGTGCACTGCAGGGATATTCAAGGTAGAAAAACAAAATCTAGAACCAAACTGAAACAGACAAACATTTGGAATTGCAAAAACATGTAATGACACCTAAAAAGCCTGTTTATATGGAGGGATTTAACACAACAAACTAAACTCTGTGCTGTTTGTCTGTGCTGATGTGCTCTAGTCCATCGTCGGAGTGGCAGGCGGAGCGACCAGAGCTGCTCTCACGGTTCATCAAGCTCGCAGAGACAACATGGCCGACATCTCTGCCAAAGACGGCAGTCAGGTTAGTCAGGTTATATTTTTTATCGTACCACACTTAAAACATATAGTAAAGATCAGCGCTGCTTGGACTAAGAACAGAAAATAAACAAGAGTTGTGTCAGCCTTTTGAGAACTGCAGTTTTATAAGTTTAGACTGAAAATAACTGGTCATGGTAAATGAGGAGGATCGTGTTTCTATCTTGTGTTTCACACAGGAGACGTTGGTGAATCTGGCTGGACTTCTGGTCAGTTTAATACTCCTTCCTCTCGTCACTGATAATCCAATGTAAGTGTTGAGAACATTTCTATATGACAGATCTTTCCTTACAAGCCGTAAAGTGAGGAGTCCCTTCTCTCTGTGTCTGCCCCTCAGACTGACTCTCAGCCTCTTCTTCCTCTTCACCGTCCTTCACCTCTTTGCCAATTACAAGGCTGTGCGCTCGGTTGTCATGGAAAACTTCAACGAGGCTCGGCTTTCGATTGTGTTGCAGCAGTACCTGAGAGATGGACGGATTTTGAGTCCAATAGAGGCCAATCAGAGAGAACCACTTTTTGTGGGTAAGAGTCATAAATTCACTAATTTATTTATTTGTTTTTTTATTCTGAAAACTCATAATCAAAGACTTCTTGATTCTTATTGTCCAGAGTTTAGGAAAACGGTGCCAATAAAACTTGGGGTGAGGCTACAGGATATTGTACAAAGGTAATTTGACACTATTACATACTTAAAAAAATCCACACAATTCAGTTTTAACACAGTTTGATATAATTGTTTTGCCTTTTTATAGTCCAGAGGAGCTTAATCTGGCTTTGATGAAAAACAACATGCCATATCTTTTAGGAGTGCGAAACGGTATGTGTGATGTTTCTTTTCTCCACAGACAACACTGTGTTTAAGAGCAATGTAAAGTACCATGGATGTTCTTTGTTCTTCTCAGGCTGTGTATGTGTTTGTTTGGGACCAGAAGCATCAGTAAAAGATGAAATCAGAGCGATGTGCCAGGCTGTGAGACTCAGCAGTATGTTGAGCTGTAAAACCTCCAGCGAACGGCAACAAAGTAAGACTTTATCTTTAGTCGTGTCTTTACTGAAATGCTTAAAACTTACACTCTTTGAACACTTTTCTTCTTGATTTAAAGGTCACTGGGACCTGGTGCATGAGAGTCACAAGTTGATCGACAGTATGTTCGATTCATTTCTGAAGGGTGAGCAGACAGAAAACTGTTTTAACTATGAATAATCAGTGTAGGTGAATGTATTTTTAGTTAATATAAGTAATGTAATTCTGCTAATTTCATCCCCAGCTGTGGAAGCTGCAGGGTGGGATATAAAACGAACCCTGCTGGACTGGGACGAGTGGAGGGTTGAGTGGAAAACCAAAAGTAGCTGAGCTGCAGCCATTTGTCTTTGTTAATCAACACTGATATTTGTTTTGTTTGCTTTGAAATAAAATAATTTTTTACACTGGTCAGACATGTGTTGTTATTGACAGGTATATTGCAGTTAATCACAAGAGAAGGGTTTAGTGGAATGAATGTCATCGGTTAAATGAAATTATTTTGGTGTCTCTGCTTTTTTTTCCTTTATGCGTTAGGGGGCGCTGGTGAGACTTTATAATCCATCAATGCTCCACGAAGAAGAATAAACAACATCCGGTGATTCTGACGTGTCAAGAGAGTGTGAACGATGAACATACGCGTTTAAACTGGGCCACCATGAACAAATGCCCCTCGAATATAAGTAAAGGACAATTGCAAAAATGTATCTACTGTCGAGTTTTGTATCAACATTTTAAGATTTTCAGTCATTGATTCAAAACATCTCGATTTAATCTCTTATTTTGAAAAGCCTGACCGGATGTTGGATTGTTGCTAACCTCTATGATGCTAACCTAACTTCTCAATCAGACTCAGAGAAACAAAACAAAGTCAATTTGTTTGGCCGCAAAGTTATCGAAATTTCGTCCCAATGGGAAGGTATACGTGTTCTGCCACTAACTGCGAGAGTTCCAGCGAGTCAGATGTTAAGTTTTTTAAGTAAGTAACCGATTACAACCAGTTAATGTCTCAAAACCAGAGAATAACTAACGGAATTATCAGTGTGTCTAGCGTCACTAACTTCATGTCATTTTTCAGAAAGGATACTGGTTAAATCCTTTCCCAGAAATCGTCCGGTTTATTTTATTTTTTCTCCATTTGTTGACAAACTAAACAAAAAAAGTTTTGACTCCAGATTAAGCTAATAGAGCTGTAACGATGAACGATTAGTAGCTAATTTTCAGCAATTTAAATACGCACTTTCTGCCCTTTTTTGGACCCAGATGTGTATTTTCATTATTATACCACAATAGTGAGTGATTATTTCAATATTAGTCACCTTCCTAAATAGTTTTTTTTCCAATACCTATTATCCATTTTAACAAGCAGGAAATTACAATACACAACTTTAGTTTTATTTTTCACCTCCTCTGCATTTTTCTACACTCAAAGCAGGTTTACAACATAAAAATAAATCTATTTACTACAACTTGAAGATGTCTGTTAACTGTGCTGCATGCACTGACACTGATGGATTTTTTTAAATTATTATTTTATATTAATCGACAAGACATTTTTCAATACTCAACGGTATCTGAGCAATTCAGTCAGTGACATAACATGGTATTGAAGTTCAATGCCCAACTCTATGTACAGTAGTTGTGAGATAACATCACACTGAAATTCAAGTCTGTGTTGTGATTATTAGAGCCAAACATGCAGCTGTTTTATTCACTGTTTAAAGTGACTGCTGAACACATATCAGGGTTAGGGCTTGGCCTCGTCTTAATGAGTGGTTTTCTACGACAGGTTTCCACTCTGCAACAGCCGAAAACTGAAGAAATGGCTCGCCAACATGAAGTGCGAGGACTGGACTCCATCTCGCTTCTCTGTGCTGTGCATGAATCACTTTGAAGAACAACACATCGACAGAACAGGGAAGTGCGTAACACTGCGAGAGGATGCGGTTCCCACCATATTTCCACCCCCTGACAACACAAAGAAAAGGAAAAAGGTCTGACACTCAGCATCAGTCGATCATTCGAAAATAAAACACCAGCTGTCATTTCAGTTTCAAAACAAGGCAGCTGTTTAAGAGTAACACCCCGAACCTCTACTAACTCAGTGAATTCAACAAAATACTCCAATAATCTTTAATAATGGAATGCCATTTCTGTCACTGCCTCCTCGCTGTAGGTTTCCACTGTTCTTGGAAGTAAAATCATCAAGGTAAGAGAAAACTAAACCAACATTTTATTTTAGAATATATGTAAGTCAGTAGTCATTTGTGTCATTTTGGTGCATACTGGGCTGTTTTCTCTAAATTTAAATGATATTGTTTCCTCACGTGTTTTTCATGTTCTGTATGTTAGAGCTACAATCAGCACAAATGTCTAAATGTGTTGTTTTCTTGTGTTCTTCTACCAGGTTGCTCGTGTTAAAGCCTCACAGACAAATCCAGCTCCAAAACCCGCTTCAAAACCCGCTCCAAAACCCGCTTCAAAACCCGCTCCAAAACCCGCTCCAACAACCGCTCCTGCAACAACGAAGACCAGCGTCCAAAATGAAGCACCCAGCGACACAGAGGAAGAGCCTCCTGGGTATGTTGTAGGCACTGTGCTTTTTATGTTCTTAAAAAAAACAAGTAAAATGAAACAAAACTACTGTTGTAAAGCTATACATACAGTATTATCAAAAAATGGCAAAAAAATAAGTTTATTTGAGAAAAACCAGATACAACGAAAACTCCATTGTTAACAGTTCGTGGTGAACAAGAATAAATTGTCTTTGCAATAAATCATATTTAATGTCATGCATTGTTTCATGCTGCCTTTTTCATTTTCTCCTTTGGTGACTCCGTGAATACAATAAAAGTAGATGACAATCAAGTGTATAAAGGACAAAGATAAAATGTCATACATGTGGATAACTATAAAAGAAAAAGTCTGTGAGGTATTTGCTTTCTTGTTATCAGCCTTCATCTTAACGGCTGCCATTTTAAAAAGACAAATCATTCTTTACCTCTTTCATGTGTTGCCAGAGACCCACAAAAACCTGAAAGATGGAGAATTATAGTAGATCACGGGCTGATGAAGATCGATTCATTTCCACATTTCTTCCACGGAGATTACTGTGTCCCGCAGGTGAGCAACGAGAAATGCCTTATTTTTATCTTCCATTAAACCAAAGATGTGTTTCATCTCTGTTTTCAATCTGAAAACATGATTTTACTTGAGAATTGAGTTTCACTTTAAAATGCTGTATCATTTGTAAAACACTGATATCCAAATGCTAATCCGATTTCTGCTTTAGTATCACTGCAGTTTTTTGTCAAATATTGCAGTTGTCTTTCTATGTACACTTTGTCCGTGTGTGATTTTCCACTTAGGATATTCAGTGGGCTCCGGATGATAACCCCACTGTAAGTAGTTTCATTGATTCTAATCTACAGAATACATACAGCGTTGTGAAGTATTTTAATCTAAGGCTCCTCTGTTGATTGTACAGACGGAGGGTAAAGATCCTGAAAACTTGATCGAGGTACGTCTTTGAAAACAACAGAGCTACTCAGAGCTAATAAATGCAGATATAAGTGACTGAGTATTGTCTGTTTTTCTGTGTGATGTAATGTTTTGGTGCAGGTGAAGGAGCCCTGGCAGTGGCTCGGTCTGGACGTCAGGGGGCCTTTGCCTCAAACCATCAACGGGCACAAATACATCTTGACCGTGACGGACTACTTCTCAAAGTGGGTGGAAGCTTTGCCGATGGAGTTGTGTCTTCCTGTACATGTGGCCAAGCACGTCGTGGACATCATCACCCACTTTGGCTACCCGTTCAGGATCCTCTCCAGACTTCCACACGATATCGTCCAAAAAGTGAGCGCTCACTCTGCCTCTTGAACGGCTCATGTCGTCACAAACGGCTAAAGCCCCGACCTCTTGTTTAACTTGACACAACTCTGATCCCACGTGTTCAAGTCAAACAAAACAAAAGAACTTCACTGTTTTCTTTCATAGTTTTACATTAAAGTTTGTTTGTAATATTGTGTCGAACTCAACCTGTCTGACGTTGTGTGATAGATCAACAGAGAACTGAAGGATCGGCTGAAGGTCAGCGTTGCTCTCGTCGTCCATCATCAACAAACCGGTTCTGCAGATTTGATCACACAGCAGCTCATTGACAGGTCTGTACGTTGTGAGTGTTGTTTCCAGCTTATGAAGATGTTATTTGAAAGATTTTCACATCGTTTTTATTCACATCTATTGCTGTACTTGTGTAGTCTCTGCTGTTTCTCCACATTTACTATAAATGTTTCTGATTTGATTCAATTCTGGCACTTGTCAAAGTGTGTATATATATATTATCAGTGTATTCCTTTATGAGTAGAGCATGAAGGCTGGAGGGATATAAAAACACATTTGTGCTTTAACGATATGCCTGTTTTCATGTTTGAATGTTTTCTCGTCCCTAACAGGATGGTAAACAGTCTAATAGAGGAGCATGGAGCTGACTGGGATGTTTATCTGCCTGCCAGAGTTTTCAGTCTGTGCTTCAAAGAACATTCAGCGACCAAAGAGAGGCCTTTTTCAATGCTCTGCTGTAAAGGACCAGAGCCTGTCAAATCCCCCAGAGGACTCAATGTAAGTGTACAATTTGAGTATCTTTTTTCTTTCTTTTTTTTTTTTACAAACAACGCTTTGTTCTTTAGTCAAAATAACTTGTTTTTTCTCATCCCTCTGTGTCACAGTTTACCTACTCCAAGATCAGAGACAGTGCTTTTGTGGTCAGATAAATAAAAGCGTTTGGTGAGTTGACCATACATTAATATAATATTATACATTGTCTGGGTTCAGTGTTTAAGTTTGTGATGTTGAAATTAAAGCTTTATCTTAAAGCCACATTATTTGACATTAATGTATAGCTTATCTCACTCTGTATCATCATTATCATTATTATTATTTTTTTTCTTTTTAGGTCAGTTGAACTGGAAACCAAACAAGTGTACATTATCAAACCATCATAGAAACTCGACGACTGTCAGGGGAAAATGCTTTACTTCATCTTCAAAGTGTGAAACTTGATATTTTCCTCAGGACGACTTTCTGAGACATGTTATGAAGAGGAAACGGCAAACTTCTGCAGCATCCACTTCTATAAAAGACTCTCTGAAATCCTGAACCTCTTCAGTTCAGATTCTTACTCCAGCTCAATAGAAGGTCATGTTTGGACTTTAAGGGATTTTTCACATAGTATTTTATTTCACGTTTTCATATTGTATTATAATGGCATTTTTTTTGTTTGCCTCTTCTCTCTAATGGTGGAATTTCTTGAGCAATTGTTAGTCACCTTTTTGATCATTCATCGTTTGTGAAATAGCAAATTTTCATTAAAAAGATGATTGCTATGTGCAAATAATGAATATAAGAATATTTGTGTGAGTTGTATGATTTCATTTCATTCCACTTAGAACAATGAGAACACACAAATCTTACATATGATCAGTTAATCAATACAATGTCCCATTTTAAGATCAGACTATGATTTCTTTTTTCAAAAAACAGTATTTTAATTAGTGTGTGAAAGACACTTAGGGTATTATAATATGTGTAATATCCTTTTTGCAGTCAGTACTGAAGAGCCAAAAAACACAATCATGAAGTTTATTTGAAGGGGTGTTTAGAAGACTCACATGACAGTCTTTATCCATGTTTATGACTGTGTCAATTGATAAATTATATCATTTTTAATGAAAAGTTAACACTGTTTTGGGAACTTCACATTAACCAAGACAACATAACCTGTCAAAGAAACTATTTAGCTGTCAACATTACATTACACTGTTTTGTGAAATACAATTTTTTTTTTTTAATTTATGAATAAAGACAGTGTTGAGGTAATGCCCCCTGCCGGACAGTTATAGAGTTGCAGCTGCGGCGCTGCTGTGACATCGCCCCCTGCTGGTTGGTTGTTGAAGTGCGCCTGTAACTCTGCTGTGATATCACAGTTGTCGCTGCTGTGCGGTGGAGGCTTTTTTCTGTGTGCAACCAACCGCAAGAAATGGTGAGTGAGGAAAACATTCAGCTGAAATTATAATGGCTTATTGGTACGCCAGATATTGCTTTAGGCAGTCGTTAAACGTGTACGTATGTTTTAAAATGAACGCTTTCAGTACTTGAACCAAACTTACCTCTTGAAGCGATCATCTGGAAGCTGGAGTCTTTGTTTAGCTAACCTTTGCTAACGTGGGTTAGCCTGCCGAGCTATGCTGGTTAACGTCAACACAGTACTTAAGATGCTTGGACATGCCAATATAATGTTCACGTTTATAGAAAGGTTAGCGGAAAAGGGTTCGGACTGTAGGGGATAAACAATTATATTGTTGGGGATAAGTGACATCTCAACCAGTAAACTTTGCTTTTGATCAATTGGCTAGCTAGCAGTAAGAAGCTAATCAGCTACAGTTATCAGTTGGTACTCGACTAACGATGTCATCTTTAAAACCACAAACTTGTTACTGTTGACAGTTAAATGTACTTCTTTTATCGCTACAAATGTTTGATACTTGATAGCTTAGCGGCACTGTTTATGTCTAGTTAAGTAGGGAAGCTACTCTCGCTAATGGTTGAAACGACTAGCTACACGTAACATAGCTAAGCTAAGCTAAGCTAGCTCGTCGTGACGGTTGCTAGCAGCTGTCGCACAGTGTGTTTTCAAATGCTTTGATGTAGTCAGGCACGAGCTGTGGTATCTTTTACTTGAGTAAAAGTCGTAATACCATAGTATAAAAATTCTCTGTTACAAGTAAAAGTTCTGTACTCAAAACCATAAGTCTTTCCTCCAAAAGTTAAAGTGCAGAACTCTCCATTTTAGAATAATTTACATTACTACATTAACATTATTGATGCTTTAATGTGTTAATCTTTAATCTTGTAACAGGTAGCTAATAGTGTGGCTCATTTGTATTACTGTATATTCTGTTGGGTAGCTTCAACTATAACAATACATCTGAATCAGCTGAATATTATTATTATATTGATAATACGAATCTGCCAAGTTACTTGTAACAAATGTTGTGGAGTAAAAAGTACAATATTTTCCCCCAAAATGTAGTGGAGTAGAAGTATGAAGTTGTAAATACTCAAGTAAAGTTGATGTACCTCAAATTTGTACTTAAATACTTCTTAATGCATTTAGTTACCTCCCACCACTGGACATTAGGAAGCAGGACTGGTTTGTTTAGTAGTACTATTATAGGGCTTAACCTTGCATGCCGTGGACATTACTAGCAGTTTCACACTATGCAAATATCTACAACTTAATTTCTTAGGTGTTGAGATATAACTATATGTTTATAAAGCAGATTTAAAAACAACAAATGTTAACCAAAGTGCTTTACAGAGAGGTCAGGAACACAGGACTGATCAGTTAAAAGACACCGTAGCATCTGGACAACATAAACTGCAATTTCAATATCAAGTAATATGCAAACAACAGCCAGAATGTGATCAGGCATGTTTACGTGATAACAATTAAGAGGCTAAAGAGAGTAAAATAAATTATTACAATAAAGTTATTCTTTAAAGACGTCAAGGGAGGACATCCTGTTTTGTGCTCATCCACATTATGTTGTATTAAGAAAAAGTTTCTATTTGTGTCAAGAGGAGGATTCTGCATTGCAGTGACCAACATTGACGCTGCAGGAGCCAAAATCAGGGGGAAAATTAGAAAATACACATCATCCTTCTGCAGCTTTCTCCTCTCCAAAGCAAAAAACTATAAATATAGATAACCTGACGTCATGTTGCGCTGCTGTGGAAAAGAGAAGACACTTTCCCAAGCTTCCATGTCGAGCCACAGAGTAGAGCAGTTGAGTCACGTCTGTCTGATATTAAGAATCCAGAAGTTAAACTTAAGAGCCTCTGGAGCTTAACTGATTTATTTTTGGAAATTAGCATGTACAGAGCTAACAGTGAGTGCTGTCTGATGTGAATAACACTGGGAGTCATCATTTCCTCTTTATCTCTCCTCTGCCATCTGATCTCACTTCAGGATGTGTTCCTAATGATCAGACGTCACAAGACGACCATCTTCACAGATGCCAAAGAGTCCACCACAGTCTATGAACTGAAGCGCATTGTGGAAGGTATCTTAAAGAGGCCACCTGAAGATCAGAGGCTTTATAAGGTAAATATATCTGTTGGGAGGGCACTTTGGGGAAAGTATAAATGCGGATTTACAGCATTACAGATTACAGATTTAATTCAGTGAATTACATGACAGTTTAAGGTATCAAATTGGACCTGTTGTGTGAGCTGTTTCTGAACAGATCTCAAATAACTGCCCCGTGGGAAATGTGCAAATACTTAACCCTTCATGGTTTGTTGTTATTGTTCACCTTTTAAAGACTCTTCAAACTTGCTGGTGCAAACAGAGAGCTGTGTTAGATGATTTCTTAAGCATCTGCTGCATTGGCAACTTGATCTCCTAAATCCATTCAGATGTCTTGGCCTCAATTTCTGAAAGGACTGAACATGGGCAATGTGAAAAGTAATGGTGTTGTCACAGCTATACTTCCTTTGCTCTGGCCTGAATGAGTTGATGAGTTTGTAAACTTGGATGTTTTCCCCTTGGTTTGGTTTCTTTTCACACAGAGAAAAAACACATGAGAACATTCACTCCGTTGAGTGATCAGATGTCTCTGGGGTGGAAGCAAAAAAGTAAATACAAGACGGTCCTGTGTTCTGAACTAACACATATTTCTCTGAGAAACATTGCTGTACAATTTAATATGGAGTACCTTTCTGCTGCATTCCAAAATGCAAAGCTCACCTGGCTACAAGAGCCATTTAGCTCAACTTGCTTGTATGTACACCTAGTAATTCCCACTACAAACAAACCACTCCAGAGTTCGTTTGGGACAGGACACCACCTCTAGGACTGCTGTGATTTTTGGTTGGCTTCACAGCACAATATGTGGTATAAGTACAGTAGATATGATCCAAAATATATCTAAAATTGTGTTTTCTATAGTAAAATCAGACTTGCTGCACTGTCAGATATATAGCCAGCAGCTCACTGAGTTACTGTAATGAGAACATCTGAACTAATTTTATTTCCTCAGTGGTAGAAAAACATGTTGTACAAATTCGTGCAGGTTGAAGTGGACTAACCAAACCAAACACTTTCAGACTAAAATACACTCACTACCCTTGCAACATTAATGCTAACAACCAATAATGCAACTGTACTCTCTGTAGAATAAAAGTGTTATTCAGCATTTAATATTAATATTAGAAGTATCAAAGTTTGAACAGCGCTGTTATTTATTTATTTAATTATGTTACCTGTATGATTCCTCTCGAAAACAGATCATACAACAAATTCAGCTGATAATTCTCTGGTAAACATTGCTGGTTGTATAAGCTCATGAAAAACAGGAAAACCATAGTGACTGTGGCGGTTGATTGCTATTTCCTGTGGATGGCTTTCAGTAGTGTAGCATTTAAATATTACGGTTATTGTGACAGCCCTAACCTCCTCTAAAGCGTCTCTGTGCAGTTATTTTGAGCTGCACTCGAGTGCAGTTACCGCTCACACCTGCACAAATGATTCACACCAAGAGGGAAAACAAACCAGAGTCAGGTGCAGTTGTGAAAACACCCTAAAAGTGTTTTGAATGAGGAGCTGGCTCTACATGACTGATTGTAAACATGTTTTCTCCAGGATGATGTGCTGCTTAATGACAGTCAAACTCTTGGAAATTGCGGCTTCACAAATCAAACAGCCCGACCTCAGGCCCCAGCCACGGTGGGATTAGCTTTCCGTCTGAGCGGTGAGTAGTTCAGCCTTGGGCCATTGTCATAGTGTCAGTTTGTGTTGTAGTCCTTGCCTAATCATTCACTTCTTTTATTCCATACACTTTTCTTTCTCTGTGGCCACTTTTTGTCTCTGTCAGATGATTCCTTTGAGCAGCTGAGGATCGAGCCCTTCTCCACTCCCCCAGAGCTCCCTGACGTCATGAAGCCCCAGGACTCGGGCAGCACAGCCAATGAACAGGCTGTACAGTGAAGAAGGGGCGGGATCAGAGAGGGATGCACAGGGGTTTTGAGGGAGGACGCACGGGGGGAGGGAGGGGTTGAATTTTGGGAAGTGATGCCTCAGTTGGGGTGAGTTTTACCTTGCTGATGACAACTGGGCATAAACAATTACAAACACTGATTCCCCTTCTTGTAAATGTGAGGGCGGGTTGTTCATTTGTCCTGAAATCGATGAAAGCATGCTAGACAAATTGATAATTTCACCCTTCAGAGATACCTGTCGGACTTGTCACGACACTGTCAGTCATCCACGAGATTGGCTGATGAACATAAAGAATTGTACCTCGTATTTAATTAATTCTAGTCTTTATTTGGGGTAAGGCTAAAGCTGCCTTATTGTGTTTTTTATTTTGCTGGCTTAAATGTGAGAGTTGATAAGGTGTGACATTTTTAGGCTTTTATGTTTGTGTTTATTAAACTATTACTAGGATTTAACATGTTTTTTGGTCTTTGGCCTACGTATGTGTTGCAACGATAGCTAGGACTTCATGAATTTCTAAGTTACAATCTATATTTCAAGAACATTTGAACAGTATGAATCTGAAATAAAATAGATTCACTGTTGTCAGAAGATCCGGCATTAAAAGGAGCATTTCTCTTCACTTTTTGTGGGTTTATAGCTGCTCACAGACGTTACTGAGACTGAATGCACTCAGTCGTGGGAATCTACAGCACGTGATGCTGGTGTGGACCTGGTGCTAAAAACGAAACGACCGTCAGGCTAAGCAGCAGTCAAAAATGAATTAGTAGTTATTATTGATCATTTGTACCTTACTAACGATGGTGGGAACTAACCAGCTTTCCTCTCCAGTGTTTGATTGTAAATCATGACATCTTTGTGATGTCGAGACTTTGTTGACTTCAATCAGTGGGCCTAATTATTTATAGTAACCATGAACAGTTTTAAGGTACTTTGATGTGTAAAGACGTATGAAACTGCCCATTTAGTTTTAGTTCATGCTGCAGCTTGTTTTATTATTCACCATTATTACCTTAAGAAACATTGTTTTCCTAAAATTAAAGGAGCATTAGGAAAAAACACCTTCTGAAAATGTAAATGTAACACTGGTCCTCATGAAATCACAAACAAAATGAAAAATCCTTCATTATTTAACATGGGGAAAGTGGGGATAGTCTGACCGGGGAGTGTTGAATGAAATTGTTGACATTAAGGCAAAAAAAAAAAAAAAAACATTTGCAAATCAAAGCTGTTAAACAGTGGGACGTGATCAAAGTTGCACTTGTAACAGATTTATCATTAAAACAACTGTTTTTCATCTCTGTGGTGTTTTTTCTGCATCTATGGTAAATATATTGTCATAATTATTTGTGCACATTTGGACATATTTTGACAATCAGTTATTGGTTTTGAATCACATTTTTAAACAGCTGTTAATACAGTGCAAAGAGGGATTTCTATTACAATCATAGAATATGTATTTTCACTGCGGCCGACCCACGGAACATCCGTCTAGTGTAAGTGGTCGGATTCTCAGCAACGCAGCGTATTTACCTCAGCTCTTTTGAATCCTCCTTTTCCTCCTCTTTCCTTAACCCCATGATGTTTTCCCTCGAGGTCGAGGTAAAATGGATAGGAAAAGTTTAGCCACGACCAGGAAGCGACCATATTCAGGAACATATTGAGTCAGGATGCTCTTAATCACAGTTAAGATGGTTATTGAAGGAACTTATCCAAATCACATCAGCAGCTCTTATTCAATCGTTAATTGGTATACATAGAAGATGACAAGCTGTTTTACAAGTACGTAGCGGTACGGACATTATAACCAGCTTCCCGTTGTCAAAATCTCGTTCTTATCAACTTTGGGCATTTAAAACTCTTCATGAAAACACGAAATTTGGCATGTAGACTGGTTAATATGCGTAGATTACTCGTTTGCTGGCGATGCTTTCCTCAAAGCCCTGGAAAAGACCGGAAATTGCGCAAACCGGACGTGTCCGAAGTAGGACCCTAGTGTCCTACCTGGTGTAGAGTAATTGTTTTACCACTTGGCAAACCAAATTCATAGAGTAGAGTCAACAGAAACATGTAATAAGAGCAGTAACTTGCATGTCGCGCATTACTGCCACCTGCTGTTGAAAGTTGGTATTAATCTTAGAATCCCCCAAACTACATAAAGCCCCTTTAAGTACAAGTCACGTTTAGTATTCAGCGACTGTAATCGTGTTTTAGATGTAACGGTGGCCATCTTTGTTTTTTTTTTTTTTTCATCCCTTGGTTGTTTACGTACAATTCAGCACGATCGAACGAACTGACGACTTAAAACTAAGAACTTAACGGACAAGAAGTGAAAGCGAATATATACAGAATCGCCCGCCATTTTGAAATGAAAGCGGTGTTTAAAAGCCACCACAGTGTCGTCTCTTTCCTCTAATCTCTTTGTCTACACTTTTCGCTACTGTCAACAAACGCATATCGATACGAAGCGAAAGCTAATTATTTGTTCCACTTGAACACCAGTGTGAAGCAGCAGGGCGTATGTTTGATATGTCACACAATTACAATCCTACTTAACGTTTTCAAATCAAACGGCGTTCAGGGCCGTGGGGATTTATTAAACCTACTGTACTTTACAAGACGCCAGGGTCATTAAATAAAAAGAAACAAACAAACAAAGCCCATTTGTCAATATGAAGCAATAATAACTTTTAACAATGGCAACACTAACGATAATAGTCAATGATAATAATTGGATAAAATAACTAAATACTAAGGTAATATAATTAAAAAATATATCAGTATGGTAGGTATGGCGAAAAAAAGCGCTATAGACGTTGGTTCCAATTAAATTCCTAGTAAATAATAAAAAATAAAAAGTTGTATATGATCCAGTGTACTACAGCGTCTCCTACATGATACAGTACATTGGAACGACTGGTTCTTGATCGCTATATCGATTAGACAGCCTGGGTAGGTTGTCCAATCGATATGTAGATTTATCCGGCTATGTGAGAGAAATCTACATTAAATAAAAGTACCTTTTATATCTACGGGCATATTTGAAATTGCGTTTCAAAAGCACGCCACTACGCAACACAACGACCACAATGACTCCGTACACGTTTATTCAAACACATTTTCCAATCCACAGTTGTCAATACAGGTGAACAAAAAAATACGCGTCTAGAATTACGGCGGAAAGGTGGCTCATTTGCATATCATTTGCATATGCATTAGTGGGCGGTCCCGTTGTGTCTGACTGACAGCCAGCCTAAAGTGGCCGACCCGTGAAAAGCGACATCTACCGGTGGAAACGTGTCTCATGCCGTCGGCTGACCATCCGCCACTTTTCGATGGAGGAGGGGACGAGGCCTCACGCACACTTTTTGATTT
Source organism: Coranthus polyacanthus (assembly GCA_037367275.1). Classification (NCBI taxonomy): domain Eukaryota; kingdom Metazoa; phylum Chordata; class Actinopteri; order Kurtiformes; family Apogonidae; genus Coranthus; species Coranthus polyacanthus. The sequence goes on from JAPQRN010000026.1 coordinate 19,248,900, forward strand.
AACGTTACAAAAAAAAAGAGACAAAAACATCAAACACTAACATTCACGACTTGTTGGTGAAGAGAAAGGCCATTACTTTTTGTGGGTTTACTGCATGTCCTCCGTTCTGCTGTTGACTTGTTTCCCTCCGCTTCGATTTCGCGAGTTATCTTATTCATAAACACATCTGAATTTTCCGACAGTTTTGAAAGCAGCACACTTTAGCTAACCTGCTAGGTTAGTTGTTAGCAACCGCCGTTAGCATGTGTAGCAACGAACAGCTAATGTTGTGTCCAATGTCGGATTAAACTGCCGCTGTCGGACTTTAAAGGGACCTGGGTCCTCTTTAACTAGTACAAATGGACATTAGTGAGTACGTTTTGTCGGCGGGCAGGGCCGTGCTGGACATGGTGGAGCGGGAATGGCAGCCTCTGTCTCCGGGAGAGCTAGACCAGCGGCTGGACCAGGCAGTGGAGGAGATCCTGGAGGCAGACCTGATGGCAAAACTTAAAGCTCAGCCTCCTCCTGCCATATACGTACAGTTAATACAGGGACAAGATAGTGTGGAGCCGCAGGTTTTACACACAGAAGCGTCAACATCTAGTCCAGCAGAACAAGAAACAACAGAGTCCCACGAAGACCTACTGGATGCGGTAGATAGTTCCGCAGTCAAGGTAATCGGGTATTTCTGAGTCTCAGCAACTGCGTTTACCACTTGTCAAATAAGTTTATTTTTTCTTGGTGGTGGATGGAAGATAAAGTACAGGAAAATACACATACCTTATATTTGTAAATAACAGCTTGTGGAGAAAGCGTATAAAGTAGGGATGCTTATGTTTATTTTGTTATTTCTTTCCCCCTTTTATGCCACAGAAACAAAGAAATCTTCATAGTATATGTTTCAAAGTATTTGAATGAGAAAAAATTAAATCGTACAAATTTATGATAAACATGATAAACATTGCCCTTTGTCAGTTTTTCCTTTTTTTTTTTAAACTAAATGATAAACATTAAGTTTAAAACACTTTGAAACAACTTGGTTGTCTCATCCCCACCTCACCCATCGTACTGTGATTTTTAAGAGTTTTTATGCATGTTGAAAGTTTTACATTTCTTTTTCTCTTTTTTTTTCTCACTAGTACATCACAGACTTGCTTCAAAGCTACAAGTCCAGGTCTCGGATGGCTGGACGGGCTCGTTTATCTCTGTCCCACACTGTCCTGTTAGCTCTCACTATGCTGTCCAAGCGTGTCAGCTATCGGTCTGTGTCCAGCCGCTTCCATCTGGAGAAAGGAAATATCCACAGAATCTTCTTTTCTTTTTGTGAGCGTGTGAACATGCTGGAGGGAAGGCAAATCAAATGGCCAGATGGTAGGTTCAATTTGTTTGCGGGAGGGTTGGTGGATGACAGTCCAAAAAAAAGGATGGAAACATGATGAGGGTGTTTTCTTGTCTGTCTGTTTTCCAGGCAAAGAGGCTGAAGAGCGTGCTTTCCCACTTTCCCGTCTGTTGGGAAAAGACAAGTTGCAGGAGGAGCAGGAGCAAAGCGTCCCTCAGGTCCTGGGAGTGCTGGGACACACCAGGATCCCTATCCGCCTGCCGATAGGAAAACATGACGTGGACAGCACTGTGCCTGAGGTGAAGAGGATGAAAAAGGAGGCACATCCCGACTCCTGGCTAAACCTTGAGCTTGTATGTGACCGTAAGGGACGATTCCTACACTGCAGAATCAGTAAAGGATCAGACATGGACAGAGGCAGCGCTCTGAGGGACAAACTCAAGCAACATCCTGACATGTTGCCGAATGGTTCCTGCCTGGTGGCCAGAGCCGGCTACCCACTCACTGCTCAGATTTTAACTCCATACACAGGACATCTAGGACCCAAAGAGGAGCTTTTCAACAAAACACTGGAGGCTCATTTTCAAACACTAGATCAGGCTGTTGCCATCCTGAAAGCCAGGTTTCAGAGGCTCAGGTATCTCGATATTGCGAACTATGAACGAGCCAAAGCTGTTGTGCTCACCGCCTGCGTGCTGCACAATGTATTTTTGGACATGGGACAAGTGGATGAAGCAGAAGTTGACAAGAAGGAGGAAGGTTTAACACATGAAGGAGAAGGGGAGGTAGATGAGGAGGGTTTAAACACACGTAACACTATTGCAGATTTGTTGTTTAAAAATGTGGAGTCTGTAAGCACTTGATAAGCATGCGATTCTCTACTGGTCTTGGTGTATCTGCTCACACACACAACACTTTGATGAGATAACAGAGATAGGTTTGTTTTAAGGTGTTTATCTTTCAACAGTTTCTCACAGTAATTACTGAGTTTTAAAGGGAATGACAAAAACTATTTACCTTTTTAAGTGAACTTGCATTGCATTTATTCAGAAATTAAACAACACAAAAACAGTTGTAACTTGTTTTGTGTCCTGTTTTACTTTTTTGAAATATATTGACTTAGAAATGGTTAAGCAAGGAATATTATTTTTTTAACCAGGGTGGTCTATATCCTAACTTATCTACCTTGACGCTGCTGTGTGTGTTAAAATGATCACAGAAACAGAGGACTCATTTATTCTCTAATACGATTGTGATATTATGTCATAATCATTTTTATCTGCTTGTTATGATTGCCTCAGTTTGTGTATCTATGGATCTCTACACATACAAAACATGTTCTACCTTTGCATAGGTTTAAGTAACTGACACAGTGATAGTAGGATACCTTTACTAAGATCACATTTTTCACTATAATTCACCATAATTCACCTTTCTATTCTGGTATAAAAATATGTGAGTATTATATGAAATTGGAGCTCAACAAAGAAGGACAACTTAAGTGTTAATTAATCTGCTTTTAGTATAAACAAAAGCTACGCAGTGTAAGAAATATTAAGTCTGTGTCCCTGAATTCTGGGATATGACTTTCTTTCTTTCTGCACTACTTCTTTTTGTTCAGCTCTTTGGCATTCAGACTGACCAAACTATTCTCCAAAACTCTAACAGTAAAAAAAGAAAAGTGCCAACACGACCAATTTAAAAACTGGTATTGCTCAGACAGCCGTCTTCATGCAGCCTCACAAGAGCAAACAACACTAATCCCATCTGTTCTGGCCTTAATGTCCATCTTTTTGTGTGTTGTTCTTTTGAGCCAGGCTGGAGATGGCTTGAGCCAGATTGTTGATGGCCTCTATCTTCCTTTCTTCCAGGGCTTTCTGTTGAGCCCACATGTTCATCTTTCTGTCCTGCAGCTCCATGTACAGTTGTAAGATGTCCTGTGGAGGTCTGGCAGGGCAGGGAGCAGCTGTCACAGGGGGAGTGGGGAGGATGGGGGTAAACTTCTTGCTGGCTATCGCCTTACCCACTCTGGTCCCGCTGAGCTTTGCCCTGCGCTGGGCTTCGATCTCCTCCCTGCTTTTACCCAGGACCTCATGCATGGCCTTGAAGAACTCCCAGTGGACGCTAGCTGCTCCCAGCCTCTTGGCCCTCTCCGCATTCTTCCTGTAGGTGGCCAACATGTTCCTCCACTTCAGGTCGCACTCATAAGCCTTCACCGTAACATCCGTGACCTCTGACTCCTTCAGTTTGACGTTCACCTTCTCTGCAACCATCTCCCACAGTTTCTTTTTCTTGCAGACGGGCTGGTCGAAAGCCTGATCCATTTCAAGTCTGGTGTTAACAAGATGCCACGTGGCCTGCAGTGTCCATATAAACTCTGAGGAAGAAGACAAAGATGATTTTATTCATTCTACATAAGCTCAAGACAAAACATGACTCAAAAATAATGTGGAATACCAACATACAACAATAACTCAAAAGGAGCACTTGCATGGGTGTCACTGTGCATTATTGTTTAAAAATAAAAAAATTAAAGTGTAGCACCACTGGTAGGCAATGACTTGAGAAACATATTCACATTGAATATGTTACAACAAACAGGCTGCATTTCGCATTAATATTGATTTTGTGATATACATAATTTTCATGGAGCAGATGAAGTCATGTCATTGGCAGATATATGTATGAACTTGCAGTGAAACGTGACATTTTTAAAAGTTTATTAATTTTTTTTCAAAGTACTTTTAGCAGTGTGTAGTCCGCTCACATTTCAGATGTCACCAAATAGTGACTTTCCCTCTAAACTTCTCATATGGTTTTATTCCAATACTTATTCAAATCGTCCAATATCAGTAAAATTCAAAGATTAGAGAAGATGTCCAATAACGAAAGCAGATTTGTGTATCAGAACTTTAATTGTGAGATGTAAATAAATAAAACTGCATAGTAAAAGTACTGGTTTGGTTCTGACTGATATATTACTATATCATCATTAGATTATTAATACTGAAGCATCAGTGTTAGAACAATATGTTACTGTTGAAGCTGCTGAAAGTGGAGCTAGTTTAAACTACATTTTCTTGCTAATACGTATGTACTTTTACTTAACTAGGATTTTCCATATAAACATTTTACTTGTAATGGAGAAGGGCCTATTTTTAGATTGCTGTATTGGTACTTTTACTTAGTACACGGTGTGAATACTTCCCCCCCTGGTTTGTTTAATTCATTACACATTAGAAGCCACAAATGACCAGATCACATATTTCTATACTTTGAAATGAGACTGTGAATTAGGTTTGTAACCATCACAAATGCACTGCGCATTCATCAGTCTCTCCTCGCTTCGTCCGATGAGTGTGTCTAATCTGTTTAACTTCAGCTCGTACTAACCTCCTTTTGTTTTATCGGTGTCCACATTTGACACCACCGTTTCCTTGCCTTCCACTTCAGTACTTTGTATCACAATTGTCTCAATCACCTCCATATTGTTAATCTAATCACGGCGAAAACAGTTAAAGTGCTTTATTAGTTAACATCTATCGTGGAATTTAACAACCTCTCGAACACACCGATGCATTTTCTCGCATCAAGCAAACCGATGACTATAACAACGTTACTTCACAACTTGGGCTATGTAGTCCGTTTTTGTGAACACTAATGGGCTCTCTCGTATTTTGGTGTATCAACTGAACTACAATCCCTAAACGCCGCGACCCGTTAAATGTACGACGCCTGGGTTCACGTTCACGGGAAATGTAGTTTTATAAGACAGAAATTGTACTAAGAAGCTTGATAGACAGCGGAATTGGCACTACAAATCCCACCGTTTGTCTATCTGACACACCTCTTCGCTCCCTGCTCCCTCCCTCTGCCGCCCCTGTTTTGTTGTTTGGCTAAAGATGGCGTTAACGGCTAACATAGGCGATTGCTTTTTGTTTCACAAATATTATTCGGCAGTGGTATCAAAACAGTGACAAAATAGGGCTTTAATTCGTTATTTAATGTGGAAAAATATGTTACACTGAGCAAATACACGGCCATAACGTACAATGACGCTTGGTCGGTCTTTTCACGATGTAGGCCTGTTTTGAAGGGAGTGGACCGAAGCTGACTGAACTCCATCTCCCGACAGGGAGTGCGGCGTCAGGTGGTACAACTATCGTTTCACATGCTGGTACGTGTAGTTTTCTGCCCACAGTTATGATTTGAACTTTTGGATGAACTTAACTACAAAGTAACTGAATGCTAATTTAACATTAAAGGAAGGGACATGTTGAATTTCTCAGATTTTCACTGGATGCCTCCAGTGATGCTCCACAGACTGTTTGTGTTTAATATCCGTTTAAACTCAGAGGAGACACATTAAAACTGTAAAGCTGTAGCCTTCGGGCAGAGGGACCATGGCTGCAACCTCCGTGCAAGGTGACCGGAAGCAGTGTCGAGCACCTGCACCCTCCAGAGAAGGACCCTCATCATCACCTGAGTCTTCTCTGACCTGGTGTTTGGCTCACCTCTCCAAACCCCGGTCAGGAGCTGAACATCAGGGCCATGGCAAGGCGGACTCAGGCGGCAGAGAAATGGACAAAAGGTCCAGGGTCTCTCATTGGAGAGCCCTGGTAGCTATTCGGACCCAGCACATAAAGGGTGACAAGGCGGGCATTGCCAGATTCAGAAGTCACGGTGGACTCCGGCCCCTGCTGGACCTGCTCAGAAACCCCGAGTGCTCCAGGAAAACCCTGGACCTGGCTCTGAGCATCCTGGCCAACTGCTGCACTGAGCTGCAGACTTGTATTGAGGTAAACAGAGTTGGCATAGTTTTGAAATTTTCATTATTTTCATTTGGTCTTTCACTTTGGTCTTGGTTTAGATTCAGGAGGCCATTGGTTGTTTGTTGTTTTTATTTTGAGGAATTGAGTAGTTTTAATTTAGTTTCAGTGTTAGTTTTCAGTTATTATGAGCGAAGCTTTTCCTTATAGAAGATATCTATAAGTCTAGTTTTCATTAACTATAACAACCAACTATAATCGGTGACTAAAATAGCTTGTCCTTCACTGTAGGTTCGTAAACTTGATGGAATTAACATTGTAGGTAAGTGAAATTATTCATTCTTTTTCCTTGTGATGATGGTGATCATTTTGAATTTAGGATTTGAAATTCCTTTTATCTGATATGAAACATAATTTTCAGACACTATATGGCAAATTTTCTCCCTTTCAGTGGATATTCTGAAGAGAAATGTGGCGCTGGTGACTGTCCAGAACCGAGCAGCGCGGGCTTTGGGAAACTTAGCCATGGATCCTGAGAGCTCAGCGCTCATACACTCAGCTGGTAAATGTTCATGTGTCACTGTGTCATTTTTAGATGGCACTTCACTGCTAAAATGGAAAACAACTCAAGTGGTAGCTGAAGGGGGCGGTAGCTGGCTGTTGGTAATTGTTACGCTGCTCATATTAGAAAAATATGTAGACTGAAGTATCTTTCAATGTTTGTTTACTGTAAGCTCCGATTTTAATTTTGCAGAACGATGTCAAGGAAGGCACAACGTTTCTCTGTGCTCACTAAAATTCTGAATTAAAGAACATTTTGGAGCCAATTGTGCTCTTGTGTTCAACATCTACCAAGTATGATATGTCAACCTGAAGCCATTAATGCACAAGAGTGAAAGTGGACTTTAAGGGAAGCAGGAATCATATAGTGTTCAGCAGATAAATGTAACAATGTCTCCATATTTAGAATAAAAAAATTCTTTTCTAGGGGAAACCATATGAGATTATTATTATTCAATGCATGGTATTTTTTTTGTTTGTTTGGGTTACTTACTGTATGTTTGCAGTCAAAGCTTCATGTCTGCTTTATGTTTTTGTATACATGTATTACTTGTTCTTCACTAACAGGTGTTTGTCTGATTTTTTTTTTTTTGTAATATAGGTGGTGTTCCTCTTCTCCTGCTCTGTGTGTCTCTTTCCTCCGCTCCGTCCTCCCCCACTGCTGCTCCACCTACAGACTCCTGTCCTAAACTGGAGTGTGCTCAGTCAGCTGCTCGGGCGCTCCTCTACCTCTCAGATACACCCTCGAATCGCCTCTCATTGCTTACCCAAGGGACCCTATCTGCCCTCACCCCTCTTATCGCTCCCGAATATCCCCAGGGTCTGAGACGGGCCGCACTGAAGACCCTCCATGAGTTGACCAGGGGCTGTGGCGTCGAATGTGCCAGGGAGGTGTCCCGCTCTGGCGTCCTCGCCCAGCTGGGTGTTATGGCATCAGGGGAAGCTGGGAAACCTTTTGAGGAGCTGGCACTGAAAAGTTTGGCCAACATGTGCTCCCAGGGCTGCCTGCGACCTCTCGTGGGTTCACTGGGGGTCATTCAGAAGTTCACTGAGGAAGTTAAGAGGGACCCACTGAAGTCAGGAGTCTTCTTCAAAGCGCTGTGCCTGTGCTGCAAAGAGGCGGTTAACCGAGCTAAAGTGAAGGAGAACGGTGGACTGGAGGTGCTCATAAGCTTCTTGGCTGCCCATCAGAGTCATCCACTTTCCCGCCTCGCCATTCTGGCCTGTGTAGACTTTGTTTTTGATGAATCTGCCATGGAGCAGCTGCAGGAGTTGGGGCTGGTCCCCCTGCTTGTTGCCCGACTAGTGAAGCTCACCAGAGGAGAGGAACAGTCTACAGAAAAGATGGACGTGAGCCTCACCTCCAGCATGTCTCCCACTGAGCTTCTGCCCTCGTCGTGCTTTGATTCCTTTGACTTTCCCCCTCCTGAGGGCTACAAGAAGGAGGAAGCTGGGAGGGAGCAAGGTCTCTGTTCATCAAGCTTTTTGAGTCTCAGGTATGTAAATGGAATCTCACATGCTTATCTCTTTGCCCTGTGAATGGGCCATATAGGTGAAAAACTTATTAGGATAAAATGGTTAATTTCAGTTGACATCATCACACACTCAGTATCAAAGGACATGAGTATCTGTTCATGAGATGGAGAGGGTTTTTCATGTGCTTTCATGGTGTTTTGCATTGAATACATTTAAGTAAAAATATCAAACAATTTCCTTATTGCTATTGATGAGGTGTCTGTCATTGGTACATATCGCTATCGTTTTATTGCCCAGCCTTATTCTGTGTTGTTTATCTTGACCTTTTTTCCTCTTTCTTCAGGTCTTGGTTGGTGTCTGAGGGATTGATCTCCTCAGAGGGCGACCTGCTCGATTCCGCTGGCAGCGTTGAGGGGGAATGGGGGAGTCTTCAGATCCCGTCGTCTTCATCTCCTCAAACGTCATCCCCAAACCCCGATTCCCATTCCTCTCTGAAAACCTCTTCTCCCTCCAACCCTGTCATCTCATCTGCTTCTCAGAAAACCTCTCAGCCTTCTCCTTTGTCCTCCGCAACCCAGCCCCAACAGAAAAATACTGATCCCCCTCCCACCAGTCCTCAGCCGTCCAGTGCGACCTCATCCCTAAACCAGCCCAGTTCCTCCTCTATTTCCTCTCCAACTAAAACACCGGTCTCCCCATCGAAGTTCTGCTCCCCTCACAGAAGGAGGCAGCGGGGGCACGCAGCAGTTTGTTTGACTAAGGTCACTCTTGACACCCCTCCTTCTGTTTCCCGCCCAGTCGCCCACCACCCCTACCATCCTGAGCCCTGGACGCCTGAGTCTCCCATCCTGCTGCTGCTGTCTCGTTTCTCCCACGCCTCTGACCCGAGCGCTGCTCTGATCAACACAGGCGTAATGTCCAGCTTGATCTACTACCTCACCCAGCACCAGGATCCCAGCAGCAGGTGCTTCCGTATGCTGTGCCGACTGAGCTGCAACCCAAACTGTTTACAGGCCTTGGTCCGATCCGGATCTGTGGCGCTGATTCGATATCATCTCTGCCAGAGAGTAGAGGGAGGATTTGACAGACAGGAAAGGCAGACAGTACGAGTGAAAGCCAAAGTCAAACAACTTGGTAAGATGAAGTTCTTAATGGGGGTTGAATATTGATTAGTAATTTGGGGGTTTCTGTGGATGCTCAAAAAGTCTTAATAACCTGAATTTTAGGGTCTTAAATCTGATGAAATTAAGACGTTACTGCTACTTTTGTAAAATTGGATTAACTTCAGTTGACCTTAAATGTACATGACGTGAAATAGTTCTTAAATTGCATTCATATCGGTTTTCAAAAAGGTCTTAAATTTAATTTGTGGAAACCTGCAAAAACCCCGAATTTTCACTTCACGCGACATTAAACCAACTAAGAAGCACTTTCGATCTCTAAAGCTTGAAACTCTGTGTGCCTGTGTAGGTTTTGCTCTCCTCAATAATCTGCGTGTCCAGTGTGAGTCCGGGTTTGGTTCTGGAGTTCTTTCCCATGTGATGCTGTCGGGCACCGAGTTAGACAAGATGAACTGTGCACTGTCTCTGCCGATAATCAGCAGGTGAGTGGCTGGGATTCTTCAAAAAGAAGAGCAGTACACGAGAGGAATAGATAAAGAAACGTCAGATGGGAACGAGGCTCTTGTGTTATGTTACCATGTTACTGCCATCTCAGAATCTCAGAATGGTCACTGAATCAGCAGCTGCACACCACAGAAAATGATCCCAGCTTTGTATATTACACAGAGAATCAAAATATTGTAGTAACATTAGCCTTCATTTATGTTCTTGAAACTGTCAAGATTCACATGATTGTCCCATTTCTGAAGAATCTGTCAGCTGCAAAGCTTGTTTATCTAAGCCTCGTCTCCCTGAGTAAGATGCCAGTGACTTGCTAACATATCACTTAATACTTTGTACTGAAGTTTTTCGATCTCCCATGTTTATCTGTGATGAGATGTATATGAACATGAGCTTAATACCAGCATGAGTTTCAGAGTAACATGCTGGAACGGGGTACACATTTTTGTCTTCAGTTTAGGTTTGGAGATCTTTAAAATGTTGTTAAGAGTTAAGATCTTTTTTTTTTTTCTTGTTTAAAGGTTTTTACATACAAGGTTTTATTTACTACCATTTTCTCAGATTTTTGGTGAGACAGATCACCCAGAAAGATTAAAATTACACATTGCCATATTTGAGGTTTAGAAAATTTCCCTTTCTCCAACAGTAACAAGGCCTTGTTGAAGAAGCTTCTCCTGGACAGCGGCGGGCTGCTCTTGACTCTGCAGCCGCTCCGTAGTGATGACGATGACGATGTGGACGAAGACCATTCCACAGAATGTGAAAGGCTGCTTTCTGATTCACCGCATTCAGGCCCAACGTCGCAGCTCCACTCGCTGTACTTCTCTCTTCTGGTGGGATGCCTGTCTTCTCTGATAGGTAGCATCAAAACATTTGACAAAAAACCTTTCAGTGCAGTTAAAACACAGTTGGTCAGTACAGGCGGCAGAGTTTCGCCTCCTCCTTTGAAAAAGCCTCGTCTAGCTGACGTCTGTCCTTACGGTGTCTCCAACTTTGACCTCCTCTTGCTGCTGGATGATGGTACCCAGGTCCCAGCCAACAGGGAGGCTGTAGCTGGTGTGGAGGGCACAGATGGAGCTGGCTCTGAGTATTTCAGGGCTCTGTTGAGAGGTGGATTTGGAGAAGCCCAGGGTAACACAGAAGAAGCCATCCCCATCAAAGATGTTAGCATGGGAATGCTGCTACCAGTGCTGCATTATCTGCACGGATGTCGTCTCACAAAGGAAACAACAAGGGAAAGGGATGAAGAAGAGAGTAGAGGAGAGTGTCAGGTTCTGGACACACTGGTTCTTGAAGGATTGAGTTTCTGCCAAAAAGAGGCAAAGGACCTGACTTTCCAGAAAACACCTTTAGGAGAGATGATGATTGGAGCTTGCAGGTTTCTGGTGACTGCTCTGCAGAAAGAGTTGGAAGATCTCTGTGTGTCTCTTCTCCTGTCCTGCCTCGCCAAAGCTGCACCGGCATGCACAGAGGACGACGCTGGAAAGGCTGCATGCAAAATGGACGAAGCTTGCTTAGAGACCGCAGAGGAGAACCTGGTCAATCGAACGTCTGAGTTAGAGTTGAGTGGTTTTGAGGTGCAAACAGAACAGAAACCAAACAGCTCCCTGCACCTGCAGAAAACCCTTCAAAAGGCCAAGACAATCAAAAGTGCCATGTCCGTTCCCAAGCCGAGCTGTGTGGACAAATCCCTCAGCCCGGAAGAGTGCCAATTAAAACCAAAGAACTTGATCAAAGGTTCAGCACAGGTCCTGAAATCAGAAGCTCAGGACTCTCTTTCATCGTCAGAATCCAGACCTGGAGGTGCTGCCATAGCTGTTCTCCTACCACAGGTGTACTGGTTTTCCCAGCGATACAGCTACCCAGCGCTGGGTCGGACCTGCCTGTCTTTGCTGCTCAGCTGTCAGGACCCTCCTGGACCACTGTTATCCCCTTCTCATGCTGGTGCTTGCCTTCGTAGACTAGCCAGGGACGCAGACTGCACAGAGACTCTGAAACAGGATCTTGTTAGTCTGGCCACAGCCGCTCTGAGCTGAGACAGGAATAATGTACTGAGTGGAGTGATGGGTGTCATGAAACCAGACAACACACATTAAGTGATAGTTTGACTTGGAGGCTTTTTACAAACTTCTAGAAGAGATGATAATGAATAGCAGATATACAGTGTATAAAATTCACCTGTGTCATATAAATTTATGCAACCGAATATATAGCTGGAACCTCACTGGGCTTTGAGTTTGTTCTTGTTCCAAGTTCAAGGTTATCGTTGTTGTCCCATGAGGAGACATAGTTCTCACATAATGACAGAAAAGGACAACATCAAAAATAGATCACAGAACTAGCACGGGGAAGTGATGGAAAGTGCAAAGTAGTACTCGGTAGTATCAGTTTTCAAACATTACGAATAATAATTTAAAAACTACAATGAACAATGCAACATGAAGTAAAACAAACTAGAATTACAGGTCAAGTCAAAATCTCCACCCAGTGTTCAAGGTGTACAGGATAAAATGTCAGCTTTAGCTTCTACACATCAAAACTTTCATCATAATACCTGGAAAAACTAGAGGCAACGCTAAAACTGAAACGTTTTCACTTTGTTCCACACAGGACTGTGTAACTCAGTGATACCTGTGATTTTCCCTCTTGGTGAAGTGCGTCAGTGACTGTTTTTTAGGAAACCGTTACATCAGAAGTCTTGCCCAAGACTGTAGCAACAAAGTTTACTCCCAAAAACTTCTATTGGCTCAAAACTAACTATCTAACCTGTTTGCATTGTTGTAATATTCAGAGACACGGTCATTCATACATTTGATTATACACATTTACTCTTTGAACAGTTACAGAGTAAAGAACTGATGCATTGACTTGTAAGACAACTAAACTGTTGACAGTTTTAGCTTAATTTGACATGATTCTCATTTTTTGAAATGCAATAGACGTCCATATTCTCCAGAATGAAGTGAGGGAAACCATTTCACTGAGTGACATGTTCCTTCATGACTGTAACAAGGGGCATTGGAGTTTATTTATGATCAATCCCAAAGCTGCTAGAAATACTAACTACTAACTACTAACTACTACTAACCACCGTGTGTCAGTAGTCCATGGCTGCAACTTGTCAACATTTACTCTTCTTTGTGTAAGTGTTAAAACTGCAGTGTGAAGTTTTCTTTTTTTATAAAATGATTTAGCTTCTTCAGAAAACACAACATTATGATCATTTTTGACCTGCACTTGTAAACCTTCAACTACACAGGTTACACATTTAACAATTAGGCCTGTTCTTCATGGGATCAAAAATATACCTTATCGCCAGCGCTGGACTTTAAAGCGATTTAAAGACAGCTGTACATGCTGCAGCAGTGTTTGATTTATGTGAACGTATTCTGGATAATAAGATGACCACACACTGTTGTCTCAGAAACACATTTAGATTTGATATAAGACTCGGCTGTTGATTAAATTGAGCACTACTCTGAATTAAAAAAAAAATGAAACAGTACTCGTTGTAATACAGCATGAAGTGGTTTTATTCCTGTCTGGCTCGGCCCTTGGGTCAGTATACAGTAATTAAGCCAAGTACTCTGCAGACTGGAGATTAAAGCATGCAGCAAAACAAAGCTGGGAAATGCATCTCAGTGGTGTGACTCCTCAAAGCCATCGGGCAGAGCGTTGGTGTGAGAGTTGTGGAACAGAGAGTGGTTTCCATCGCCCCAGGGAAATTTCTGGAGGGAAAAATGTGAACAGTCGGTAGAGGTGAAGTCAAGAGCATTTCTTTAATTGTAGAACAGTGATGGAACCAAGTTGAAAAGAGTCACAGAAAATGGACGCAGGCACGATGGAAGAAGTACTCAGATACTTTAGTAGAAGTAGAAATACTCCAATACAAATAAAAGTTAAAAATGTTATTTTAACGAAGGTGCAACAGAAGTATCATCAGCAAAGTGTACCAAAGTGTAGCTAATTATGTTGCTCTGTACTTTTTCACCATTTAAAATACCTTCTGGTATATTTCAATGTGTGCAACAGTGTTGAGTCAAACGTTCAGTCAGCGCTGAGTGGTTGTGAGGTTTACACTGCTGATTTCAATTCACATTTTAAGGACTTTTCAACTTCATTTCCCTGTTTAAAACATTTGTTAGAAAAGTAATCAAATGTAATGAGTTACATTACTTTGAAGTAGTAAAGACACTGGAGTTCCGTTACTTACTATATGTTTAACAGGGTAACTAGTAATCCGTAACTTTATAAAAGGGAACAACAGATAAATGTAGTGAAAGAGTAAATATTTCACCCTAGATGTGACCCGCCATAATGTAGCATAAAATTTGAATACTTAAGCAAAGTACAACTCTGTCGACATTTGTCGTTAAGTACCGTACCTGAGTGAAAGAAGGTGGGTTGGTCGTGACTCACCTTGGTGCGGATGCGGAGGTGAGGATACGCCACAAACTCTGGCTGATGGTGTGAGTGAGCCTGAGCCTTCATGTAGACGTTGGCCATGCAGACAGCCACACCAGGCAGGGCCAGCACAAAGCTCAGTATCTTCCAGGTGCGCGCTGTGGAAAACCGTAAAAGTACCTGATGAATCCCTGAATAGTGTCCGGTATTAATGCCGTATTATCAGCAGTGGAGTGAATTTTACGTCAACTTGAGTATGAATTTAAGATACTTGAGCATTTTCATTTTATTTAACTTTCTTCTCCTACTACACTACATCTCAGAGGAAAATATTGTCCTTTTTACTTCACTACATTTGCCTGACGGCTTTAGTTCCTCTTCAGACTACAGTTCTGTCCAGTGAAGACCACGTATCTCCAAAAGTGTTTGGATGTTTGTGATGAAGTGTTTATGGGTTGAGTTTAAAATTCTCCTCCGTCTTAAGCTAAACAGATGGAAGACGCATCGTCACAAATGTGAAAACGGGGATGTTTTTCTGAGCTCATGAAAAGTCGACTCTTTGGAGATACGTGGTTCTCACAGGACAACGACACATTGCTGTAGATCAAACTACCAACAGTTTATGAAGTAGATCAAATGAGCTCAACATTAAACATGTACAGCTGTAAAACATTTCACACTTTAAGTACACTTTGCTGATGATACTTCCATACTTTTAGGTGCAGATCTTTTACCTGCAGTGTGGTATTGGATCTGAATATTTCTTCCACCCCTGGGTATTATAATTTGTATACGAATGTGTTGGGAGGCTGCCATCTTTGCAGACATTTTAGTTAATATTCAGCAGAAGAACGCAGGCACAGTTCACAGTATGTGACTCACAGGAGCACTGAATCTGACAGGTTTGTTATTGGTTAATAAGAGAAACAGTGAAGACACACTGACCTCCTCCGTCATGACTCGACGCTGCAGCAAACGCTCGACGAGCAGCCAAGGCAGCTGGAGACAGAGACATCTGCAGAAAAGAAAGACATTAGGTAAACGGTCTGAATCGAGGTACTATTACAGTTACAGATATTACAACTGCACACACACGTGTTGAATGTGACAAATGTTATACCCCACAAAAACACTCAACAGTCCAATACTGATTTAAGGACAGTTTTAAATATGAAGTCATATGTTGGAGAAACCATTATAAGACTGAGAATGACCCTCTACAAATCAGCAATATCAGATAAACAGCTGGGCTTAAGCCTGGGCCTACTGCTGCTATCAAGAGTGCTGGTAGTGGTGCGCGATGAAAAAGTAAGGAAATCACATGAATACTTACTGTTCTGCAGGCAGGCAGTACTCACTGTGCTTTATTCTCCTTCTATTTTTCTGGTGAATGCGTTTTTTTTATTAAATGTTCTGCCCCTTCCTGGTTGTTTGCCCTTCAGTCCTCGTCCTGAACTGAACTCACTGTGACAGACTCCTCCCCATTTCAATCTGTCTCTGTGCCAAGAAAGTTTATATTTGGCAAAGTGCAAAGGCGGGCGAGATATGTGACAGAGAGGTAGACGATAGGGGAGGAGGTGTGTATTAGTGTAGTGGAGGACATTAAACCATGTTACCATGACTATAGAAATACTGTGAGAGCAGAGGGATGTTTATCCTGATGAGTGATCACCTATGCAGTGGTGGAACAAGTATTCAGACTCTTTACTGAAGTAACAGTACTAAAAGCACACTGCGAAAATACTGTTCGACAAGTAAAAGTTCTGCATTTGAATCTCAAGTATTATGAGCTAAATGTACTTCAAGTATGAAAAGTAAAAGTACTTTACATTTAACCTCCCGAGACTCTGCTTCCACATATAAGGACAGTACATTTTGTGCTCCCTGCAACTTTTGCTTTATTCTTCTTAACGTGATCCTGTTGTCTTTATTAGTCAACATTTTATTTGCGTCTTCTAGTGTTAACAGAAGCACAGTACACTAATGAGTGTAAAAACAAGACGGTGTCAAGCTCAGTCAAATCAACTGGACAAGGTACAAAACCTCATCAGATGTTATGGTTGAAACCGGTTTATTTAAGATTAATCACACTTGCAGTTTGATATTGGATGGAAATGTGTCAACTTTCAACAACAGTAAGAAGCTAGGACGCTGGAAAGTAGTTGTTTCTTCTAAAACGACTTCATATTCAGATCATCAGCATCAGCACTAACCCCAAAGGAGAACTTAAAAGTGCACACAAAGTGAACGGTCTTAGAAGGTGAAGTGTGAGCTCATTTGATCTACTGTTTGTTGGTAGTTTAATCAACTGGCCTCTAACTTTCTGGAGAATTTGACATGTAACAACATCTGACAGCTGTCTTTTAATAACACACCAACTGGTTCTAGTTACAACGTTCTCATATGTTGGTACGTTGTCTGAACAGGAACATATTATAAATGATACAATATTATAAGACAATTTTATAACAAAATATGCTTTTATGTTTTCATACCATAATGTATCAATAAACAAACCCTTTATTTTTGCTGATTGGATTTGTCCACCAGATGGCGCAGTGCTGCTTTGAGAAAACTCTCCAGAAGATATTTGCGTTGTACAGTTTCACCTTCTTTGTTCTTAAGGTTGACCTTGTATAACCTGTAAAACTGATTTATCTGTTCGGTCGGACATTTAAACAGTACAACAGTTCAGTTTCATGTGAATACGCTGAAGCCTGTGCTCAGAGAATTTGCTGCAACAACTTGCTTTACATTTGAAGGAAAAATGCATTTAAAGTCAATGCAATCCAGTCAAACTCATCACTTTTTTTTTTCTGTAAAACGGACTAAGACGCTCAGGTTTGAACTCATTAATTCTGGTCCCGTTTCTTCCCTCCTTTAAGTGTTTTTCCCCTCTGTTAAATGCCTTTGTTGTCTCCGTCTGGGCAGCTTCAGGCTGCAGAGCAAACAGCGGCAGAGCCAGCAGTGATGTCAGTCTGTCTGCACGTCTGGCACTTGTGTTATTGTGGGCAGACATTAGACACCATCACACAGTTTGAAGATGCATTAATATGTACACGCTGAAAGCTGCATCCAAAGCTCACCTTTTAATATAGAATATGGCTTGTAATTGGTTTATGTAGAATGTGACTGAACAGAATAAATGGACTCCACAGGTTTTCTACGGTGCCTTTCCGTTAGCGGGTGGAGTCTATACACGACCGGCAGATGGAGGAAACGCTGTAGACTCAACACAGCAAAGTGTCCAGAGTAATGAGTACATAAAAAGTGGAAAACAATGGTCTCTAACATTATAAATGAAGTGTAAATGTATTTTCTATCTTTAGTTTCCTTTCCTGCCCGAATCCTCTTATAATCACTTCCTCTATGTGTCATTAAAGTGAAGTATAGGTTGTTTTAATCATCCTAAAATGGACCTAAGGTGTGTCACACAAATAAAAATGTTGTATAAACTGAGTTCAGGTGAGTTTACCCTCCACTGCTCACCCACACACTCTCTGTCTGTGTATATTTGATGCCAAGAGAAAGGCTGTGGATTGTGTGCAATGTTGGACAGAAGTAAAAGCAAACGGTGCCAGTTGTAACAGTCTGTCTCATCTTTCCCTTTATAAATCTGCGCGGTTGTCTTTTCTAGACACTTAATACATTCCTACATCCACTTCAGTGAAGCTCGCATCTAAATTCTTTATAAAATTTGTGCTATTTTCGGACATAAACCGTCCTCGTCGCCTTCGTGCACACACAAGTAAATCAAGAACATAACCTTGAAACACACACCTGGGGTTACACTTCATTTACATTATTAATATTAGTGAAAATATATAGTGCTGTTGTCTTTATTTCTAAACCTAATCCATTTTCCCATTTTCTGCTAAACAACATAACGAACATCTTTATAGCAGAAACACCTCAACTATGTCCTGCACATTATTAACTTATTATCAGGAATTATTATTGGGAAGTATGTGTTTTTGCAGCTTCTGGAGCAAAATAGTCTCAGCAATCATTTATAATAAAAAGTATTCACACGTTTTATTGAGTGCACACAGTTACAGCTTCTCTTAATCTGGTTTGCGTTTACATATTAGTGTTTACATTTACAGACTATTCATAATGTTTACAATACAAATGGAAAAAAGATGCTTTCAGATTCCTTCACAGGGTTTCACGTCACACTGTGCTTTAACAGACTCTCACACACACAAAAAATCTGACTTACCTACAGATTTACATAAAGTTTCACACTCGCACATTACAAACAGCAGTGGAGGCCGTACTCAGGTCACCGTAATAGTAGCGATACATTATAAAGCAGTATAGAAATACAAGTAAAAGTAAAAAAGTAAAAGTCCTAAATTCAAAATGTTACTTAAGTGAAAGTACAGAAGTGTTATCAACAAGGAATGGCTCCTTTCAAACTACTTATTACTACTCTATTATTCTGTTTTTCTAACTAATAAATACACATAAGTCTTTTGATGCTGTAGTTTGTCAAAGTGGAACCAATTTTCATTAAATTTCTACTGATTCATATCATATCTTATGCTTTTTTTATGTAACAAGTGTAACGAAAGCTGTCAGACGAATGCAGTGGAGTTAAAAGTACAACAGTTCCCTATGAAATCTAAAGGAATAGACCGAGAAGAAGTTAGACTGAGAAGAAGAAGTTGAAGAAGACTGAGATACGCTCTTTGTGTAATTCAGAGTAATTGTAGCTGCAGACGCTTGAACAAACGGTGCTAAGGCAGACTCCACCATCAATATTGTCCCAGTCGGACTGAGACAGCAGGAGATGTGGAGCAATGACAAGGCCTGACGTTACTCTACACTGGAAACTTTTATACTCCGTCCATCACAACAGCACGTCCCGTCCAGACAGACCTGCTTGTACGTGGAAACAGTTCAGTGGATATTATTTGCAGTTTATCAGTTTTTGTGCATTGTTTGGGTTATTTTGAATCTAACAAACAAGCGGACTGATTTCTAGAGATCTTCAGAGTCAATTTAAACCAGTTATGACAGATGCCACGCAGCATTCTCAACGTAGGAGTCCAATCATTTCACTGGTGGCCAATATGAAGATCTGAGCCGGCGTGTTTGCTCTGTGGCCCATTGTATTCTCCCCACAATTTAGACATGCTACGTGGAGCTGAACATTAATATTAAGCCCCCTGGAGGTGGCCCACGTTGCCTTACAAGCTGGAAGAAGAGAAGCACAAAACCACCAATAAACACCCCAGTCCTGAGGCTGAGAGAAAAAAAACTGAGCAGAAAAAACATAATTATGTCAGCCTCAGAAATGCTTCAAACGTTTGTTGTGTCAGGGAGAAAGTGATCATTTTATCACAGTTAAAGTGTTTATTTTACCAGAGAGAAGCTGTTCATTTCTCCACAATGAAGCTGTTTAAGTTTAATTTTTTACTGAGGATTGACTAGTTTTAGTTTCGTTTTCTTATAGTTTTATGACAGCCTTATTGTCTTACAAATAATTGCAATTGATGATTTGTCTATTTATGCCACTATCACAGTACGAGGTTAATGTAAGGTTTGAAGGTAAAGTTGATTATTTTAATGAATGTATTTGTGCTACTGTTGTATTTGTGTGTATTTACGCCTCCAAACACTAGGTGGAGCATGTTTATTTTGAGATCATATATTTGCAAAGTAATACAACTGAATCAGCTTTATTAGAGCAACATTTTTTCATCTCTCCTCTCAACAACTACCCGATCTGGTCTGGTTTTTGTTAATTAATGGTTTCATGTGATTTCAGAGTACGTTTCCCCGTCATGGATGAAGAAAAGTGAAGGATAAGTGAAGAAAAATGAGTATTGAGCCACAAGGATGAGGTCAGTTTGCACATGAATGCACCCAAATGTTGACTTTTCTCTGCTTTGTCACAGTGGTCCAATAAATTTCCATAGCTGTGTGTTCAGTGTACACAGTCGTGATCTGTTTGGGACGGCAGAAGAATTTCAAAATCTTATCTTTGTTGGGAATTATCAAGTCTGCTTTATGAAGTCGTGTCAGCCTCTAAAGCTATGTTTGCTTTATACTAACATAATCCAGAAGTACACATTATTTACTCACGTAGAAGTACAGATACCTGTGTAAAAAAGTACTGACTGACCCTCTTCACCTAAGTACAAGTACGAGCTGTGGAATGTTCTCGAAGAGTAAAAAGTATTTATTTTTCTTTTCTTTTCAGGCTGTTTCTGTTTCTGATCATTTCAACATTGGTTCTCCTGGTTTCTGTACTGTAATAATTCCCGTCACACGAATTAAAACTAAAGCAACGAGCCTGTTTTGAAAACCTGAGGAGTAGAAAGTACAGATATCTGTGTTAAAATGTAGGGAGTAAAAGTAAAAAGTCACCGGAAAAAAATAAATAAATAATCAAGTAAAGCACAGACACCTGAAAATATATTTACACTGGCTTACTTGTCACTTCTGCTTAAGCTTGAGTCTATCCTTGACCTTCGACTATAGAGCCTGCTCCTCTTTTGTTCTTACAGGACACATAAGGGCAGCACACGTACAGATGTAATTGTATACATTGGGACGGTGTTTCTTATACAGACCACAGTCAAACTGCCGTCCAGATGTGTCTCCGCAGACACTGCCCGCCCTGTTCTTCTTGCGTCTAAATGATCCAATGCCGTCTGCACCTGCAGCTCACCTCCGACATCCAGCAGCTCTTCCCTTCAGAGCTTGACATCTTGAAAAATGGACACATTCTTTATGTTTTTGGTTGCTTTCTTTCCTTTTCTTCTTCTTTTTTTTTTAAAGCGCCTCTCATACAGACAGACAGATTTTGTTTACAGGTGAATCGGGGTGACGGGCTGGATTCTTACCGTTCATGAGTCAGACGTGGGTTATGTTATTGTCTTATGTTCAGTACCACCAGAGAAGACGACGTGGTGGTCTGCACATGACTTCAGTTTTCCTAAAAAACAAGTAGTTTCTTTCAGAGCTTAACCTTTATATGTGGCTCTCCAGTCAGATGTTTGCATTGAGCGCTGCTGTGCTTGAGGTAAAGACATAAACTTAAATATTACATTAAGAAATGGCTGTTTTCCAAAGGACCTCCC
Organism: Coranthus polyacanthus; assembly: GCA_037367275.1. Lineage (NCBI taxonomy): Eukaryota > Metazoa > Chordata > Actinopteri > Kurtiformes > Apogonidae > Coranthus > Coranthus polyacanthus. The sequence goes on from JAPQRN010000026.1 coordinate 19,270,144, forward strand.
ACACTATAGGATTCAAAGGACAGTCCTGTGATTGCGGCTCTAATTCGACCGCAAGCACAATCTTTTTTACCTTGTAACTCATCTCTTATCCATTCATAATCACCGCATTTACTTTGAAAATCCCATCCAACCAAATCATCAAAGACAGGGTAAAATCTGACCCACAGACGACATTTTTGGGGGATTAAACCGAACCCGTTGCAAGAGTTTGAGTCAGTTTGAATGACATTATATCCGTTTTTATATCGTTTTCACAGATCTTCAAAATGATATTGGTTGGTTTTTGCGTGTTCGCGTAGCTATTTTGCGGCCTTGTTCCAATAAAAAAGTTTTTTTTAATGAATAATTTCAACTTGAAACAGGATGTTTGACCCTAACACAGTGAATGCTTCTTATTCACAGTCTGCGTGCGTTGAAACACAGTTAGTTTCCCTGTGGAGCCTGTTTTAAACAACAGACTGTTTGAACATGATGTTTTATAATTTAAGTGGCTGCCTTCAGAGCTATTTTCACACCTAATTAAACTCCAACTGTAGCATGTTCTTTTACTAAACTGTAGAGTAATTGGTCATGTTTTTCCTTTCCAACACACATGTTCACAATGATGTCATGCACCTGCCGTTTCCATCTTTTCACTCTATTATGCATTAATGCTAACTTTAACATATTATGTTTGCTTCTTCTGATTATTTCCCGTACTTGTTTGTAGGTAATGTTTGCTGTAATAAGAAAAACACAGAAAACAGGTTTATAATTAACAGCCACTGACGCAAGCAGGTGGAAGGTGGGTCCGTTAAAAGCTCATTTTTCTATCTTCGTTTTGAAGAGAACCGTGTATTTGCTTTATGTCTGAGACTCTGAATGTGTGTGCGTTGCATCATATGTGAGTGTGAAAGCGAGTGATCTTGTGCAGGAGGGCATCGCGGTTTACAGAGCGACTTAACTGTTTCCTGGTGCCTTTTCATTTTGATTAGAATAGAATTTCAGAGAAAGAAGAGCTGGATAACAAGGTGGATGCGCTTAACTGAGATTCATTGTGTTCCTGGTTCTTGGTCTCCTAAAGGGATTGTTGAAACTGTCTGTGGTTTTAATATAAATATAAGACATTTGCAACGAGCTAGAACATTCAAAACAATTATAATGATAAAATCTTTATTCGTATGAAAATCTGCAACAAGTAAAACAACAAAACATTCAAGCATTTTGTAGGCGCTTTAGCTGACAATGTGAAGGAAATAAACCCTGAAGACACAAGAAGTGATCACGATGTAACATTTTTATTGAATAATTATATATATGTTATAATGACCATTCATTGTTTTATTGCCCTAAATGCAAGTGCTGCTATAAAAAAAAACCTCACTTTATGTTGTAAAGTCACTGAAAAACTTTCAGCTATGTGAGAGAGTTAAAAATAAGTTAATGGAAATGGACCAAAGTGGGCCTCAGCTTGGCCGATCCGACCCGTGAGTCTGCGGAGGGCAGGACCGGACGGTGGGAGTGTGTTACAGAGAAGCCGTATATAAGACCCACTCAGACAACAAGGCATCTCATGCTGTAAGTTCCCATCTGTCCATCAGTGAAGCTCTCTGCTCTTACAGCTGCTCAGTTTATTGTTCTCGGTCTCCTCCATCATGATGGTGCGAGCTCTGCTCCAGACCTCGCTGGTTCTCTGGTTGGCTCAGCAAACTCTGCAAGGCGGTAAGAAAAACACAGTTTACATTACATGTGTAAAAACAGCAGACGGGCTGAATGCTGAAGAAAATCACAGTCTGATGAGTTTACAGTTTTATGGTCATTTAATAAGTTTGGGTACTTTCAGCTTTCCTTTGATTCCATATCTGCAAATCTAGTTTCATTTGTTCATCTACTCCAAATTCATGCTAATTAATTCAAGTATTATATATGATTACATAAAATGAGGGTTTTCCGACATGATTGATGGAGTTGATAGCTTTATTTTTATTCTTTCCTTGACTATAGTGAATTTAGTGGACTCGTGGAAACCTGATCTGATCACCTGCTAAAAATAAAAAAGGGAACAAACTGGAATATTTGTTAAAATTGCACAAAAACAACAACATTTTGACTTCATTACAACAAATCTAAGTACAGTGCAGCTAATTTCCGGTGGTGGAGGAAGTACGCGGTTGAGAACCTGAATCAAGTAAAAGTACAAAACAATTAGCATCAAAATATACTGAAAGTACCAAAAGTAAAAGTGCAGAATCACATTGAAGAGTCATGTATATTACAGGATTCTTATTGTTACTGCGTGAATGCATTCATCTGTACTACTGTACTGTATATACTGTTGGGGAGTTTAATCTGTAATGACACACAGTCATTTATTGGTTGATTTTTATTTTTATATTAATAATATGAATCTTCAGGTCAGTGTCAGCTTGGATGAAGTTCCAGTGAATGAATGAATGTGGATCTGCAGAGTAACCAAAGTCACTTGTGATAAATAAAGTGCAGTAAAAAGCCTCCGAGACGCAGTGGACTAGAAGTATAAAGAAGTACGAGTACTGCAAAAGTGCAGTACTGGAGTAAAAGTACTTAGTTACATTCACCCACTGCTAATCTTGCAGACGTTCACTTGGTAATTTACACAAAAGTAATGACCGTCGATAAGTTGTTTGTCGTATGAAACGCGTGACAAAAGACGTCTGATTTCACAGTCGGAGCTTTGATGGATTAGCTTCTTCTGTGACTCACTCTCACTCACTTGTTAAATATCATGTCTGTGAGATCGAGGGAGAAAAAGTACTGGACTATGTGGGTTGTGCTCCTGCATCAGTGATCCGCCAAGTCACTGCGGTTTACATTATCTAATATCTTAGAATCAAAGGATGCAATGAAAAGGTGGCAGAGGCGGGAAAAATTTGACGCGCAGTCGTGAGAAGAGCTAACAGACTCCACAGAGTCGCTGGCCTCATCAATGGATGTCTGTTTCTGTCTTTTCTTAATGCCCTGTCAGGTCAAACTCCTCATCAGACTCCGGAGTGACTTTGATTACTCAGTGAATCAGTTTCTCAAAGGCTTCACCTTCTCCAGGAGTCTCTTAGAAAGTGATAAAAAGAGGCCAGAGAAGTGAAACGCTAACAAGACAACGCTCGAACAAAGAGAAAAAACAGAACTTCGCTCAAGTCACTGAGTTTAGAAGAGAAATATTTTCAATGCAAATTTAAAAGATCGGCATTTATCGAATGTTACAATAAATAATACAGGTTTAACGTGATATTCATATGGTATTTTCTATTGTGACAGGAGTTTGTTTTTTTTTTTTATGGTATTTCTCTTTAATTATTAAATATTAACATCATTACTGTTATTTGAAACTCTACAGGCCTTTGGAAATATCATCTGAGCCACAATAACAGCCAACAACTGTAATGGTGCCAAGTTAATTGTTTTTACATTTTCCAGGGGTTAAACCTCAAAGTGTGTCCTGGGGGAGAGTGTTGCCAGCCAGAGGTACAACAACTGTTTGTTTTGCTTACATAATATCTGTTTTTAATTACCTTGAAAGCTGTCCAGTACTATTTGTTCTGTCACGATCATGTAATTCAGTAGCTTTGTAGGCCAGCAAGCCTCTAAACAGGCTCGTCTGAAATGTTTTTGTATTCATCTGAAAGGCATTGTAACGTAGTCTGTGCCATACACACCTAGACAAAAACCTTCCAGAAATGTGAAATGTCCTGAATCTATCTGTCCATTTGTGTTTGTTTTTCAGGTGTTGGCATTGGTGTAAAACCTGGAGGTCAGTGATTTTTAAACTACATCCAGCAATTAACTAATGTTAACCACAGTACAAATGTGTGTAATTAAAGGTTTATGTTTCAAAACAGTTGATATCCACCAACATATCAGATTTACAACCAGTGTAGAACGTACCTCATTGTATAAATCTAACGAATGAAGTGTAAACATTTTAACTTATAACAGCAGGACACTGGTTCAGATGTGTCCGATAATGTCCAGACATATTTAAAACACGATGGAACCTTTAAATGACCAGATAGATGTGCACATCATACAATTACAAATCCAGAAGTAAGTTAGCTTTCTAACACTGCATTAGGACTGACCATTTAAGCGTAATACGTCTTTCTTGCTTTGACTTTTAACAAGTTTAAGGCAGATAAAGCTCGTGTGGTGTCATGAAATAAATCTTTTTTTGCAGTCGTAGGGGCCCTTGGTGCGCTGGGGAACCGCTACGGCAGCAAAGCCATGAAGACTGGAAGTAAGTTTGACTTTAACTTTTCCTTGAGCTGATCTCTTATTAGTTTCACTTTCGATAAGTGACTTCTGTCTTGTTTTTCCTTTAAACCTCAGTTGGCCGTTATCCAGGAGCACAGCTTGGCGTCGGTAAGTTTTCTAAGAACAAAAGCTGCAGCGTTAGTAAGTAGAGGTTGACCGATAATATAATAATAATAGTTTGAGACAAGGAAAAGGCAATATGTGAGTTAATAGGCTGATAATAACGGAGCACAGTGACTGAACCCTGCTCCAGCTCTCATAAAATCAAGGAAGTAAGAGTCACATCTCCTGGGATCTTTAACAGTTATTTCGATTATTATCAGGGGTTAATCATAATCACAGATATTTTCAGCAAAGGTTGCCTTCAAATGATCAGATATAGTGTAGTTGCGCAAACTTTTGATGACCATAGAGTTTACGAATAATGCTGTCTTTTATAAAATGACCTTTCATTGAAATATGAATAATCTCAGGTACGTGATGACATTATCTTGACTTCGGAGCCTTCATACAGAACAGTGATGCACATGTCGTTATGATCGGTGGAGGTTCTGCAGCCATCGACCGATCTGCTGATACTGACAGTTTGTAAAACATACTGTTGGCCAAACCATTTCATCAGTTGACCTCCACTAGTAAACCCGTAGAGACATTTAATCAAAGCATGAATGGTTTAGTTTTTGTTTCATGACATTATTATTGCAAGTGCTTATATAAAAACCCTTCCTCCCTTAACTGTTGCAGCAGAGAAACTTGTAATGAACGTGTCATGTATTGTTTTTACAGGCGGCTACAGAGCTCTTGGTTTAGGAGGTAGAACAGGCCTCAAACAAGGTGCATATGGGACCCAAGGAGCCTACGGTATATCAGATGACTAATGGTTACTGTATATGGATATCGAGGTTCATCACAGTTTTAGTTGTTTTTGACCTCCTTTGTATTTTCTTACTGCAGGGGCCAGTCTGGGCACGGGGATGGGACTGGGGGCTGCTGGACTTACAAACGGACTTGGAATGGGCTTGGGCCAGGGAGGGAAACGTGGTGAGACTTAAAAACATGAATCCTCCAAGAAAAAAAAAAAAATCACGTTTCATTCATGAATTGTGAATTAGGAATCATTTTACACGCACTGTTTAAACTCTGTGTTTTTGTGTCTTCCTAGTTTATGGCACCGGCATGGGCACTCTGCCAGGTAAAAGACCATCTGGATTTACAAATGTTGTGTGACAAATAATAGTATATAGAGTGCATTACGCTCTCCGTAAGCCCTCTGCCCGTTTGTTTGATAAATCTCAGCTAAATGCCACTTTGTCATTGTCTGTGAACATGATATATAGGAGAGATTGCATCTAAATGATTAAATTATGCGTCCTTGTATTACAAAAAACTGGGCAGGGCACTAGTGATGTAATCAGAGTGCTTGTCTGATTTAAAGATTTGTTCTTTGTCCTCTGATCTCAGCTCTTTGTTTTCTTGCCAGGATATGGTGCTTTAGCTGGCATGGGCTATCCCGGAGCCCGACAAGGTAAGTGATGAATCATTTGCTACTTCAGGAGCAATTTATTCAACTTAGATCTGTGTATTTTTCAGTGTCATATAGTAGCATAAGTGTGTTCCAACACATTATCACTGTAAAAATGTATAATGTAGATGATCAGATTGTTGAATCCATAAATTAGCCGGGTAGTCTTGCAATACAACATCTTTCCTTCCTCATTAACATGTCTCACACCTTCACAGAAATGCTTACCTTTACAAATACTGTCTGGTGATGGTGAAAAACCTAAACCTCACCAGCGTGTGTTGTTTGTGTTTGTTACTGTGTCCGTCTTTGTCTTGGATGCATTTGTCTGTAACCTGTGTGAAACTGGAGTCTCGTAACTCACTAATGTCCACTTCCTATTGTTTGTCTGAACGAAATCACATCTGCCAAACATTACTGTTAGCTCGCCTCTGTTTTGTTTTGTCCACACGGTACAGATTCACTACCTCTGTGTATGTCGGTGGTTTATCTACGTTGCATGAGTTTCCCAGTTCTCATCACCATGCACAGAGACTTTCAGAGTAAATCAGAGTAAATGGACACACTATGGAACTATTTGGTTTAGGTGATACTCACTCATTTGTTCAGGCAGTTTGTTCACACTCTCTAGATTTGTGTTTTGCACAGTATGAGGAAAATCTGCGATGCGCGATAATGTTCAATATAGCGATGATGATATGACTTTCGATAAATAAAGTAAACTCACAATCACCATCAAATTGACACTAATTGATGTGAGAGTAGCTGACGGCTTCATCTGATTGGACAAATGTTCACATGCTGAGTGCGTGTAAATAAAAAAAAAAAATCACATTTGTTCATATATTTCGGTCAGGACTAGTTTTTGAGCCACGTAATTTAAAAAACATCTGCTACTTCACAATAATAATCACGTAAATGTGCTGTCTGTAGTTTTTAATATTGTAAAAATGGAGTTGTCTCACTCTGATATGTTTCCTCTTTAAAACTTTTTTTTCTTTGTTTACTGACATCTTTTTTTATACGGTCTGTGTCTGGTTCTGTCTTTTTCTGTCTTCGTCACCGTTGCTGTCGGAGTCGGTTGGTGGCTTTGTTCTGTGTTGTGATCTTGGTGTGTTTTTGTCATTTCAACTATTTGACATGACAACGTCTTGTGTGCTCTGCAGTTGTGTGTTTGTTGTCTCTTTGTTGTCTCTAATTATGGTGATGATTCTGTCCTTTCAAACTGGGCTAATTTCATGCCATAATGGATTTTGTCTTGTCTCTGTTTGGTCTTGAAGTTCTACTACCCTTAGAGCTCTATGAGTAGTATGGATTCTCTGTGATGTGTTGTACTGCAGTGAATGCTCGGATACACACATCAGTTACTTCAAAAAATACTGCAAAGTCTTTATCCGGCACTGTAGTGTGCTGCTGACCCTCAAACACTGGTGTCTCTGAGCCACCAAATAGTGAATGCATGATGATTTGTCTCTGCCAGGTGCAGCAGCTGCGGCAGATTTGGGTGAATCGACGATGGCCTCTCTGGGCCACGGTGTTCAAGATCTCAAGGGGGCTAAAAACAGAGCGCTCGGTCCATTGTTGGGAAAACAAGACAAGCTGAACACTGGAAGAAGCATTATACTTCATCCTACTGCTCCAGAATTACAGACAGAAACTGGTTTAAGAACTGCTGCGCTGCCAGTTGGAGCAGAGGTCAGAGGTCTAGATCAAGTAGTCAGACCATCGAGTCTCGGATCTACAGGGCTAGCTGATAAGCAGAGTAAAGGTTTGGGGCTGGCTCTTTCACCAGCTCAAGGAGGAGAAAGTTATTCTCCTACAATATCACAAAGAAGGGGTGCGGCAAACCACGGAGCCACACTGGCAGATGGACGACTCTTTCCACAAACATCTGTCGATAAAGACATCAGAAATCTGGGTTCTGTTTCTTCTCAGAGTGCCAGAAGCGACGACTCTTCTATTCAGCCAAACCCGAAAGCCAAAAATTGTGGACCTGCCAAAGATTTGACAGATAGATTGGACATCATTCAACGCAGTGAAGCACTAAGATCTCAAGGTTTAGTGCCTCAGTTCCACATTGATATAAAGGACAGCAAATATCTTGGACATGCAGCTCCCCAAGCACATAGAGAGAGCGCTTATCAAAGGCCTCTTTTACAACCAGGAGATGCCAGTAGTGTTTTCTCTCTTTCACAACATCAGGGAAACAAAAAGTCTCTATCTGCTGCAGCAGATCGGCAGGGGGTCAGAGACCTTGGGCTTGTGGGTAAGAGCACAGATGGGCTCCAAATCCCTCAGACTCGTATTTCCATCGGTATAGAAAGCAGTCATGGTTCTGCAAATCTTCACATACAAGGAGTAGAGAGCACTAGACAGGTGGTCCCAGGTCCAAGTGGGACCACAGGTTTAGGTGTTAACTTAGCAGAAGGTCTTAAATCTAAAGGCTTTACTGCTCATGGTCAGGAAGAAAAACACCTTTTCCACGCTGAACGGGATGTCAGACAGCCAAAAGCACTCAGTATCCCAGGGCACACTGGGAGGACTAACCAGGCACCAAGTAAGAGCCTTGTCTAAGCCTTGTCTTTTCCTACCATCTTGTTGTGTTTCTGTGTTTCATATTTGTCTTTTTTGACGTAGATTGTCTTGTATCAGGTCCATTCTTGAGATCTATGGTATATTTGTCCTTGATTGTTCACCTTGTGTTTGTATAATTTCTAACTAGTAGTAATTCCTCAGTTTGACTATTTGCTCAGAGATTGATCCTCTGCATCTCAACTCCCGCTCTATTTATGCAAAGCATCTTGACAGATGACAGATAGTGTTTCAGTGTGTAAATATCAAAAACGAAGAAACAGATTAGTGGGTTGGTTTTTCACTGCTGTGTGGAAGTAGGAAAGCCTTTGTCTCACTTGTATTCCTATATGATTTCAAGTTTATTTCATTTATAGCACTTTAACCTCCACCAGGTCACTGGCAAACCAGGTTAGGGTTACATTTGAGTTGCATTTGTTTGAACTGATGTAGTTTTGGTTGTGTTTTAGCCACACGCTAAACACAGAAACAAGAAAATGTTCCCTTACAAATGAAGTCTAACACATACATTTAAGATACCTAACCTAAGGCTGCGTTTCCATGAAAAGGGTGGATGTTAAAAGGTTGAAAAGACAGTAGACAGTATATGTTCACACATATAAGAGAGTCAGGTAAGAAAAACAGTTCAGAAACAATTGAATGCCAAAAAATAGTGAAACCTTGTACTCACTTTTGTTACTCATTGTATAGTTGCTGCTTCTTTTTCTGGTAGTTTGGGCAGATTTAAACAATATGTTTTGTGTTTCCATCATCTTAGGTTTCAGTTCAGTGTTGGGGAAAAAAAGCAGGCAAAAACTGAACAGGCACTCAGTAAACCGCATACCTCAGCCAAGGCCCCACAGTTCTCTCATATTTTGTTGGGTTGTTTGTTGTATTACCGGTAGATTATGCAAAAAAAAAAAAAAAAAACACTGTGCAGATTTTCAAGAAAGTTGGTAGAAGGTTTAGGGCAAGGACCAAAGATGAAGCCATTACGTTTTGTATCCATACGAAGGAGTGGAGGCTGGAATTTGTGTGACAGGGTGTTTGGTTGAATTACAGGACTGTAGAGCTTTGGATTCATTCACTCACACATACTTACAATGTTTAATGTGTTCGTCCTTGGCCATGCCCCGAGAGTTAGTTTAGTAGATTTAGTGTAATCCTGTTGACAGACAAACCATTTATTCAGTCTTTTTGTGCTCATTTGATCATGCACAAATCAGCACTGTTTAAACAATGATTATGACATCAATCATGGGTATGTTGTATAATCATCTAGAAACTTCACACTTAAATTAAATTATTGTAAACTGATACATGATGACTGGTACAAATTGTACATATGGTGCAGTTTGTTAGGGTTTTGCATTTCTAGGAAGTCCTGCTGATGCTGTAGTTCTTATTCTGCCCTAAGAAATGGTAAAAATAGCTCCAGTAGCTCCTGCATCTGCCTCTTTACCTACGAGAGTGTCTCAGGTAGAAGTCTCCTATTGTTGTATTGATGGTTGAACATCTGGTGTTGTGGTTTTTTAGGATTCAGTCCAGGAAAGTCACTGCTCAGTGGAGAGTGTGCTGAAAGTCTCCCAACCTGCCCAAAATATAGGAATCTATTGTGTGTCTCCGTTCCTCTGTCAGCTGCATGTGTTAAACCCTCCATTTACAGCAACCACTGTATCTTTTGTATACGAAAAATCCTCAATGAGGAGGGAGCTCAGCCAGCCCAGCCCAGTTGAATTGATTTGTTTTGAAGGTGGTTCTTATTTAAACCTGACGGTGACTTTTGTCTTTCTGCTAAAGCTGGGTTTGTGTCTGTTCTATATTTACGGGCTTTCAACTAATACCATTGATATGTGACTATAATAATTCTTAATTTATTCTTCAGTGAGTCACAGGTGATTTTGCTCAGCTTGTTTTGACTTCTTCCACAGGTTATCTTGGAGGACCAGGAAACTATCTGGGAGCAAGTCTGGGTGCTGGCGGCTATGGAGCAGGTAAGGCTGGACACTGACACAAAACAGAGAAACAGCCCTTGTTAGCAGATGCAGATGTTCATGTAGACGTACACCATTTGTGACGAAGGATTTCCGTGCCCTGCCCACAGGTTTGGGTCAGGGGGCATACCTGGGTGGTGCAGCTGGGAAGCTTGGTGGTAAATATGTAGATTTACCGATATGTCTTTGTTCTTTGAATTTCTTTTCGCACTGCGTTGTAAATCTTACCTCTTTCTCTAAAATTGATCTCAGCTGCTGCTCTTGGACAGGGGGGGTATCCCGAAGGTGCTGCAGGAAAGTCAACTGGTGAGGCTGTGAAGCAATTCACGGGCTGGTTTCACAAAGATGGAGCTCGGCTAAGGCTGAGATCTAACCAGCAGTCAGACTTCAGATGATAGATGTCTCTTTTACAAAGCCCTTTAGTGCTTGACTGTCTTAATAGTGCAACATATAACATTTGAAGAAATTTACAGTACACGTATTAATCACTTTTTTACTCATAATGTGCGATAACATAACATACCTTCAAAAATGAGCACCGCCACAACAACTTGATTTCTACGTAGAGGACTTGGGTTGGATTTTCTGTGAACATCCTTATACTTGCTCCAGAGTTAAAAGGATCCTAGCAAAACACAGACTCCAACACAAGCTCCACAACGACAAAAGGACACGAGTATGTGTGTTTTTTCAGTAGGACTCATTAACTTTCTGGTTAAGTTCAGACTTTTTTCAAACTAGAAAACATGGCTGATTTTACCACCGCATCAAGCATCTCATCTTGAAATAATCCAGACTTTTTTGAGAAACCGTCACCTGCATTGCACTAATCTGGTCTAAAACCTTTATGAAACCGGCCCCAGATTTTCTTCCCCAAACTCCATGAGTCTATATGCAAATGTACTAGTTTATATGTAATCACAGACTGTAAGGTTCAGTGTGTAATACTTAGTGGCATCTAATGGTGAAGTTACAGATTGCAACCAGCTGATTAGTAGGTGACAGTAAGACGCACTTGATGTCACTCGCCGTAAAATAGAAAGAAGAAGAAGAAGAAGACTAAGTCAGTTTGGAGTTACTGTATGAACAGCTCGTTCTCAGTGAAATGAAAACATGATTTTTATTTTCAGACTAATGAAAACATAATTATGATTAGATCCCTCTAAATCCCCGAATTGTACACACTGAGCCTTTAAGGAGAATCAGGACTTCTCACCTCCTAAATTTTAATCATCAGGATGTAAATGGGGCTGAGAACTCATTTTCCAACTTTGCCTCGTGAAGCGTTGAATTGGTTGTGACTCAACCCGGTTCACAGATTAAAATGTTATCATTGTACATTTGCTCAAACCACAGATGTGTCATTTTTTTCACGGGAGGTTTGGATGGTGAGCATACAAAATGCAGGTCTAGAAAGCAGGGTCTGCATCTCAACTCCCACAGATGTTTAGGTTTAGGTATTAAAAGCACTTAGATTATGGTTTGGACAAGATCATGGTTTGGTTTGAGCGGTTGCAATGTTGATATTTACGTATCAAGAAACGATAACATGAAACATGTTTTTGGTTCATTTAGATTATTCGTATTTGTGGTTTTCAGAAATGTACAGTGGCAACATTTTATTCTAGTGAACGGGTGTCTGAGTCTTTCAGTGGAAAATGATCTGTGTGAATACTGTATGTTTTGAATGTGTTTTCACAGGCTACGGGGAGGGAGTAACAGGATACCTGGGTGCTATGGCAGGCAATGGCTTTGGTAAGTAGCAGCTCTGAAAATACCGTCCACAGAGAAATTCAGATTCTACCAGAATTCAACTGAGTCCCGTGAAAGTTACTGCAGGACACAAACAACTTTAGAATCACAAATTTAACCTTGAAGTGTGATTTGTCTGCCTCTAATGCAGAGGAGTCGTTCTTTATTCTGTTTGGTGTCAGAGGATATCAACATCAGACGGTCACCAACAGAACTGATGATATTCACTAAAGACAGACTCATCCTTTGTATCGAGACACTTCCTTTGTTTTGTTCTCACTGTAGGTGGAGATACAGGTGGAAAGGTTTTGTCTACAGGTATGTGTTTTGGATAAATTCAACAGACTCTCTTGAATATTTGATTTCCTTCTCGGTACAGAATATAATTTATAATTTGTGTAAAATCTTTACATGGAGTCCTTTCTCTCAACAGGTTACGGGAACGGTTACGGCGATGGTTATGGAGCTGGTAAGAGCAATCTGAAATGAAAAAGGGGTAAAAATGTGAATTTAAAACATTGCAAAGATGATTGTAACAATCTTTAGTGCTATGTTCCAGGGCTTGGTTTCCCTGCTGAGTTAACTGATGTTGCTGAAAACAAAGCAGGGAAGAGTAAAGGTAATGATTTACAGAGTTTTAATCTGCTGAAGCCCATAACAGGCGAGCGCACTAACACCTAGAGGCTTAAACTGCGACGTTCTGTCATCTGCAAAATAAGAGGCCGTCAGGGAAAAACATTTTCTGTGCTGCAAGGGTTATAACGAAAACTAATGAAATAATGAAAACTAGGTGTGAAAAAACATTTTCTTTTGCTGAAATAAAACTAAAAGGAAGGCTTTAAGAAAAAAGATGCTGAAACTGTGTTGTGTTTTACAAAACTAGCTGAACCAAACTCAAATTAAAGAGGAAATGACTCTGACTGACATCTTTTATAATTGTTGATTGTTGTTTATCCGTCCTAAGTGAATACGTTTTAAGAAACCGAATGATGTTTAGTTTTGATTGCACAATACTTTTTCTTACCTTTTTAACCTCACCCCCATACAAAGAAAGACTCAAACGAACACTGAAACTAATAAAAAAAACTAAAATGAAATGGAAAACAAAATGAAATAAAAATAAAACCCATTAAAACCTTGCTAAGTTGCTGAACATAGCCTGTGTTGCAGTACCTTTTATCCACTGGGTGTAGCTATTGTCTCTTATTTATGAAGCTGACCGGTTCAATCTGGTGGTTTCTGACTCCACGCTCCTATAGATGCTTTTCACACGGTTTTGTTTAAAAAGGGGTGAATGGTTTAATGATTCAGCACTGTCTTACCTGTATGCTTGTGTTGTTTTTTTTTGGATTTCCAGCCCTCGGTACAGGAGCATACGCTGGACAGGTCCAGGGTGGGCCGTACGGTAAGACATGGTTAAACATGGAGCAGCAATAAAAACATTGTTCCTCTGGCTGTCACATGCTGTCTAACAAAGACAAAAACTAGACGGCAATGACAGAGTAAATGTTTTCGCAGTACAATTCACACAGTGCAGAATTAAACTACCGGACAAAGGTAAAATGAACCGACACTTGTGCTCCTGCATGTTTTATTGAAACTTATGAGCAGTGAAAAAAGTGTTCAGATCCTTTACTTAAGTAAACGTAGTAAAACCATACGAGGAAAACACTCTACTACAAGTAAAGGTTCTCCATCAAAACCTTACCTTAACTAAAAGTATGTATCATCAGCAAATGTACTTGAAGTATGAACAGTAGAAGTACTCAATGTGCTGTAAACTGGTCCCTGTCGGTGATTTACTATAATATGTGATGCTTTTGCTGTCCTGTGAGAACCACGTATCTCTAAAAAATCCACTTTTCATAAGCTCAGAAAAACAGGCCTAGTTTCAGCTTTGTGACGAAGCATTTTCCAAAGAGTGTTTTTAAAGAGTTTATTTAGTTTAAGAAGGAGGAGAACTTAACGCTCACCCACAGTTTATCACTGACAGGAAAGGTAGGAAATGGTGACATGGTGATTAAAGCTGTCAGACAAATGCAGTGGAGTAAAAAGTACAATATTTGCCTCTGAGATGTAGTGGAGTATGAGTATAAAGTAGTTTAAAAGGAAGAAATACAGTACAAGTATCTCAAATTTGTACGTAGTTACATTGCACCTCTGCACTTTCGTCACTTTTCATCCAAATCTGTCGCTTTATGACAAAATGTTGTATCAAACTGACAGACAAGCTGAAGGGAAACAAACAACCTTCTCCCATTCCCCAAAAATACATTTTCTGTGATGTTTGAGAGCTTGTGACTGAAGCCCCTCTCGTCTCTCTTCAGGAGCCCTCGGTACAGGACTGGAATCAACTGGTGGAAAGTATGGTGAGCTGCTCTGACGTGACCTCATCCTTCTGTCACAATATTAGTCAGATTCTGTCGACATGCATGAGTCAGACTTGAACTAATGGATGCTACAGAGCTGGGTGGAAAGAGGTGAGATCTGACTCAATTTGTGATGGTTTTTTTTCTGCAGGAGGAGGAGCTGCTCAGCTTCCTTATGGTGGAGCTCCAGTGATTCCTACTGGACTGGAAGGTAAAAGCTGAACATGCTTGTGTAGCTTTATTTACAACTTTTATATCTGCAGAAGCACGTGTAGTTTATAGAACAACTTTATTAAAGTCAGACCAAAGTTACTACCAAGTTTTTTTACAAGTGCTGATGGAGTTTTTGACCTGGTGTCAGTTTTTTTCCTTCTCCATGCACCTTGGAAGTAGGTTGTGCCCGAACCCTCTATGTTGTTTCTACAACTTTTATATCTAGAAATTAGAATACATTTTTGTTACACATAATAGTAGATTATTCTGTACTCTATTAGACTGTCCAGAATAAAAGAATCTCCTGTGACCTTTGAAAACACAGTGGTAAAGTAAATCAACTTATGGTAATACTATGCAACACTGCTTAGTACTGACTTTAACTAGAGCTACACAGTTAAAAATAGGTGCTTTAGTGCAAAATAAGACTTCTCGTGATTCAAGAGGCTTTGTCTTTTCTAACTGCTGGGAAGTTCCAGGCGTTTAACCTCTGTGAAGCTGCTGATACCACTGGTTACCCACATGAGTTTCAGGTGGGTAACGGCCCACGGGTAACCCTAAAGTCCATGTAAAGCACAAATACGCCGATGTGATCCACATTTGTCTCACAGAAAAATGTATTATTAACCACTCAGCCACATATCAGTGATTTAAGAATACGAAATAGGTTTGAAAATCCTGAAAAAGCAGAAAAAGGTGCAACCTCTCATATACCACTATATTCAAATACCGCCGTGCTAAATACCACTATATTCTGCTCCTTCTAGCAGCTTTACTGAACTTGTGAAGCCATGCATGTTTGAGCCACCAGAGTCAGAATCCAGTTCAGAGCCACAGGACACTGTGTGACTCGAGAATCAACTACGTTCCTCTCAAGCTGCAGCAGAATGGTCATGCATTTATGCAAGTTAGCAAATATGTTTTACTTACTAACATCATCTAGCCGAGACCAAGTGTTGCTAATGCACTCTAGATTTTTTAACATTATAGTGTTAGGAGAGGGGTTTATCCTAATTATGACTCTAGAGCGTCATTGAGCCTATTTCTGAAAAATTATGAAAACAGTTCACTGCTCCAGAGAGTAACTAACTTTTATAATGCTAAAAATGTCCAAGTCTCTCGTTAGAGCCAGTGTTTGCTTTGTCCATTCTGGGCTTTTTAGTTAACGGGATAATAACTTCATGGTCCATGACTGGTCCGCGCTCAAACATAGTAGGTGAGTAATGTGGCGTAATCCTTGACACCACCCGCAACAAAACAGAAAAAAGAAGAAGAAGAAGTCCACTCTGCTTCTGTAGAAACATGCCGCTGCAACATGATGCAACAGCTCATTCTAAGGTGACGAAAACACAACTAATCTTATTTTTGGGTGATTATACACTAATGAAAACCTAACAAGGGGGGATCTTAAAAATGGTTTAACAGTCTACAATTCAGTACTTTATTTCATGTTTTCAGTACATTCAGTACTACGTAGTTCACAGTCTTTTCACATATTTTAAGTAGTTATTTTCTAACATGAATAATGCACATGTAGGTGCAAACAGCTCCACAGTGGTTAAATACCTGGAACTCTCCATCAGTTAGTCAGAACTGAGGAAGCCTTGAAGCTGTCAAGAACCAGTTCACCAGCAAAACCGCAACCTCAAATGAGTGAAATGAGTGTTTATTTGTAACGAATGATAACATGTATGATGAAGAAGATGGATGAGAGGCTGTGGAAGGCCTCCTCGGGGGTCTGCTGCAGCTTCCGGGCTCAGCTGATCCCCATGGTACCTAAAAGGATCTCAGACAGACGGAGGGAGGGTGGGGCACGGAAGCGAGAACAAACAGGTGTGTAGGGCAGGTAGGCATTTCTAGGCGTATGACAGGAAGGGGAGTGTTTGAGGTGTGGTCCCGCTCCTGAACTTCAGATAAGATTAGAAGTCCAGTTGCATTCTACTAAAGAACTTATTTAAGATTACCATGACCTAAGAATCTACACAGACATACAAAAATAATGCCCCCCCCCTTCCTCACCTCTAGTTTTTAATATATTGAACACCGTGATATTTATAATATGATGCATGGACAGATTTGTTTATTGGTGTAACCCTCAGTCACAGTCTGAATGGTTTTAGAGCTGTATGAAACAATAATTAATATAAAATCAGCACCTCTAGCCTCATTTCTGCAACAAAACACAATATATCTCAACTTTCTCACAGTGCTACACCCATCACCTATTATTTTAGCTTATCACAATATCACATGTAACATTTAAAAGCTCATGTTTGCTAATATTTAATTTGTCGTTCCCTTAGGTGACGGAGGCTACCCATATGCTGCTCAGCATCTCAGCCTCGAGGCTGAAGGTGCCAAAACCGCAAGTAAATATGGTGAGAATTAGTTTGTGCGAGCTATAAAGTGTGAAAAAAAAAACATGTGATGGAGCCTGGCTCTCTTGACCGTTTTGTCTTTTCTTCTAAAGCAGCAGGGTTTCTTTTAATTTATCCTCTATAAAGCCGGAAAGCTGTCAGTGAAGTCTCTGTTTGCAAGACGACTGGCGAGCCAAGGCAACAGCATGAAAAGTTACATATGCAAACAGAAAACAACAGCAAAAAAAAGCTCACATTAAAATGTAATAGAAAAACTGGCAAAGGATTCATTTACCATATAACCTGAAGTGTTCTGTCTTATCTCTGTCTGACGTGTGAGATAAGGCTCTGTTATTTTATTTTTATTTAACCATTATTTAACTCACTGAGAGACTCACGGAGATTAAAAGACCGGCAGCTATATTATCAGGGTTGTACAATGTTACAGTTAAGTTATGAGACTGTGATGTGTTTGTGCTTTTTTTCTGTCTGCACAACAACTATATGCCTGAGTTGTCTTTGTTACACTTATTGAGGTCTATGTATATATGTATGTGTTGTTTCAGGAGCTGGGGGAGCATATGGAACTCAGCAGACAGGTGGATTTTAGTCTTATTTAAACACGCAAACACACACGACAACACAACACAACACAACACATCACACTGCAATAATAACTGTTTTCAATGTAGGTTATTTATATCGTCCATGATACGCATACAGTCATATATTTTTGTGTTTTTTTTTAACTTGTGTCCACACGTGTGTTTGGTAAGGTTACGGTGCACACCTAGGAGCAACTCAAGATGCCTTGGGTAAGTAGAAAAAACCCACACTTCCTCATTCATGACGAACTTCCTCTCATTTTGCAGTTTCTAGTGGTCATATAAGTCACGCCTACTTGCATAATATTGCAGGGACGGCACATGGTGTACTGCACATTTTACTATGCTGCAAAACAGCAAATTATAGTGTGGTTTTGTGTGTGCTGAAATGTGTATTACCTGCGCTCTTCTGTCCCACATGCATATTTAATCCTGAGTAAAACCAAAACTTTTTTGCAGAATGAACTGAGGAGTCACAGACGTTCTTTTTGACATGCCCTGAACGTGCACTTAAACAAAAAGTACAGCTCCATCGTACTGAGCTGCAGAGTCCTAGGTTGAAAAAAACATTTCTTTCAAGGTGTCAAAACGCTGTTAGTACATTGTTAACACTGAACTGGCTTTCACAGGAGACCAAACTGGAAAATATGGAGGGAATGGTGCCCTGGGGAATGGATACAAAGGTGAGAATTAAGTGTGATTTTCAACTGGAGCACAAAGATACAGACAACAAATTACAGCTGTTTTGTTCTCAATTTACCATATGTATAATAATTGAATGTCTCTGTGCTCCTCCCCTGTCTCTTTTGTCTTTAATCAGGCTAATTCTAATGACCTGGACTTCTTCAAGTCAAATCTTCTCCATAATCTGTCAAATGTAATGTGTTTTTGAAGTTCTCTGTGTGTTTCACACCATTTTGTCCCGTTGTCTGCTTTGTCTCGTTTCTGTTATCCCCTTTGTTTTTTATGTAGCAGATGTTTGTTACCCATGTCCGTTTGTCTTGCCTCATCATTCTTATTCTGCCAATGCTGAAAAACTGGTGATAAAATAATGAAATGATGAACTGTTACTGTTTTAATCCAATAAATTATATGTCAAATGATGCTGAATAGAAGCCTCCGAGTCAAAACATTTACCATAAATATGACGTAACGGACTGCATGCTGTGTTGTTTTTAGTAGCATTAACAAAGCCTCATCCGTGCACAGGAAGTTTTACCGCTTCCTTTGTCATGTAGGGCAACGCTGTCTAAGACGAACAGAAGAGTGACACAACTTAAAACTAAAAGTGAAAAAATGAAACAAGAAACACTATGAACAGTTGAGATATAGTGATTTTATTCTTGATAAACATGTCAAATATACAGTACTGTGATTAAAATGCACGAACACAGGAAAATGTTACTAAAAATACTGAATACACTCAACATATAAATCATTAACTCATTCATTGCCACTCATGTTCTTCAAACTGCAAATACATTTCTTTATCATATATCATAAATAAGGTTCTTATACTGAGGTCCTTGTACTACTACTATATACTTCTACTCCAGTACATCTCAGAGGGAAATATGGTATGTTTTACTTCACTATATTTGTCTGACGGCTTTAGCTACTTTTCATCACTTTTCATCTCCTTCCTGTCCAGTGAAAACCACCTATCTCCAAATGTGCTTATATTGAATGTTTGTGATTAAATAAAAGGGTGAAGTTTTCCTTTATGGAGTTTAAAATTACACTGTCCTCCTTCTCAACCTAAATAAACTCTTTAAAAACCCTCCTGGATTGGCTGAAATTGAAAACAGCTCTATTTTTCTGAGCTCATGAAGAGTTGACTTTTTAAAGATACGTGGTTCTCACGGGACAGCGATGCTACAAATATATGATGATCTTACAGAATATGATGCATTGATGTAGATTAAACTACCAACAGTTCATAAAGTAGATCAAATGAGCTCAACCTTAAACATGTACAGCTGTAAAATTAATCCAAAAACATCATATATAATAGTAAAAACTGACAGGGACCATTTTACTGCATGATGACTACTTTTATTTTTCATACTTGTACATTTTGCTGTTAATACTTATACTTGCAGAACTTTGACTTGTACTAGAGTATTTTCAGTTTGTAGTCATACACTTATGGGTAATGAGCCTCATCATTACACTTAAAGAAAGAGTATTCTTTATTAAATACACTATATTAATATATATATATTAAGTATATTAAGTAAAGAAATAATTTTCATCACAGATTTGACTCTCAGTAATAAGACTGGTTTCTCTGAGTATTCGATTCGTCCACAAACACACCCATCT
>JAPQRN010000026.1:19294485-19314434 GCA_037367275.1 Coranthus polyacanthus
TATCTATCTATCTATCTATCTATCTATCTATCTATCTATCTATCTATCTATCTATCTATCTATTTATTTATTTAAGAAAATATATCTAACTTTGTCTTTATAAGATATTCCATGTGCTATATTGAGCTAGATTTACCCAGTAACAAGCCAAAACAGTGGTTTGCATAATATCCCAGCAGGAGAATAAGCACAACTTACTGAAAGTTTGGCTTTTTTGTGTTTTTTAAGTGGTTAGCTGTTCTTGCATTGCAACTTTACTCTGACGTTTACCTTATTTATCAGTTTTTAATAGACTAAATGTGGCATTTTACCACTCCATGTTGTTCCATTTCGGGTAATTAAGTGGACTCGAACTGCTGTTGTTTCTCTAAAACCGGACCAACGGGTTTATTCTAAAACTTTCGACCGGTGTTGTTCATAGACGTGGGTTTTACTTTGAAAACAATAGTCGGAAGTGCCGTGATATTTATAGAGGGAACTTGGCGCTTGTGAAGAGGCGATGCAGGGGACTTAAGGCCGCCAGGGAAGACTCCGCATTCCAGGGAATACAGCTAGCCAGGAATTACGGTGGAAAATGATGGGATAAATCAGACGCTGAGGAAAATGAGTGTACGTTTCACGGACCGGATCGAGTGTGTTTGGAGTCCGCCGCCTCAAATATCAGTCTCCTCATCCCCAATCACAGGACGTTGGTAGTCAGCTGCCCGGCTTGCTAGCCCCGAGTCCTTCCCCAAATCTGAGCACCGAGCCGTTCTCATTCGTTTTTTAAAAGCATTACGAAAGATAGCCATCATCAGACTGAACTGACCTGAAGACATGACAGCCATTTGCTCTCAGTTAAGTAAAGGCAAGCCGCGCTAGTCCGCTAAAAATCTGACCGTTAGAATCAAGCTAGCATCCTCTGGAGTTGGATGAACACCCACAGCATCCATCCCTGCCCGGGACGCGTTCAAGCCTGTGCTGCTGGTGCACCGGAATGCTAACTAACGAGGAAGTGGCTTTAACATGACGAGGAAAATTTTGTCTCTCGACCTCTCCGTGTTTTCAGGTGCAACACAGACATTTCTTAGACGCCGAAAGTCATGACTGAGCCAAGCTCGCACCATGTACGTGGCCGGCCGCGTCTGTCTCCAGCCCTGCGGATGACACTCACACAAGCACCGGCGGTTCAAATCAAACGGCTGCGGCGCGGATACACCGTCGCCGGTTAGTTAACGTCCTTAGTGCTGAGACTTAACTGCTAGCAGCAAGCTAGGCGGCTAACAGCATTATCCAAACCCCTAAAAAGAACACACCAATGGTATCCCATAAGGTTTTAGTCGCAATAATCTTACTAAACGTGTACATAGGTGTACAGTCTATTTTTTACTTATTCGGCGGCGTCCTTTTAACGGTCTTGTTTGCTATGGCATTTTTAAATGGACCCAGGCTGCTGGACTGGGCGAATTCACCTCCACATCTTCAGTTTAACAAATACGTCCTAACGGGATACCGGCCAATCTCCTCCGTGCAAGACTGCATCAGGAGCCTGTTTTACCTGCACAATGAACTTGGAAACATATACACTCACGGTGAGTACAAAAATCAGGATGAGCTGCTTAGTCAGCAGCTGAGATTTCTGTAGCCTGTGTGACTTTGAGTATTAACCCACATTAGTGCTGATACTGTACCTATAAGGGCAGGTGCCGAGCCAGACTCGCTGATGAAACCTACAGAGTCACAAAAAAAAGCACCAATGGCTTGAAAAACCACATATGACTTGACATTCTTGACTTCTTGCAACACACATATGGGTTACAAATTAAAGGGCAAACCTGATGGGAGTGGTCTCCTTCAGGATGACAGTGCTCCTATCCATAGGGCACGGGGTCACTGGATGGTTTGATGTGTATGAAGATGATGCTACGAGGGATACAAAGGCTTTATCATAACATGTAGTAATAAACAAGTAATCACTGATAATATGCCATGGCCTTCAAAGTCACCCACCCAACTGAACACCTATGGGAGGTTTTGTACCGATGTGTTAGACAGCACGCGCCACCACCATCATCAAAACACAAAATGAGGGAATATCTTTCGGCTGAATGGTGTTCATCCCTTCAGTACAGTTCACAGACCGTAGAGGCTGTTTTGCCAACACCTTACTTTACGTCGGTTTTTCCTTTAATTTGTGTATATATTTGAGGAAAATTCACATCAAAAGTTGCATCATTTCTGTGTTTCATGTGTGAAAACAATATTTTTTCAGGTTTATGAGTAGAATATAATTCAAACTACAGGGTATTGTTTTCAACATATGAAACTGGAGGCTTACCCCTAATAAAGCACTGGTCAGGTTACATAAAAAGTGGCCACAATTAAAAATAAGATGCTCATGGAGAGCAGAGAGAAGTACTTGCTTTTGACTTTTAATTTGAATATAATAAACTATATAATATTTGGGCATTATTATCCTTATAGATTGATAGATAGATAACTGAATTAAACTAAAATACGTGTACTATATTCACTATACTAAAATAGAAAAAACCCTACAAGGTCGTGTACAGATGGGAATTGTGATGTTGTAGCTAAATAATTCCACAGCACAAAGATTGTGCAGTGACAGTACTTAATGTGACTTAAAGTGCATAGCAGGGCCAATATAGCCAGTGAAATAGAGCAAAAACAAACAGAATGCAGAGCATCAGGCCCAGAGCTTGACTTCCCCCACCCCTCTTGGGAAGAGTCGAAGAGCCTATCATATCAATTCAATGAATTTTAAAAAGCCTTCAAAAGTTTGACTTGAATTCGTGTAACTAAATTGACCAGGAGTGGCTTTTTCATCTGGACTAAAATGCCGGGGTTACACAATCTGCCGTTCTTTTAATAGATTGGCACAAGCCGAAATTAATTGCAGTAATGTGTCAATCTGTGCAGCCAGAGGTGAGACTGATGTGTCAGCTTGGTAGCAATCTGCCTGGTGTTATTCTGTTTTCAGACTGATATGATTAGACTGCCAATAGCAGGGCAGACAAGACATGTTCCTGTTGTTCTCTTTTCTCACTTTTATCAAAACACTTCTTATAGCCAAGTGAAGACGTTGACCGTCATCAGACAAGTGCATCATCTTTGTGAATCAGACGCTTAACTTTTACAGAAGACACAGAATAAACTGCAGTAGTGATCATAAGAGAATACACTCTTAATTTTACTCCTCTGATCAAATTTTGCAAATTTGAGAAGAAGAGTTGCAGAACTCCCTTTGCTTTTTATCGTGTGGTAACATTTCAGGTTCAGTTCATGAGTCACTTTGTTTTGCATATAAACAGACATCATCCTGCTCCAGCTCCTCTCGTGAAGGTAAAAAGACACTTCACTAGGTTCAGGCTCCAAGCCAACGTTATTATTGTTAATGAAAAATAACAAAAGAGCGAAAACTAGGTGTAAAAAAAAAAAATGTTTTGTTAAAAGGAATAAAAATGAAAGCGAGGCTTTACAAAAGAACAAATGGTAACCAACTGGAACTGTATTGTGTTTACAAAACTAACCAAAATAAATGTTCTAGAGAAAATTGTTTTAGTTTTCGTCTTTTGCAATTTATTTCATGCATAAGCCTAGTAACACACTGACACACATCCGTTAGGGTTGTCGTGGATAGTTGTTCATCTGTCCTGAGTGATTTTGTTTTAATGGTATGATGCTTTGTTGAGTGTTCATTACACAATATTTGTTTCTGACCTTTTTCAGTCTCACCCCTGACAAATACACTATGTTACAAAAAAGACTTAACACTGAAACTAATAAAAACTAAACAAATCTGCTTTGAAATAAATTAAAACTCAACTCAACCAAAACTGAAGACGAAAGTCAAAACAAAATAAAAGTTAATGACAAATGCAGATATTATAACCTTGCTCCAGACCTTCAGTGGAAGTCTTTTCCACTGCGTCCACCCCTGAGTGACGCTGAATATGGCCCGTTGGCACAGGAGGAGTGGGGGAGGAGCAGAGATAACGCACTTAAAATAGATGTGTTTCGATGGTATTGCCTATATCACCTGGCTGGGACAAACGCCTTGACATTGAAAAAGGCAGAGCGGGCAAAAAACAGGCAAAGGGAGTGTGAAATGTGTGTCGCAGAGTGATAAATGATCATACCAACTGTATGTGGATCAGATTTCAAGGTCTGGATTTTGCTCACGTAGCAGTGAACACTTCCTCCTTGCCAAATAGAGAAACTTAAATTGGTGCTGTGTAGCTGTTAGCAGTATTGTCCCGCCCTGCATCAAAGTGAGAGTTCAGTGGGAGTCTTGTCTGTCTCTGAAAGGCTAACACTGATAGCTTTGTGCCAATCATGTAGGATTCCCTTTGCTTCACAGTATTCTTGCTGGTGTCTGCACACACTCAGCATAATTCAAAGCCATTTGCAGCTTGTCAGTTTCGTACAGTTGAAGAAAACAACCCATGTGGGCTTCGAAAGTCCTGAGCTAGAGATAATCCATCACAATAAACATGACATCTTAATTTGGACTCGTCAAAGTTTCTGTGTCATTTCATCGTGCGTGAGTTGATAGTTTTCATTCAAGCGTGTACATTACCTCAGGCTCTGTTTCCTGACAATCAGTGGATGTCAAAAAGTCTTCTCATTTTGAAAGCATGTGTTTCAGGTGTGTCTTGTCCAGGCAGATTGAAGCATATTTGATCTAAGTATTGGAAGGAGCTTCATTTTACACTATATATATCGTGTAACGGTAGAAAAGCATCTTTTGTTTCACATCATACACTATTATTTATTTCATTGTCACCAATCACACTCTTTACAGCAATATGTTTTGTCATTTTGACAGTGTTTTGTTTACTTGTTATAGTTTATTGTGAGTCTGCTTGTCTGCTTCAATCTAGACGTCAACCAATAGAGGGTTGACGTCTAGATTGGGGCGGATCTTTCTAGGGCCAATATAATAACAGTAGTTGGGAAGGAGAAAAACCTGATAGCCGATTAATTGGCCGATATCATCCCTGCCCCTATCGCAAAAAGTTGACACTGATAACGCATTATGCATGTCTGAGATTAACACTCTTTCACTGAATTAGAAACTGGACAACTGTTGAATTGAACATTTGAGTCAAAGTAATAAGTAGCCAAATGAATAAATCTGAATCACTTAACATCAAACTCAAAATAATTAATCAATAACTGTGAAACTTAACATCAAATTAACCGTAAAAATAGATAGGATATGTATCATTATGTGGATATGACATGACTCGTATTGGGACATCATGAGATTTTGGTCATATCGCGCAGTAAAGTCCACTCTAATAACCTGCCCTCTCACTGTTTCTTTGCCCGTTCTCTCTCCAGGCATCCCTTTGGTTTGCTTCCTGGTGCTGCTGCCTCTCAACATCCCCTGGTCTCAGATCAGCGTTACCTGGTTGGGCGTGGTGCACTTCCTGGCCTGCCTGTCACCCCAACTGGGATCCGTGGTCTACCACCTCTTCATGAACCACGAGGGAGGGGAGCCCGTGTACCACACCCTCCTAAAACTCGATGTGTGTGGAATCTGCATGATCAACACACTGGGTAAGTGAGACCTCTGGGAAGCTCAGCAGATTTCTTCACTGTTTATCATTTTTGCTTCACCGTCAGATGTGCTCCTTTTATTGCTGGTCTGTTTACTTTGACAGTGAAATATTTTTTGATTGATTGTCAATGATTTGCCATAAAAGTGTTTTGCTTGGAGGTGCAGTACTATTGATTTGTCAGAACAGATTTGACTACTGAGCACTTTGCGAAGTCAATTGGCCAATGCAAGCAATGATCCAAGCTCTAAAATGATTATTGATCTGTCAGTGCTGCCTCTAGTACCCTATAGAACAATGACAAGTGCATGTGTTTTTATATAGCTATGTATTTATTATTTTGAAAACCTTTTTTGTCTTCTATAGATATTATTCTGATAATAACAGATTAATAAAAAAATGATGTGACTTTAGATGCTAGTAGAGTGTTATAAAAATCTTATATAGTGATGGATCTTGGAGATGCCCACAATCTCTGATTTCAGTCAATTGTAGAGAGCGTATCATGCTATATCGTCCTACTCCTGTTTCCAAACCTCTCATGATAACTTCAGAAAGAATTTAATAAGGTGGATCTGCGCTATGTCAACAATCTAATAGATAGCTCTGCTGATAAAAAAACGACTTGATGTGTCTCTTCCTTCCCTAAAATAACATACATGACAATGCAACTTGAGTAGCAGCACAACAAACAGCAGTTTGATCATACTGCTTAAAAAACCAGTATGACCAAGGTAGCAAATATATGAGAAAAAGACATGGTAACTGTGTCACAGTGGTAGAGGATGTGGGTTTGACATTGCTAATATTGACCGTAGATTGGCAATGACGTGACAAGCTGCAAATATTTTTCTGATCCTGTCATTCACTACTTTTATGCCAATTGTTGATAGAAGATAGCTGGACACATGTATCAGAATTTGAAACGTACACATTGGGTTGTCATTTTTAAAAGAATACCTGAATTATTATTGTTATTATATTAATAAGTTAAGTTATTGTTCCCTGCCAATTATAATTCTTTATATACTCTTTATTTTAATGATCCAGTAAACCCAGGTATGTTAGGTTAGTTACAGTCACAATGTATTGATATGATTTGATTGGTTTTTCCTGATTAGTATTTGGAATAAGTGAAATAAAACATAATTTTATTAAACCTTACAAAGACAACACCCCGTCTGTAAGTAAGTATGTATGTATGTATGTACTTTTTTCCTTCACAAACATGCAGTTTAGTATTTGAACAAAAGTATCCACATCCAGAAGGCTTAGTTTCTTAAGGAGTTTTCACATGACCAGAATTTAGTGCTGCATTAAACAGTCAGGCACTGAATACGTGTTAGAAAGCCTGAATGCTGCTAATCCTGCTTCAAATGGCAGCGTTTTACACTTTTAGCGTTTTAACAACTTGACCACAGAGTTTTTCTTGCAGCAGGTGTTGCATTGCTGCTCAGCTGGGTGTAAATGGTCTGACTGTCCTGTGTGTGTTATCTTGTCTCAGGAGCGCTGCCTATTGTCTACAGCACTCTGCTGTGCTACCCGTTTATCCGCACTGTGGCCCTGTTAGTCTACATCCTGCTGTCCACCCACGCCGTTTACTGTGCTGTCACGGCTCGGAGCAGTGTTCGCCGGCTGCGCTCCTTCGCCTGGCAGGCGCTGTTTCGTTTCTCCTTTTTCCTGCTGCGCTGGGTGGGTGTGGGCGGTGGCAGCCCCACCTCTCTACGTCACTTCCTCACCATGGACGCGCTGGCCGTGCTGGGTGGGGTCATCAACATCACACGCATCCCTGAGCGCTTTCGGCCAGGTCTCTTTGACTATTGGTGCAACAGCCACCAGATCATGCATGTACTGGTGGTGGGTTCCATCCTTTATCTGCACTGGGGCGTACTGGACGACCTACTGTGGATCAACAGCTACAACTGTCCCTCAGACTGACCCCCCCAGCTGCCCCCGCCCCCTCTCAAGGAGCACTGGGACTAAAGGACCTCTGGGGGAGGGGGTGTCTGGAGAGGTAAGGGGAAATCAGGGGAACTGATGCTGGTGAGATGCTATGTTGCATGTACTAAACTCATGTCCTCAAACTCAGAATGTTCATATCTTCGTCCATCTCCGTACTTTGTGCGCGTAAAGACAAAAGTATGTCAAGTAACGCACAAATATTTCCCAGTTGCCACAAACCCGGAGGTACAGGTGCATACAGTCATACACACACACACACACACACACACACACACACACACACTACTCTAAATTATTCAGTAAATTAATGACTGACTATATAACACTATAAAGTCTTAAGTAAAGGCTCAAATAAATGTCTCTGTAAGTATAAAGCCTTTACTTAATATCATTTTAACTTGAGCATTATTTGTGGTTGGCTACGACAGTCTGGGGCTTAATGATATCACATGCTCAAGTCGTGTCAGATGTCACTGTTGCTACCTATGCAGCACATCCATATCTCAACTTGTGCACATGACGTACGCACCACACACCTACAATGTCAGCATTGTCATTCCTATATTTTTATACGACATGTACATATTGTGAGTGCTGCACAAAGCACTCGTAGAGTTTTCACCAACAGAAACTAACTGAGTTTTAATGGACTGATTGTTTTGTCTGTTTTGTTGTTTTCTGACACTGCCTCTTACTTTATGTGTGTTGGTCTGATTTGTTTCCACTGTTGCAAAATGTTGAGGAGTTGAAGACAGGCGAGGGGGTTCATTCCTGAGAGTGTTAGCATGTTGGCAATGAGTTTACTTCCTTTATGTGGCTTGGACCACACATTACAATCAGTCAGTCAGTGTTGTCGGCTTTGTTTGCACCTGGACTCTGTGCCAGTTAAATTCAGGCAGAAAAGAAAGTTCTCGGGCACTGGTTTACAAACTGTGTGGTACAGAGGGGTTATTGTTTGCCAAATTTTTGATTATATTATATATTTATAATAATTTCCCAGGAATATTGTCACCCTCATCCTTTTTCATCAAAGATGAGGGGTATCAACTTTCAAATGATGAAGCATTTAATGTTGTTTGCACATTTTTTGAGTAGGAAATTTCCAATGTTTATTTAAGATTAATATTTCATAGCAACCTTGCTATATTATACACTGAACCACCATGCCTTGATGGACATGGAACAGGAAGATGCACTGAACTTTAGGACTAACCTTCTCCAATGCACCTGTCATATCTAGGTGTGCAGGTGTTTTTTCAAAGGACTTTCCACTTAACAAATGCTAACTTTTGCTTTTATTTAAAAGGTTCAACACTATTCTACGAACCTGCTTATTGCTGGAGTATGCACAAAATCTTTGAAACATGCATTTTATTTATAAGTGTTTTATTCTAATGTAATTATTTGCTGATACAGATAACGTTAAAATTGTGTTTCTGTCAGCCGCCATAGCAGTTTACATTGTTGCCGTGCAGGATCACTGGCTGACAAATCGAGGCAGAGGTCAGAGAAAATGTTTTATTGAAACTGTGCTGATCCAGAGGATTAGCTTCTCATTTTTGCCTCACATCCTTATTTCCTGCATTTTTGACTCCTCAATCACACAGTAATATTGTACAAAATGACCTCCCATATTCATGTTGCCACATAAAAAAAATATCGGCAGAAGAAAAAACATTTTTTATGTGTTTTCAAATACGTGTGCGGGCCTCTTCTGAAGATCTACTTTTACTAGATATTGATGTTGTTTGCCACATTATTCTTTCATGTTTCAATGTACTAATTTTGTTTTTCATTTGTTCTCTGACAAATCACAGACTGACTTGCACTTTTTTAAATAATGAAGAACGACTTCTTTTTAAAGTGGAGAAGTATTTTATTAACTAAAGAGGAATGAACCCCTTAGCCCTCTGTTTAAGTCTCAGTTACAGCAGTTTTGTGTGTTAGTGGTTTCTCAGCTCTATTGTTCATGATTGTTTTGTCGGTTCTTCTCTCTGGTATTTCCATTAACTGCTCTGGAGTAGAAATAACAACTGGTCTGTTATTCAGTTTGCTCAAAACAAATGGCTTAAGGATAATTTCTTTTCTTGAGGCAGACTTTGCTTTCTGAATGACATTGCACCTGTTTTCCTCGCCAACAGTCACAGCCTCCCACTGACTAGTTTCCAGTCCCATCAGCCCCTTCTTCATTTTGCCAAATTAGCAACGTCTGAGGTGTAGCACTTCACTGCTTCCTGTGCTAACACTGACTCATAGGTGAAGAAGGATTTCCCACAATCTGTATCACGTACACTAGCCTCAGACTGCACCCCGCCCCCTTGCCTTGATAAAGAGTCAGATTCTGTATGTCTGCTAGTCTCACTCTGACAGTGATTATTACCTACTATGACTGTGGTACAATGTAAAAGCTGAAACTAATGTATTTTGGCCATTGAATGAAACAAAAAAATGCATGAAAGTAGCTGTAAAACAGAAACTGATGTCTCATAGTGTTAGCTAGTCATTTGTTTATTGTAACCATCCACAGGCCATGTCACTTGCTCCTGGAAATGTTTTTACTGACTGTGGGGGTGTGGGGGTGGACGGGCCGGTCACCCGGGGCTGCATTCACAAAGAGTCTTTTACTGTGTCTTAGTCAGACTCCAGATGTCTACATCTATCTTCAGTACAAAGCTGTTTAGGTCTTGACTGTCGTAAGCAGGGCTAATTTGCTTTGAATTCTGGGTAAAATAAAACTTTTTTCCCCCCTTAAAAACATGGCTGCATATGTGGAGTGTGCTATCTCCACGGACATGTTATTAGAACTGGATGCCAGATTCCAAAATGGCTTCTCCAAAAGTTGCTCACTGACACATACGTACAGCAAAACATTTTTCTGACTTCTGTGTTTACTTCCACATTATACTGCTCATGCGGACTTGTGTTTCACCTGCTGACCCCGCCCTCGACTTCCCGCTCAGCCCAGAGACTTTAAATGATGATGGCCACTTTCCTGGGCATTCAAAAGATTAAACACATATTAAACCTCCATGTTATAAAAAGAAAGAAAACTGATAAGAAACATAGTAATACCCAACCTTTTTTGCAGTTGCAGGTATATTATCAGCATTTTTACAGCCGTCTGTACAGACATTTGCAATACCATGAGTGGCCGCCAGTGGGATTGGCAGCAATGCTGAGTAGTGTTGGTCCATAGTCTACTGAATACTCGACTGAAATAATCCTGCCATTGGGTAACTATTTCAGTCAACCTTCTCCTCCCTTCCGCTATCTGTGTGTTACTGCTTTCAAACTCCCCTTTGTTACTTACAGTAAAACACAACAACCTGCAACTACATGCTGAAAATGACTATTGTCTACTGTCTATTGCAGGGATTCAGTCATTGCCCGTCCACCAAGGTTCATGAAAATTGCTGCTGTAGTTTTTGTGTAATCCTGCTGACAGTCAAACCAAAAAACAGACAAAAGAACTAACTTTGGGCTTAACGTAAGGTAAGGTCAGCCCTTCTGATAAGTCCTCAGTCAGTCTTAAGATAGTTAAAAATGATTGCCAGTCTCTCACTGCTGTATATTTCCAGCAGATCAAAGCTCTACTTATAAAATTCCACCCCTTCTCTTTGTTTGCTCCACAATACTGTGGCATATCAGCAAACCACAAATTATCACCCATTGTTACCATGGAA
This sequence comes from Coranthus polyacanthus, assembly GCA_037367275.1. Classification (NCBI taxonomy): domain Eukaryota; kingdom Metazoa; phylum Chordata; class Actinopteri; order Kurtiformes; family Apogonidae; genus Coranthus; species Coranthus polyacanthus. Next base: position 19,305,698 of record JAPQRN010000026.1, read on the forward strand.
ATGAAGGGCTTAGTTTGAAGATAGCCTGCAGGTAGGATGACTAACTTTATACGTCAGTTTTTATTTGTATCAGACAAATCTAAGAGCAAGAAGACTACAGACTAGACCAGTTATAAACATCTTTGTGAAACTGGCCCCAGTACAGGATGACGTTGGAAATTAACATAAGTATCACTATCAAATAAACTGCACTGTTCATTGTTCTTAAAAGGGCTTTGGATCGAAATAAATTAGGAAACATATTTAAAGTCCATATAAATAATGTAAATACATGTATGTAGATTATCTATACATACAGTGCAAACAACACACTGATTCATTTTTGATACATACACATAATATGGTAAGGAAAAACAGATACCATGGGATTAAGCTGCTGCTCTCTTTCACAGCCAAAGCAAAACATGAGAGAGGGAAGCAGACGAGGCCTGGCGTGGTGCTTAATATCAAAGATATGTTTGCTTAGCTACAGTATGTCCATATGTATGTGAACAATACAGAAAAAATACTGAGATTGGTTTCAGTGCTAATGTAGACTTGTTTGACCGTTTGTGACCCTAATGAAGAATGCTTTTGATCATTTAAATGTGCCCACTTTTTAGACGTGTGGGAAAGACATTTGTGACCATCATGGAGAATCCTGACAGGCATGTGAATACCTCGTGACTACCACTGGTCTATCTATGCATTATCAGCCGAAGGATACGTAACAGTGATTTATGTTTGTTAAACAGCTCTCTCATCCACTCTAATGGAGGGCTTCACTCCTACATCCTGGGTCTCCCACTTCTCAGGGTGCCATAACAGTAGCTGTAACATCCAAGGCCTGATGTCTGCAGTCTGAAACATGGCTGTGAATACTTCATATACCTCCACCTGCCCTCTCTGTACAGTCTGTAAGTGCAATAACAGACTGGACAGAAGGAGAAGGGCCGGTGGAGAGGGAGTTACACAAAAAAACCATGTTACAGAAGTGGAATCTGGCCTGAAAATTGGTCTTTGTCCTTTGTGTGTATGTTAAATTAAAAAATGACATGATGTATGAAAAACTAACAAAACAAAATTCAGTTTTTTTTAATATGACACAGGTGCCGGATAGCCTGTTAATGATCTGTTTATAATGGATTTACCTGTATTGTTATATACTGATTATTATGATTACTGTTATTCTGTGGATACTAATAATGACACTGGTCTATGTGTACAGTTAATGAGACAAGCCCTTTCCATAGGATGAAGGGAGCTTTCTGGAGGGTCTGTCTGTTATTGTGTTCTCATATCTGCAATGTTGTGGCATTTTCTTTAAAAAATGACAAAACAGTGAGTGTGGCTCCATCTAGTGGAACTTCTCATGCACTGATGCAGGCATTAATTGTAGCCATACTGCAGCCAAATGAAACTACTGTAATACTGTCAGCACTGGTATGCAGTTGTTCTCCAGGGTTGTTTATTCATATATCCAGACCATGTATGTAGACATGTGTGTATGAGCTCTCCCGCAGAACCCATACAAGCATGACATCTGTATTTTGTCAGATTTACTTTCTCCCATAGCACCAACGGGGTGCAGTTTGCATCCCTAGAGTGCCTCATTTTCCAGTCTGTGTGCTTGCAGATTAATGTGCGCAGACACAGACTCACAGTTTGTTCCTGTGCTGTAGTTCACATGTCTTTCTGACATTAGTGTCCTGTGTAACAGACAGGCTCTCACACTCCTCAGTCTCCAGCAACGATTGTGCAATAAACTGAAGTCTATATTTTTAAAACTGCCTATAGGCTATGTCTTTCATCCATGTTTCTTTTATTGAGATTTGTGTGTATGTGTGTGCTTTGTACTTCCACCTTTGTGAGTTTTACAACAGGAAGACGAGGACAGATTTATACAGAAAGGAATATTTGGCTGCTTGACTGGGGTTTGAACTTGAAAAAAGGCAGTGTGTATTTATTTTTTCTTGTCAAATATGTTTTATTGAAAAAATATTAGACAGTGTAGGAAGTTCACAGTTTTCTTTTTTGCGGCAGTGTGTATTTTTTTGTCTTAGTTTTTTTGTTTAGTTTTATTTTTCAGAATTTAGAAATACACAAAAAGAGACATGCATAAAACCCAGGTGGCTTATTTGAATCCTCCACCTAAATAATGTTTAACCTACAAGCTGTAGAGAACACAAAATTACATACAGAAAATAAGAGGACTACTTAAAAATGATGGCTGATGGTAACAGTAATTCTATGTTTTTCAAGAAAACCTGAGCCACCCAGCCAGCATGCACACACACACATGCAAGCATACGCACACACACAACACACGCACATGCACAAACACACACATGCACGCACAAACACACGCACACGAACACAAACACATGCACAAACACGCACGCACACACACTCACACAAACACACGCATATGCACACGCACGCACACACACAAACACACACACACATGCACGCATATGCACGCACACACACACATGCACGCATACGCACACACACAACACACGCACATGCACAAACACACACACACACATGCACGCACAAACACACGCACACACACACGCACACAAACACATGCACAAACACACGCACGCACGCACACACACTCTCACACAAACACACGCATATGCACACGCACGCACACACACAAATACACGCACACACACACATGCACGCATATGCACACGCACACAAACACATGCACAAACGCACGCACACACGCACACAAACACACGCATATGTGCACGCACACACACACACGCACGCACACACACACACACAAACACACACACGCATGCACACGCACACACACACCAAAACAATGACTGATTCCTTCTAAATCTGTATTGGCAAAAATGAAAATCAATGAACATTTTGCGGAGTTATCCAGTCACAGAGACTACTACTGTCTGAGAACTAAAAATGTTTTTAAATAGTTTTCTATACAGACTTGTTATGATCTTGTAAGTGTGTTATTATGATTTTATGTATCATGTGCGAATCTAATTTTTACAACCTCAGAGCAGGCAAAGCCTTTCACACCCCCGTGATCTTTGGCGCCCCCCTGAGGGGAGCCTGGACACTAGGCTGTGAACCATGGATTCCACAGGTTAAAAAAGCATTCGTGTGTGGTTAAAGGTAGAATAAGCTTTAGAATACGACGTCTGGAAATGATTATTACAGGTCAGCGGTAGTGGTGAGGATGTATTACGTGTTTGGGAGGACGGGATAAGCATTTAGATGAAACAACAGATTAGTTTTGACTTTTACATTTGAAAGATTAAAAAAATAAACAATCATTTAAGGTCCTCACAAATTATTCTGTGGAATACTGAGAGGTCAGAAAGGGACTCTACTAGGCAATCTACTTTTTACTCAGTCCACCTCCAGTCCACTTCTAACAGATCAGCATGTAGACTATTAAGGCTGCAACTAAGAATTACTTTTATTATCAATTCATTTCAGCCTCATAACGTTGGAAAAAAGGCTTGTTAGTTATTGTACTCCATCAAAAACCAAATAATATATGAAAAAGACAAACAACCAATCCTCACATTTGAGAAATGGCAACCATCAAAAGTTAAATTTCCCCTAAGCTCCTAGGTGTGTATTTCAACAATGCATCATTTAAGTTTGAGGCTTTGACCTGGTTTCATCTTGTCGTCCTCAGGTGGCACCTGATCAATAATGGTTAGAATTTGCTTTCAGTGGAATCCATGAATAGCAAGGGAATGGCTGAACTACAATATAATCATTGTTTTTTTTGTTTGTTTGTTTGTTTGTTTTTGCAGTGATATAATCTAAGACCTCATCGAACTGCCATCATTTTCCCTTCAAGTTGCCTGTGCCTTGTTGAGTTTTTCAACCCCAAAGTGTCAAAGCGAGACACCTCCCACTTCCACCTACATTTGAAACTCTCACTTCCTCCATGTCATTTTGTGATGTACTTTAATCTACTGTCTTCTCTAAGTCCTCATTCTGGTGGCAGGGTGTTTGGTGCACTGCTGAAACTCCTTGAACTGAATCGGCCCCACACGACACCCAGGTAGGCCCGCAACATCCGTCTGCAATTTGTCATTTGCAGTTGCAATATATCATAATTTTATCTCTAGTAGGAACATTAGAAATGTAAAAGCCTATACCAATTATAAAGATATATATGAAAGGATGTAATGGCATCATTGTTCCTCATGTTATACATGGGTTTCTTTTGTTTCAAGTAAGTGAATTCTTTCCTACGTTTAACTAGGCAATGTTTTCCATCACACTAGAGAGAGACAGTAGTAGGGAGAGATTATTGACATGCATCTAGGCTCCTGATAAAATTAGAGTCCACTCTATAAAGGATTATTAAATTAGGTGCGGAGCAGCCAGAGCAGTCTTGTGATGCACATGCAGAAAAACTGTTATACTCTCTGGAGTTTGAGCTTAGGTGCGGCTGCAGATTTCAGGAAGTAAATCTACAAATGGAGGTAAAGCCAAACATATGCAGTGTTTTTATTGGTGGTGTTGGAACTAAATAATACACTTTAGTTTGTTTCAGCTGGTTTTGAATGAATATCTACAAATCTGGTAACTTTTTTCAAGGTTGATTCCTGATTTGGTAAAGACTATAACTGTAGCTTACTTTCTGAAACACTGTGTATTTGAAGTATGTCTACCTGTGGGAAAATCAGTGACTGCATGAGTGTGTAAAAGACAAATATGGCAAGAGAGAAAAGCTGGTGGTTTTGTTGCTCACTGTGAAGGATGTGGTGTAACTGCCGCCTCTATTGAACGTATCTACCTTTTTCAGCACAAATGTGCAGCTCAGCTTCATGTAACTACAGTCGATAAATAACATCGTTTTATGCGTTGTCTTCTCAGTTGTGACTTTTGCATTGGTCTTCAGCATGCACAGGTATTAGAATAAAACACAGAATGCTAAATTAAAGAGAGAGAAGATGGTGCCAGTCAGAGACAGACTAGAGGAAGTAGTTGTGAAAGCTTTTGCTTCCTCTTTTTTAGCTTTCCTGTGTTGTGTCTTTCAGCTGTATCCCCAGCTTTATGTCTGTTAGTTTATTTTCACATGAAAGTGTCACTGCTAAATGATTAGTCTTATATGCATTCTAATGGCATGCATTTAAACTGCAGAGACACAAATTCCTACTCATTCAATCTCTCTCTCGTTATGCCGGTTTTCTTTAGATTACCTACACACTGCCTGTCTATTAAACCCCTGTCCTTGTATTTTCCTTGCTTTTTTCCAGTTCACCATGTCCAAGAAGGTTGTGAGGTCCAGTAAATTTCGTCACGTCTTTGGTCAGGCTGTGAAAGCTGACCAGTGCTACGATGACATCCGCATCTCCCAGATGACATGGGACAGCAACTTCTGCACCGTTAACCCCAAGTTTGTCGCAATGATTGTGGAGGCCAGTGGTGGAGGAGCCTTCATAGTGCTGCCTTTGAACAAGGTAAGTCTGGACAAAGTCACAGGGCAGAAAAGTAAGCACAAACGGAAAAATGTATTTGCATAGCAGTCAGTGTCCTTTCTAATAATGACAGTTTTCTGATGGGTTCGTGAGTGTTTCTAACACTGCACTCACATCTCAAAATTTAAATACTGCTAGTCACCATCACACACTCAGCTGAATAAGGAAGTTTGATGCCGACTTTGAGTTCTTCTGCACGTCACTCGTTCTGCTGTTGAGAAGTTTTCACCATATTAGGAGTTTGTTGTGTGCTCAGGCAGGATGTGGCCTTGTGCACTCAGTTACCGAGGACAGAGAGTGGCTACAGCTACTGCACTTGACTCTGGGGAGATTGTGGGAAATTGCAGACTTTGAAACCTTGAGTTAATATATAAAATTCTTAAAATATAATAAAGAAAATGCGAAAAAGGATCTTTTCTCTGCTGTTTCCTCGGGCTTATGAAGTTATTATAAAGTTTTAATCGTGCCTTTATATGCTGACATTTTCAGGAGGGAAAATGGGGAACGTTTGTTGTTGTTGATATTGGTGTTCTCATGCTTGTCTCATCTTTCTTTCAAGACAAGGTTATTTGTTGATTTGTTAATGAGCCGCCTTAAAAGTCAATGGAGCCTGATGTACAGTGTAATTATGCAAAATAAATATAGTCATGGTGCCCGTGGTCGCATATGATGGTTTAAGGTGGGGCAGAATAGGGGATCTGGCCCTGATCTCCCCTCTAACCTACTTACTGGCCATTAGTACTAATTGAAGGCATAGCTGTGGCATTTGGATCAGCTGACAAAATTCCTCCTCCCACCTAGACTTGAGAGTCTTGTGTTATTTTCAGTTTATTTTCTCTATCTATGCTGCAGTTTTTCTATTTTTCATCTAATGTAGCTGTCTTCTGTGAACTGCATCTATGTGATTTAGTTTGTGACATCTGTATTCACCACCCTTCTTAATGTTCATTTTTTTGCAGACTGGGCGTATTGACATGTCCTATCCCAATGTGTGCGGCCATACAGGTCCAGTCCTGGACATTGAGTTTTGTCCTCACAATGACAACATCATTGCCAGTGGCTCTGAAGACTGCAGTGTGATGGTAACTCAGCAGCAAACATCACTTAGTCTTTTCACATGATTTTTCAAATAAAGACATGAAACAATGTTTGTTCTGTTGTGCAAGCTGTACAATCTGGGTCTAAATCTCTTTCCATTCGACTTAAAGATCTGGGAGATCCCTGACGGTGGGCTGACCACGTCACTCACAGATCCTGTTGTCAAACTTGAAGGCCACTCCAAACGTGTCGGCATCTTGAGCTGGCACCCCACCGCTCACAACGTGCTGATGAGTGCAGGTATGACACTCATGAACCTGGAGCTGCATTTACATGATGTGATAGGGTTCATATGTATAGATGTGGTTTCTGTCTTAGAGAAAAAGGGGCCAAGTGAGAATCACACCTCCACAGAGTTGAACAGGAAGTTCTCACAGCCTCCACCCACTCTAGAACACTGATCAACACTACTGCTGCTGCTCAACCACTAACAATAAACTCATGTTGAATCATTGTACTGAGCTGCTAGGATAAGGAAATATGGTAAAAAAAACACAATGAGAATGTTAATAGGAGTATTTTAACAAGTGGACCTTTTATTGTGCCAAATGTTTTGGATTAGCTCCTTAATGAAAGTGTTTTTGGACGATCTAGGAGAGGAAGGGATGCCTCTTATCCAGTGGATATCAGAGAGAGATACTGTTAATGTCCAACTGGTCAATATTAGTGATATTAATGGTCTCACAATTGCCTCACCTTTCTGCATTTACCACTATCATTAATGTTACTCATGCAGGCTGTGACAATGTGATAATCCTGTGGAATGTGGCCCGAGGGGAGGAGGTGGTGAGGATCGACAGCTTGCACACCGACCTTATTTACAGCGTCTGCTGGAACAGAGATGGCTCCAGGATTCTCACCTCCTGCAAGGACAAGACCCTGCGGGTTCTGGATCCACGCAAAGGCACCGTCCTCTTTGTAGGTTTCTTCATTTGCTCCCCTTTTCTGTAACACTGCACTGTCACATCTATTAGTATTTTCTCCACAAACGTCTGGGGTGTGTGTTAAATGCCTCCCCAGACGTAAATCAGCAAAATTTTGAGTATTTTCACATTGCTGTATACTGAATACTTTTTCCACCACTGCTAAAAAGCATCTTCTCTGCTCTGCCTTAACAGGAGAAGGAGAAACCTCATGAGGGTTCAAGGCCTGTCAGGGCGGTGTTCATGTCTGACGGGAAGATCCTCAGTACTGGCTTCAGTCGTATGAGTGAGAGACAGGTGGCCTTGTGGGATCCAGTGAGTGTCAACAACACGGATGTTGAAGTTAATGCGTCCCATGTTGAAAACTGCTTTGTATAGCACTTATTGTTGTCCTTAAATTTCAGATAGTTCATACATTCAAAACGGTAGCAATTTGTTACTGGGACCATTCACTGTAACAAACACTACTGTTTCACAACTGCCAGCTTACAGCATAAAGGGCGGTGTTGCTCTGCACTATCCAACATACCTAATTAAATAAATCCTTGGCTTACCTACAGTGAGCTCACCCTTTTTACAGTATGTTATAATGCATTTAGTGTAACTCTGTGTTTCCATTTAACAGAAAAACTTTGGAGAGCCGCTGACCCTGCAGGAACTAGACACTAGTAGCGGCGTCCTCCTGCCATTTTACGACCCAGACACTGGCGTTGTCTACCTCTGTGGCAAGGTTAGATTTAGATGTTGAAATACAGTAGTTATTTTTTTTGTTTCCAAAATCATGCAGTCACAAACAGCTGACTTGTTTGTCACATCTTGGTCACAGGGGGACAGCAGTATCCGTTACTTTGAGGTGACAGATGAAGCTCCTTATGTCCATTACCTCTCCATGTACAGCAGCAAGGAGAGCCAGAAGGGGATGGGATACATGCCCAAGAGGGGCCTGGAGGTCAACAAATGTGAAATCGCCAGGTGATAACATTCATATTTTTCAGATTCAGATTTTCTAATTTGAGGTACCTTGCTTACACTTAATTTCCAACTTTATCCTTCTACTCAACCCTCCATCTCAGAGGCAGATAGTGTACTTTTTACTCCACTACATGTGTCTTGACAGCTTTAGTTACGTTTCAGATCACAATTTTTTCTGTCCAGTAAATGTCTGTGATAAACTGAAGGATTTCTCTTACTTCTTAAGCTAAACAAACTCTGTAAAAACCCTTCTGCATTCGCTGGTAAATGCTTTGTTGC